>VZRF01013940.1:536333-610251 GCA_013396875.1 Vireo altiloquus
TTTTTGCCTAACCCAATGTTGGAAAAACAAGCAAGGCTTTGGCTGGTCTCACCCCTTTTCTAACATTTCATTGCCCATTTTCCCCAATTTTGCCATATGGAATGTAAATTAAGGTGTTTTTTTCACTTGAAAAAACATCATGCCTTATCAAATTTTCATTATTTGGCTATTGAACAAAATGCAGACTGGTAAGCTAATGCTTATTCAGTGTGATTATTTCACTGGATATTTGGCGCAAAGTCTTCAGGAAATTTAGTAGTCTAGCCTTTAAACCTCTGATCTTTCCCCATTGGCTGTTCCTAAGAAATATTGAACTACAAGAAGCTAAACTGCTTCCTGGATATTGTTTGACAGCTTACTTTAATGCAAAATGTGTAAGGTTTCCCACCCAAAGCCCCACTTAGTCTCTGTCTGTAAAGCACTGCGCTCTGGAGAGGGTGGTAGGTATTATCTTCCCCATCACATGAATGGGGAAAAAAATTCCTAGGTCTTCCAGCAGTTTCCCAACTCAGCTGTTCTTGTTTCCTGGTATTTTGCACAGCCTGTCCATGACTTAAAATGTCAGGTCAGATTTTCTCTTGGAGCTTTGTTAATTTACAACAGATGAAGAAAACCCATGTTTTTAAAACATGCAGAAAATATTGCTAGATTTGTTCTGCCGCCATGTAGTTTTCTCTTTGTAAAGTAAAAAGTCTTTTACAAATAAAACTGGAAAACTCTATTAGGAGGAAAGAATCTTGGTGTGATGCTCATCTTTCGCATCCTTCACTGTGTTACTCTGCTGTATCTGACCCACACCAAATTCAGGTGCCACAGAAATGATATCTTTCATTAAGATAGTAAAATTTTGGCTGTTTGTAATGGACATGCAGAGAGGTGGTCATAAGACCAAAATTCGGCCTACTGTGCTTCATCTCTTGTAAAAGAGCTTGTAAAGCAGAAATAATGTTATTTCAGAGAGCTTATCACTCAGGTGAACATGGAAAATATGAGAAGAAGCAATTTCTTTTTGACTTACTAATGATTATCTACCAAAAATATACACTTTATGATTATTGAGATTTCAGTTGATTGTATACAAAAGACGACAAGAAAGTCTGTCTAAATTATTGTCTAAATTTTGGATTAAATATTTTATTGTTGGTGAAAAGTGCTTTTCTGTATATGGTGTTTTGGTATTTGTCTGTTTCATTTTGACCAAAAATTCCTCCAAAACCTCTTTGAGAAAATCACAATGTTTTACTTGGATTTTTTTTTCCCTGCAGTGGTGAGTTTAGTGCATCCTAAGACCCAAACCCTGTAATGCCACGACTCAGGACTGCCACTTCCTGCAGGACCTGGTAGGAGTCACCTCCTCTTACTGAGGCTGGATACCACTCTACTAGTTAGGAGAGAGAGTTCAGCCAGGGAACCTGAACTTCCAGTCAAAAGCAGAAGGCTGCAAAACCAGATGATTTGGGGTTCTTTATCTGAAATATCACACAAAAACTTTTACAAGCCAAAAATATTTTTTTCTTAAAATTAGGTTTTTGATTTTTGTGTTCTTCGGAGAATATAGGAAACTGAGCCACCTCTTGGCATGCTAAAACAAATGTGCTTTGTGTATTGTAAAAAAAATTTGCCTTGTCTTCCTCACATAAACCTAAGAGTAATTTTCAGTGACTGACCAGACTTATTATCCTTGCATCCTTTCCTTTAGACATCTACACTGAAGTGCCTAAACTTGAAGCTGAATCCCACTTGCCCTCAGCAACCCTGGACAAGAGATCTAAAGCTCAGATTCATCACACAGTTTAAGGTACTGATCTGAGCTATGCAAGATAGCTGCCTAATCACCCTAAGCTGACATGTCCAGAGAAAAAGTAATTACAGCTAAAATCCCTGCCTGCCAATACATCTGTCTTTCATATTTCTAGAACAGTTATTTTTCTATTAACAGACTGTAGATGATGTGAGCATGCTCCCAGTGAAGGTGCTTCAGTTACAAAAAGCAAAGTGGGGTGAATGTGGACCAGAGTACAGGAAGTTAATTTACCCCAATATATCACAGCCCAGATTTCTGGTAGTTTAAAATCAGTACACCCAGCTGGAGTCAACAAAGCTATATTGATTTCAGTTTGGTTCTCTGGACAGGACAGTAGTGGAAACAAGGGTTTTGTTTTATAAAATAGAGATGAGCACACAATCTTAAAAAAAAAACAAAACAAAACATTAAGAACTGTGTTGTGCTCAAAAAACTGTCAGCTGTCATGTAGGTCAAAAAAAATAGCAAACAGAGTTCAGCAAAAATGAATGCAAATTAATACTTGGGGCAAATAACTAATTTGAATAGCTTGTGCTCCCTGTTTTAGCCCCCTCTGCACTGTTGAACAAACAGAAAAACATAGGAATTATACTGAAAAATATTGATTAAATCAACACTGCAAACAGCTGCATTTTGGGAGACAGTACTTAGGTTAAAAAGCTATGAAAAGAAGTACTTAAAGTTTGTATTCCTTTGAGCATAAACACAGAAAACAGGTGCTTTGGGATGCATTTCATCCAGTGACTGAAAGAAGTATCTTTCTTCACTAGGAGTCGTAATGCATCTGTTTAGAAAATCTGCTTTTCAAACAGACTTTTCAACCGAAGTTTCCTTTCGTATTTGTCTAATTATTCTTTAAAATCCTCATTTGGTTTCACCACAGTATATGAAAAGACTTTCCATCTACTCTCTGCTGGAAGTTCTGGGCTCATGCTCTTCTGGGTGATTTGTGTCCATGAACTCTGTCAAGTCCTGTTTCCCCCAGTGCCAGTCATCACCAGAGAGCGAGGCTGGAGGCAAGCTGGGCAGCAGCTCGAGAGGGGGACAGAGCTTTCACTAGGATCTGCCAGAGAAACTGGTGCATCAGGGATCAGCCAGCTGAATAACTGAGTCAGGAAGGTTTCTCATAAGAATTTCTAATGACAGCTTAATTCTGTGTCACCTGACAGTACTGGGCCTCCCCATGATGTCGTGTGCCTCTCTGAGAAGCAGCACAGAGAGTTAAGCCTGTGCTGTGTTTTCTTTTCCTTACCCTTACCTAGCTAATATCACTATTTCGTTAATGGGCTTGATGATGGCACAGCAGAAGGAGAGAGACACATTAATGCGTCTAGAGACATATTAATACCCGAGTCTTGTCAAAAGTTTATAACCTGAGACAGTAGTCCTTCTTCTGATTCACACCAAATGAGAACTCCTTCTGTGCTTAATACGCCACACATTTTCTTCTAAAGAATATTTTGTATTTCTGTATATCTTCCCATTCTATGTTTTTACAGGAATTCACAACTTTAACACCTTTAACCTCATAAAACCTGCTGAGTTTATTATCTCTGTTTCACAGAAGGGAAAACTGAAACAGAGGCAGTAGAAGAACATACTCACCAGCACAAGGCATCTGCAGCAACACTGGGATTGGAGCCCAGGTGCTCCTGGATTTTTAGCCTTCCTCAAAGCCACCCCTGGATTTTAAACTAGAGACCTTTAATGCTTTTACACACTGCCACTGTTCAGAAAAATGCCATATACAATCATTAATTAATACTTCATAGACTTCCTATTTGATGGTCCCTTACTGAAACTCCATTGTATTCAGTACAAAAACACAGATAGGAATTATTTTTATTCCAAACACTGAGCGTGTACATCCAAAAAAGCTTTAGTTGGAGAAAATCAGAAAGAATGAATGGAAGACACAAAAAGCAAGACTGCATGGCAATATAAATTTGAAATTCCTCCCCAAAATCCATTTGTTTTTTAAAATCAGTAATGATATAATGACACATTGCATAAACAAATCCAACTTTATGCTCTCAATATTTACTTTATGCTGGAATGCTATTTTTAATAACTTTACACTGATAGTATTTTACATCTATGTTATATATTAAAGAGCACCCAAACTGACCACTCAGTTATTCCAATTTGAACTCTTTTACAATTTAAAAAGCTCCCAACCTTTCTTCCACATTCTTCAACATCATTATTATCCAGCAGGGTTTTGGCCTATTGCCTCATCTTTCTTTGATAAATTCTATTGTCTCACTGAATGTTGCTATGTACAGCCAGTAACTTCACTTTCTCTTATCAAGAGAGTGTTATTTTCAAGTAACTGCAGAAGACCAGATCTATTAATTACTGGCATTTATAGTTAGCTAAACACAATGTGCTTGATTCCACATTGCTTAACAAAACCACTTTCCCAGGTGTTCTTCCTACTGCATAGTTTAAAGTTTCCAAGATTTCCCTTCAACAGATGTTAAACTCCCTGGTCTCAGTTTCTTGGTCTTTAATCTTTTGACCCTTTTTAAACTAATGGAGTTGTATTTGCCACTTCCTAATCCTCAGGAATCTCCTTCATTTTTAAGAATGTCAGTTAATTTAATGCCTTTAACTAATGCTTGTGAAATCACATTATTTGGACCTGTGGCTGTATCTGCCATAAGTGCACTCATTTTTTGTTTTTCTAATTAAAAATTTTGCTTTTAACTCTAGACTGCCTTCTTTTTGTCTCTGGAAAATTGATCCATTGTTTAGTCAGATTATTGTTCCACCTTCTTCTAAAACAAAAAGTGACTAACTGTTTAACAGGTCTTTTTTTTCCCTTGTACCTCAAATGGTAAGCTTTACTTGCACAGAGGAAAATGAAGTTGCAGAAAGAAAAGCAGTTCCCATATATTTTTGCTATCCTCAATGGGACTTGAGCATTTCCAACATTACTGCAGAAATATGAATCCATATCAAAAAACCTTCAGTCTGATTAAAAATTGTGAGATAGCCAGCAGCTAACAGCATTTGGGGAACTCATCGACTAAATAGTCTCACTGCTTTTCTTGGGTTTCCTTTCTTCCAATGAGATCTTAGTGAAGGAACCACTTAGAGCTCATACACCAAATCAAGAGCCCTGCTGAACTGAAGCCCATGTGTGCTGAAGGGAAATGTGCTGGTATATTTTCTTTGATAATTGAAACACTTTGTAGGCCACCCTCACCTTCAGACAATTATGAAGAATGTCTCAGAGCACTTTGAGCCTGGGTTTTTCCCAGACAATCCAAATGGGAGTTAAAAAATATGTACCAACAAGTTCCAAGTTCCATATTTTGACTTTTTGTTGAGAGCTGTGAAACCTTTTCCCACTGACAGTTTTCTCTTGACATTTTAAAATCTTTTTCCCTAGTTACATAGTTCTTCTGACCTTATTCCTTGGACTCCCGTCTCCTCATAAGCAATATTAGGTATCCCCAAGGGTTACATTTGCAGAAGCAGTTCATACTTTATCTGATATGAATCATATCTTTTGGCTTCAGCTTGCAAAGTTCTTTATGCCCTTGAAATCGAGCTCTCTCAGATGTGATCCATTCACTTTCTGAAGGCTCTATTCATGTGGAATTTCACTGGAGTAAGTTTGGACATCCATACATGTTCTGGAGTATACAGAGATTTGAAAATTAAGAACTAACTTTTTTGCCAGATGTGTTGGAAGTTTAATAGGATCTAAACTGAGCAATGATAATTTTTTATACAAGATCAAAATTATATTGAAATTTTATTCATTATGAACTTATCTCTGGCTCCTTCATCAATATGGTCAAACAAAGGACTGACATTTAATTGGAACCACTTACTTTCTAGCCTTACTAAGGAAGGAAAATCTAAAAAGTGTGAAGGTTTGAGAAGTGTTGATGGACTCTATTTAGTTCAAAACTCTCACAGGAGCAAAGGTCTTTAAATGTAATGTAAATCAATGAGTTTTTGCTTTCAAATGCTGTCACAGGAGAAGTCAGTGGAATTGTGTATGGAAAAAGAAATGATAAATTCTATTGCTAGTCTTAAAAGTCCAGAAATTTCAGCTTTCAAGGTTTATTTTGCGTTGAAGAAGAATCTTAGAAAGGAGAAAAGTGTAGAAGAAGATCAAAAGAAGCTCTGTTGAGACTACCTGCTGAATTTTTACAATGGGAGAAAATCCTGTAATTTCTCTAATATGACTAAGATTTACTTATTAGACTGGTCTCTGGCAAGTTGAACATGAGTCAGCAGTGCCCTGGCAGCCAGGAGGGCCAACCCTGCCCTGGGGTACATCAGGCACAGCATCACCAGCTGGGTAAGGGAGGGGATTGTCCTGCTCTGATCTGCACTGGGGCAGCCTCACCTCGAGTGCTGGGGGCAGTTCTGGGTGTCACAATATAAGAAAGGCATTAAACTGTTAGAGAGCATCCAAAGGAGGGCAATGAAAATGGTGAAGGGCCTTGAGGGGAAGCCGTGTGAGGAGCAGCTGAGGGCACTTGGTGTGTTTGGGCTGGAGGAGACTCACTGGGTCTCCAGAGATGGGAGACCTCACTGCAGCTACAGCTTCCTCATGAGGGGAAGAGAAGGGGCAGGCAGTGACCTCTGCTCTGGGGTGACCAGTGACAGGAGCAAGGGAACAGCCTGAAGTTGTGTCAGGGGAGGTTTAGGCTGGAAATTAGGAAAAGGTTTTTCACCCAGAGGGTGGTTGGGCACTGGAACAGGCTGCCCAGGTCAGTGGTCACAGCACCAAGCCTGACAGAGCTCAAGGAGCATCTGGACAATGCTCTCAGGCACATGGTGTAATTTTTGTTACTGTCCTGTGCAGGACCAGCTGTTGGACTTAATGATCCTTGTGGATCCCTTCCAAGTCAGTTTATTCTGAGATTTTGTGATTGAGTGAATAAATGATGAACATCACCACAAAAGTTTAAAACTCGAAAAAAAACCCCAAAAACAATAGCCTGAAGACTTTTCAGTCCAAATTCTCATATTGATAACTGAAAGCAAGGGCTGTCAAGCAGCCATTATCACTGTGATATCTTACCAAGAGGGCATGAACAACCTTCGGATAAAATGAAACAAAGATCTAGAGAAATCTGAGTGTTATTTGAGATTTTGTGTTGAAAAGGGATTCATGAATGAGAAAAATGACATTAGGGAAGGAATTGCATTTTAAAGGCAGTAGGAAAAAAGAAGGCAGGGGCAGGGTAAGAGAAACAAGTAAGGAAAAGCTTATAGTATGGATTTGAGATGAACTGTGAAGATAATGATAAGTTTTCCACAAAAAAAATTTATGTAAGCTAACTAAAATAGTGGCATTTAGGATTGTCTTACATAAAATGCAAAGTATCCAGATACATATTTAATCAGATTTCATATCATCTTTTGAGCATCTTTACTGTGAACTCCTCCTCCCTATAGTAATCTGAATTCAGAAATAAGCTCTCGTTATATAGTAGGTGCAAACAATACCTTGAGTTCTTAGTTTTTACTTTCCATATTTGGTCTCAATTTTCATTTTTCATGACCATAGAAATGAATGAATCTAAGGCAAAATCTTCATATCTCATATTGACCAGTTATGTAGTCTATATTTGGCTACTTCCTGATTAAAAAAAAAAAAAAAAAATCATTGTCTGAAATCTGTATGAATGCAGTTAATCTTGTATTTCACAGCTATGGCTTATATTACTGACACAAATAGTTCTTTATTATTTCCATTAAAATTATTTAAAAAATAAACTCTACTTAGTATTTACATGCTTAGTATAATTATCAGAAGCTTGATTTAATTAAAGACAAAGGTGTCGCCATAAATTGTTCAAACCATTTAAATGACCTGACATTAATTTCTATTTTTTAAAGAGATTTGGACACTGAAACAGTAGTAGATAACATCTAACTGTTAGACATAATTTTTTTAAATGGAATGTAAATTAAGCACTTTTGAATGCTTATCCCTTTGCGTAGCTCCATGGAGTCCAGAGTCTAGAAACTGTTTTGCTACTGCCTTTTAAAGTTTGTCTTCCCTTGAAAATACTGTAAAAATGTTGTTCCTGTCATGGTCACGTGTAGGAACACCCATCTTTTTATCAGCTGTATTTTGTGCTGACGTCTGTCGCCGTCCCACTAGCCTTCCTTACTTCTTGTCACATCTCTAAACCTGTCGACCATCCAGATTTAACTAACTCTGGGCAGCTCCCTGCAGAACGCATTCCTCTGTCAGCACATATGCTTCTCATTCACCAATATTGTTATGCATTCTATTTTTCCCCCCTTCTCTTTTTTACTGCCACTACCTTGCTGGCATTGTAAAAAGAGAATACCTTTAAAGGGCCCTGAACCACTGTCATTATACACTCCAGACAGCAACCCAGGGTGCAACCGGCATCCCACCACAAGTAGGAAATGAGAAATTCTGGGCTATAATGAGAGCTATTGAATTTTTTTTTACAGCAACTTAACATAGGTTATTTAGCTCAGGTGTTTCAGTAATGGTAAGGCATATGGAAAAAGCAGTGCTTTGGGCCCTTGAGCTTTTTCAGCTCTCTCCCACCTCAGCACATGAATCTGTAATTCTCATGAAGAAGCCACAGTAGCCCTGGCAAGGTAGGATTTCAAGCATATACCATATACCTACTCATGTTATTTCTTGCATCTCTTTGGTAGCTGCACAGTTATAGGATTTTCCTAGGTACCTTGCATAGTGGGTCCATTGTCTTCACATACTGTCTTCTCTGAGGCAAGCACCCTTTTCTTCCAAACATTTTCAAGCAATCCTTTAGAGAGGTTTTGATTTTTTTCCCCTATTTTCCTTTCTTTTTTCCTCATTAAAAGCAGTAAACCTTTTCTACATGACGAACATTTTTTTTTATGGAGTGGACAATCGATTTACCTTTGGGATTCTGCAGACATGTCCCCTTTTGCAGCGCAGCTGCAAAGCCTGAAGGACTCAAGAATGTGAGGAGAAAACCAGCCTGGGCCCCTCTGGCTTCAGCATAGCTAGGATTTCACCCCACGTGCCCTGAAACTGGAGGTCACGGCCAATGTCTGCAATATGAGACCGGGATGAGGTCACTAATCTAATCATGACCTAAGCTTATGCTGGAATTCTTGACTTTGGAGAGACAGATGCAAAAGAAACCAGTTTTGGGGGCCCTAATAAACCAATTAAATGCATCAGTGTGGTGTCTTTGTTCACCAGATTTTTATATTCATTCAAAATGTCTTCTCAGGGACATTCAGTAAAGATGTTGTTCTTTTTCTGACTCAGAGTATGACTTTGTTCAAGGAGATTGAACTTCTGTTGACAAATTTTTAGGACAACAGTTACGTATTTCAATAAAATTGTACATCCTTTAGCCATATGGAATACTTTTTTTTCTGGGGCCCTTAGGAACAGGAAAATATTCAGTATGGAAAACAAGAATGGTTTCCACACTGAGAAAAATATGAAAATATTTCAGAATTCAAAGATGTCCAAGGACCATCTATTTTGTAACCTGTATTTACTGTCCAGTCAGTTTGACAGGAGTCATGAGTCTGGGATACATACATTAATCAGGATGCTGGGGACATTCTTTTGCAGAATAATATTTTTACCTTAAAAATATAAAAAAACATGAACAGTTTTGTACCTGAGGCTTTAGGTGATGGTCCTCCCACCCCTACTTCTCTGTGGAGGAGTTGTTAATGAAAGTTTTGATGTTATTTAAAGTACTGGAATGTACCCAGAGGTGTTATGAATGGGCAGAGTACAGGAAAACAAAGACAATAGCAGATTATTTACTGTCATTAGTGCACAGTGTGGAGGATTGTTTCTAAAACTGCACCAGATAAAAATGTTGTGATTTTCTTTTGTCTTTTAAAAAACCCAAACAAATAAAAAAGTAAACAAAAAGGCTCAACCAATCTGTGGTATATATTTAAATGCAAATAGCTCAAGTATTAGTTCTTTTTTTTACCCAAAAATTATTAACTCTGTAATGCTTTCAGAACACAAAAACACTGCGGTGATGAGTCAAATAGAAAAGCTTACAAATAAACAAAACAAATTAGCAAACAGCTTCAGAAATTCATATCTCCTGGCACTGGTAAAATCAAGACTTCTGGGAAAGCATTGTGACATATACAAAATCTATCTATGAATTCATGTAGTATTCCGCTGTGATTCCTTTTTTTGCCTTTTAGCTAACAGTATGATAGTGATGCCATGCAGAGAGAGTATGTTTTCTCTAATAAACCAAAGAACAGTCATCCAATTAAAGCACTTCCTAATCTATATGGTGCCTGTAATTTCTGGATATATTTATTATTTCTTAATGTCAACAAAAGTGACTTTAGATATAAAAGCACATTCTTTTGTCCTGAGAAAACAGATTTGTTTTAAGCCCATTGAAATGCACAAGGAAGAGGAGAAGAAGCGATATCTCCACCGGACTTCTTATTTTCGACATCTGGTTGTGGTCCATTGGGAGAAATGTAAGTAACAGTTTACCACATGGATTACAAATGTGCTGAATTGCAAGAATGAATATTAAATGAAAATATCCATAGCACCTGCAGCTTGTCCGGGAGAATTCCCCTTGTGTGTTGTGGGTGGGTTTTCTGAAAATCCCCCAGTGAGATGCGAACTGCAACTGCAGCTGCTTGTAGTAGCAGCTTGTCTAGTGTTACCGAAGAGTTTGCAGATTCTGTTCCCTTCAATGAATCAACATTGATCAGGGCTGCCAACACACTAAAAAAAGAAAGGGAGGGAGCAGAAGGAGGGTTGCAGGGGAAGGATTATGAATATTATGATTATCCCCACAGGTTTTTGATGATCGGGAAAAATTTTAAAATAGTGATTAAAAAAAAAAAAAAGAAGAAAAAGAAAATGAAAAGGCCAGCGAAATGCTTGATGAAATATATAGCAAGTTTGATGTAACTGGGTGAGAAAGCAGTGTTTTCTCTGCCAAAAGGTCAGGCCTGTGTTTTTCTCAATAGAAGCCCTGCAATTGTGTTTTGCTGACTTCATACACATTCTGTGTATACTAAGCACTGTACACATGTGATACTTGGCTGGATTTCAGATGCAGCACTAGAGGGGATTAAACAGTGGGGAATGTTTCCCCCTTGGTATTAACTTTTTATTTTAGAGACACTGAGGTAATTCTACGTGGACATGCCTTGAAAAGAGAATGGCTCATTAAGAAGTGTGAGACTCCCCATTTTGAGTTCACCCTCCAAAGAAATGGTGAAAAACAGACTCCTCATGCTTCATATCTTTTTATCAGGTCTCTCTGAAGAGCACTTGCACATTTAGGCATAGCATAGTGGAAATCAAAGGCAGACCAATGCTGGCAGCACAAAAAGGGAATTGCTAGTCTTTCCTTTGGGTTTTATAATGTCAAGATGATAAAAATATGAACATCAAGTAGTACTTAATTTTTTTTTCTTACTGAAAGAAAATAATATTTTTAGCTGTGAGAGGCTGCCAAATTATTATGTTTTGGAATTTGTGTAGGATTTTGCTATTATTACAGAAAAATGAAAAATTTTAGTGCACATTTCTTTGGACATCTTTGATTCAGGTCCTCAAGGAAACCTCAGTCCTGCACAAGGATTAGAAGAGAGCCACACAGCAAACACTTTTTGCTCTGAGGCAGCCTCAGTGGGTGACTACCTCCAAATGGTAGTTTTACTCTGGAGATGATACTTCTACTTTTGGTTCTAGCCTGCTGCACAAATATTTGGAGCATGTCTAAAGAAGCCTGTTGAGTTGAACTATTTATATGGAGTTCCAGATTTTGCATCCCTCGCTTTTATACCTCTGTGAATCACAGTCTGATGCTGGCAGATGGGATATGGAACTCACCACCTCAGTTGTGGAGGCTCCAGCTGGGTGCTCCTGCCGTCACTCATGAGGATTTTAGGGTCCACATCTCGAAGAGGAGGAGGAGGAAGTGAATCAGAAGAGGGAGCTCTAGCTGTGCTAATGAGTCCAGAAGGGACTTTGTGCTGGAGTACACCAAAAGTAGGAAAAGAGAGTTCTTTATCTGTTTTTCGTGAAGGAGAAGGAGTTTTGTTCCTTTCTGCCTCTCTGGAAGTCATGTTTTCATCCAAGTTTAATAGCTCCCAACAGACTCTCCAGCAGCCTATTGTGCTGTGCTTCTTGCCTCCTCCCTCCTCCCTCCCAGGCTAGCCCCAGGCATGCCACCAGCAAAGAATCAAGCTATCCAGGAATCTCTGATGGGGAAACCTTATTCTTTTAGCTTAAACCTTTCATGAATTCAGTTTCTAAACCTATTGTACAATAATAATTAATCTAATTAATAAGTATTAATCTACATAGGAGGACTTTTATGTAATTGTCTTCAGAGACGTTGCAGACCTTGGAACAATATCTTTAAAGGAATCAGAACTTTAAATGTTCCCAAGTAAAGGGCAAGTACTGACTGTCTCCTATAATGAAATAAAATTCATTCTCTGAGAGAGAAAAGGTTTCCTATTGTGTGTGGCCTTTTGTAGGCACTTCCTTCCTTGTAATTTTTTTTCCCAAGATAAATGAATGTTCAAAAGGAATCAGCAAGTATGATGTTGCTTTGAGTCCCCTTGCCCTGGCTTGGACGTTGCCCCTGTGAGGCACAATGGAGGAGACTGCAGCAAGGAACAAGGGCTGGTGTCTGCTTGGGAGTTTCAGGAGATGTTTGGTGTGTGGCCCTTGGGGAAGGGCCCTTGTGCCTCCTCCCAGGCCTCTTAAGTGCTGTGGTCAAAGGGATGTGCAGACTCCTTAGAAACACCTCCATGCCGACAGAATACTCAGCTTTCTGAGTTTCACAATGAATTTGTTTAATATTTCACAGGGAAAATTGCTTTCTGGAGCTTAGGATAAATGGCTGTATTTTGTGCTTGACAGAAACAATCTAAGAAATGAAGAAATGTTCCTGCATTTTTAAATTCTCTTACACAAAGACTCCTGGGTTTTGACCAGCAGCAGGTGTTCTGCACACTGCAGTCCTTTTTTATTTTTGCTACTGGTTATCGTGTCGTTAGAAATTGAATTAATCATAACTTTTAGCCCATTGTGACTCATACAAAAGTTAATAAAAAGCTTGACTAATCACCACTGGAGGTGGCTCAGCTTTCTCTGGGGGAAATCAGTGGCCTTGGCTAACACATCCTTCTAGCATGTGAAGACTTACAGTTGTCCCAAGCACAAGGAAGGTGCTACAGCTCTGCAGGAGAAAAGTGGCAAGGGGTCATTCATGTGACATAGATGAAATTGAACTAACCAGAGGGGGGGTTTAATGAATTGGAAAACTCCAAAACAAAAAAGTTATAAGGTACACAGCAGCACAATGCCAACTCTCCAGAGCAGTGTATTCCATGCACAGGAATGCACACCAAAAGGACTCCTAGTGACCAGCTGCTGTCCTGAGGCTCCTCCAAGGGCTGTGGTGGTGCTCTCTGTCCTGGGCTCTTGGTCAGCTCTCCAGGGAATTCTCAGCTTGGGCTTCAAACACACAGTGCAAAGACATTTCCTAAACTGTGATTTAAACAATAAATATGTCAGATTAGTGGCATCTTTTCTCACTAGTCACTCCAACAGACACCATTTTCCTTACTAAAAATCCCTTACATGGACATCTGCATGTGGGTATGTGGCAGAGCTCATAGGGTTGCATATAATGAGTAAGTTAATTGGCAAATTAGCAATTTCTCTTTGGGGCTGGTTTTTAATGTTTTGTCATGAATTTACTGGAAGTGTGCAGCTGAGATCTATATTACCACAATGCTTACACGTGTGACTTTTAATGGACAAAAATTGAAAGGACCTATCTTTCTAGTTAGTGGAAACCCTAATTACTCATTATTCCCTGCTCTCTCCTTCTGCACACTCCTTGGAGCCTGCTGGTGAGCTGCATAGAGGTGTTTCTTTTACAAGGGCTATTATAGAGACACCTGTTAGGATTGATATAGTTAATACTGCATCAACATTTCCATTGATTTCGTTTATGACCCAGCTGTAAAAACTCCTTTTAGTCTGAGAACTGATGAATGATGACTGAACCAAGGAGCTCAGGGAAAATAATGATTGTAACTTACTAGAAAGCAACATCAAATTGATGCTTTAGACGTAAATTCATTCAAATTGATGAATTAGACATAAAGAAGTTTCAGAAGCTTGCTTTACATATTTATAATGTGAAAAATATTTATTTTTATAATGAAAGTATGAAAGTTTTTTAGATAAAACAGTCTGGTGCCTCTGTGTACATTTAAAAAAATAACTGAATCAGGGCTTTTCATGTGGAGAAACAGCTCCTGTTAGCAGTTTGGCTCATTATTTAGCATTCAGAAATTCATTGGTATTTTAGTAACAAATTTAAAAAAAAATGATTTAAGGTATAATGTCATTTCTGTTTTGGCCCAATTAAAAAAAATAATTTGATACATTGTGAGGAGGGTGGAAGAAATATCACCAATATTTTCTCTCTATAAGATGGGTAAGTAGTATGGGAAACTTAGACTTTTTGCACTACTGTTCATAAAGCAATGGCCCAGAAGTTCTGTGTGCTCTGATCAGAGACAGTCCACGGAAACAAGTGGCCAGTGTGAAACAAGACTTTTTAAGGTACCTCATGTACTAAATAATTTATCTCACTATCCCCTTCCTCTCACGGTCCAAAACCACAAAATGCAACCACATGTTTGGCTAATAATCTTCCAAACTGAAAAGAGGACCACTGAGGGGGGGCAGATCTGTTTTTAAGCTCAGAAGAGTTAGCCATTACCACAGCAACAGCAGCAACATCCTTCTCCAAGTGGTCCGAGTGTGGGTCCTGTGTCCCATCCCTTCTCCAGCAAAGGTGGAGTCAAGCAATTACAGGCTGGGAGCAATTTCACCTGCAAGAGGTAAGCTACAACAAAAGAAGGCAGTGGTGTCCCAGGGATGTGAAATTGCAGAGAACCTGGTCTGAATGTCTGATACAATCCATGTCCCTGTGCAAGCAGAGGGTGCTGTGGTTGTGTAACCATTGGTACTGAACCAGAGCTCATTCGTTGCACCTGACTTGGGGCAGACACTGCTAGTTCCATTACTGTATATTGTAACTTGATATTTACACACGGAAATAACTGAGTGAATGGCCTCAGCCTGGGTGACTTATGCTACACTCATCAAGGCAGTCAATCTCCTGGAGGGTTCCAGATTTGCTTAACTCCTGTGGGTTTGCTAAATGTGATATAAATAATGGGGCTGGCATCACTTTCCTCAACACAAAGGAAAGACGGATTTTCATAGTAAAAAAATATCCATTTGCGAAGACAATATTGTCTAAGGTAAAATGTGAGAGCTGAGGTCTCAAAGGATGTGGAAGTTTAAGAAAATGTGAGATCTGATCCAGAGTTCACTGAAATCATGGAAAGATTTCCCTTGCCTTTATTAGTGGCTATTGAATGAACCCCTTTGATCAACAGAAGTAGAGGAAAAGCCAGAAACAAGTTATCATGACAAGTCAGAGTGATGGCAAGAGCACTCAGAAAAATATGAAAGTTTAATAAATGTGATGTAAAAATTTTATTTCAATAGTTGGCATTTGCTCTTCTAGTCCTTTTGGTTAAGTGCCAGGGTCAAAATATTAGTATCCATTAGGTATTTTAGATCTGATTTTTTGATCATTACTCACTTTCAGTAGCCCATGTTCATTTGGTGTTCTTTATGTGATGACTATGTCCAAGTTCTTACTGGGATATTCCCTACTGGACACCACTGGTGAATTTACTCCAATAGGCAGCTCCTGAAAGTAAATAGACTTAGTTTATCAGATCTTTAATTTCACATGATGAGCAGGAATATATTGCACATATTCATTCTAGGTTTCAGGTGATGCAGATGGTTGTACGTACACGTGCACATGCACACATACACACAAAAGACCCTTCTGTAGATTAGGAAAAATTTATTGCAAAGAAGACTATGCCATTTATTTTATTGAGCTCAAGTTAATCAGAGATTGAGCTATGCAGTGAAGAAGCATCTGTTTTTACAAGACAATACCGTCTCCACATGAATTACAGCAAAATACAGCACGTTTTTACGATGGTCTTCACAGACCAGAGTTAAGATGGCATTTAGACAGTTGATTTACAACTATTGGGAAACAGTTATCTAGACTTTTTACCAGTTTGGGAGAATTTTGAATAAGGTATTTAGATTTCTACTACTCTACAACTGGTTTGGATGCAATTTTGTGCCATGGGGCTGTTCAATACAGGTGTATTGTCACAGTTCAGGCAAGTAATTCTGTCTACAATCTTCTGAGAATTTGATGGACTAGAAACCCACATGTCTGCTACGGATCAGATTAAATGAGTTAAGGTAGGAAGTGGAAGGATAGTTGTGCTTTAGGAGAGAATAACTGGTCCCTCCTTTTCTTTCTGGGAACTTACCTGCTTCATTTGCAGGCTAAAAAAACCACATTTAAGTGAGTAAGTTCATAGCCTACTTTAGAAAAGCCTGATTAAAGCTAAGTAAAGATCAGGATGTCTTTATGCATCTGTGAATATAAGAGACTTGCTTTCCTTGATCTAACCCATCAAATAATTTCTATCCTCTTTGTACTGAAAAAAAAGGGCATAGTCGTATTAAAAAAATGGTGGGCAATGCTTTTATTTAAATATTATATAGGAGAAAAAAAAATTTATCATACCAAATATCTTTTTTCTCAATTATACTTTGATAAATGTGTTCATATATACAATTCAGAGATCATTAATTTTATTTTGCTAATTAATATGTTACTTATATATCCACAATGTCATTCTACTTTATCTTTGCCTTTTGAAACTTGTTTATAAAACCCTTTAAATTTACATTTGAAACTAATTTTAGCATGAAGCTTATAATCAAAATTTATTGAGTGTCTGCAATATGTTTTTACCTTTATATACAGGGTAATTTTTTTTCTACATCTACATGTGAGGTAGGAATAGACATAAAAGCTTTAAAAAAGTGAAGAGAAGTAGTATCTAAAACAAGAACATTAAAGCTGTTCCTAGCATGACTTTTAAGGCATATTTTACTGAATCTTTTAATACTATGCATTTCTTATATATTACCTTTCATCAAATTTCAGTTTTCTATAATCCTTACAATTTCCTGAAAAGGAAGAAAAAGTGGTAAGCATAGTTTTGTTTGATTAAATCAAAGTCTGAAGTCAGATATTTGAGAACTAATGCATATCACTAAATGAAATCCTTTCCCATTCCTCCCAGTTTGCTATGATTTGTTCTCAGATAAGAGTTATGTTTATGACTGGAGAATCTGTCATCAATTCTTTGATATAATTTGACCTTCTGTGAATAAATGAACAAGGTAATGAACTTCAGCATAAGAAAAATCAGATGGTTTTAAACTTCATAATATAAATCTTGTAGAACATTGTCTGAGAAATATAAACATTATTTAATCACTGAGCATTTCTTTCCATCACTCCACTAACTGCCACCCTTCCAGGATTAAAAAGTGCAAATAGGCACCTTTGTCTAATATGCAGAGTGACTTTTAAGAGCTGAGAAGCATTTCCTGCAGGGTACAGAGATCACCAGCCTTTGAGATCAAATTATGACAAGGTCAAATCATAACCAGGGTAGTTTTCATAATTAAGTAACAGAGAATTACAG
Organism: Vireo altiloquus; assembly: GCA_013396875.1. NCBI lineage: Eukaryota > Metazoa > Chordata > Aves > Passeriformes > Vireonidae > Vireo > Vireo altiloquus. The sequence goes on from VZRF01013940.1 coordinate 553,810, forward strand.
AGACACTTGGACACAAACATTCATTCTCATTTTTTATTCTGGTTTGAGTGGAAGAATTAACATTTGTATTTAATTAGAATATTAGTATTTTGTGCTGTAAATGCTCATCAGCTTGGCAATTGTTTGATTTTTTTTTGATCTTTTTACAAATTTTACTGTTTCTAAGGCAGTTTATATATGTCTTGAACAAAGTAATTTATACAACAGACTATTTCCCTTTTAAATATTTAGCAATGATTGTCATGGTATAACATTTATGATAGATATCCTCATGACCAGGTAAAAAACATGCAACTTTCTTTTCTTAATTGAAAAGGAAGTTATGGGACTACATAATGTTTGGTAAGAGCAGTCCAGGAGAACAAAAATATGTATTTGGTATCAGAATGAAGTAATCTATATGGATTGCCTCGACTAATAATATAGTGTGCAATTTAGTGTGTGCCATAGTGTCACAATGTCAATGGCATCTGATCACTCAAAGTCACAAAATGCTTTTGTTCTGAAAGGGAAATCTAGTTTTACATTTCATCATCACATTTGTAGTCATGGTCAGGATTCATGCACAGTTTGAATATGATCAGCTAAAAATCCATAGAGAATAACTTAGATAATGGAAAAGTGGGAAGTTTTGGTTTTGTTCTTGGTGTTTCAGTTTTGTTTGGGGTGGTTTTTTTGTTGTTGTTGGGTTTTTTTCTGCCTTTCTTTGTTTTTCTTAATAGTTTGATTTTGGTTTTGGTTTTTAATATACATAAAGACCAAGACCCACTTGTAATTTCTGAATTTTGAAAAATTGTTGACTGATACAAAACCTGATTATCTATGATGAATGTATTGTTTCCATTATATAGATTTCCTTTAAAGCTCAGGAAGGCCTCTCTCAGCTTCCAGTTTAGTCACTTATTCAAAAGAATTTCCCAGAATTTGGTTGCCAGACTCTAAGTCTCCAGTGAGCCCTTTTTCATTGCTCTGTTTTCAAGTAGTGTATCCTTTTCGTGAAGTTTGGCTTGAGAATGATGCTGATCTTGACAAAAGTGAGGTGGGGATTTTAGTAGTTTGTGCCAGGACTTTGGCTGCTATTCCCATTTTGTAATCACCTTATCTATGAGGAGTTTGTATTACCCCATCAAACTAACAAAAAAAAATAAATACCCCAGCATAACGCACACCATGTTATTCTACTTTGCTAATTTCTTGAAGGATTTTTGGCTGTGGTTAGTTGGGATGATGTGTCTTTTTTCCCGGTATAATTCCTGAGGTCTAACAAGTATCATTTTTTATTTAGCTGAGGCATGTAGCATGCATAAAAATTAGTGACTTAAAGAGAAACCCACCAATGTCTGAACAATTAGAAATATTCTATGCATGCTTATTCTTATTAGATCAGTCACAGAGACTTGTGTTTAGCATTTAAACTTCTCTTCCTAATAAGCATATTCCAAGTTTAATCTCATTTCAGATTTAGTTGAGTTCGGCTTGAGTTTAGTTCTTCAGTTGTGTTCTGTACAGATTAACTGGCATACGTATTATGCCCTACCATAACCCACATCTCAAAGTGCTCTGAAGAATAAAGAGACAGTTTTGAGTCCTAAGTTAGTTGTGGTTCCTTTACAAATTGCACAAGGGATAGTCAGGATGGTTTGTGGATCAAGCAAAGCAGAAATAGAGTGTTTTCAGTCCACATACTTTTATTATTTTTGTTATGTGGGTTCATAAGGGACCAGGCTGTTTTAATCTTACTTATGCTGACCAGGTCTTATTCTACCCATAGTCTGTGGAATTCTTTCCAGTGACAGCTGCTTGGTGCATAACTGTGTTCTCAGCTATGATACAGTTGTAGATTAGTTTGCTTCCTACTGGGCAGCTCAGCACTGCTACAGGTGTGTGTCTGTGGAAGCTGTTGATACCACATAAAAAGTGCTGAACAGAAAAGAATTTAAGAACCCCTTACAGTAAGCAAAGCATATTCTGTATTGGTTTTGTGAGTTAAATTATTCAGGATTTTATTTTATTAAGCAGTTTTGTGGAGGTTCGTTTTATTTTTTTTTGTATCAGGTGTGCAGAAGGCAAACCTAATCTAATTTGTGGAAATTCTTGGTTTGTTTATTTGGTAGAGGTTTTCTTTTCTACAAAAAGGCCATGGATAGGAAAGTGTTGCACTCCATAGCACAGTGCCTTGCAGCTTTGGAAGTTTCTGAGTGCTGTGCTCCCAACACCAGGTTTTTGAGGGTTTTTTTTGCTATGCAGGCTTCACCTTGTGATGCACAGAGATAGTAGGAATCTCAGAAACCAGAACATAAAGCAACAATCTGCCCAGTTTAGAAGTGTTGAGAAGAGACAAGGTGGGAGCAGACACTGTGGCTTAAACCCTACTCTGCTGCACAGAAATGCCTATAGCAGATTCAAGATAGTGAACCAAGAGGTAAGTAAGAGATCCCTTTGAAAAGAAGTACTGTCTTCCTAAAGGGTGGAGGAGAAAAATCACTTTTGTCTTTTAAACTGGTTGTTGAGAGCATAATTTCTGAGGTTAGAGACCCTCATTTAACACCCCTCTCCCCAGCATTTTTGTCCCTACAATCTTTCATTGCCTAGGGGAATCAGTGTATTACACTGTATTATTAAGTGCTAATGGCTTTAGTGGATGAAAAAGGAAACAAAACAAAACAGAAATAATCTATAACCAAATTGCTTCTGACAAAGTCTCTCTGTTTTGCATATAGTTTTTCACAATTCCCATGCTTTTTGTTTGAGAAAAGAATAAAAAAATAAGCAGATGAGCCTCTTAAATATGTGGAACATTAATATGAAAAATGCTGTGTTGACTACATTCCTAAGATAAATGCAGTTAGCTCAGTAGAATTTAAGGGCATGAAAAACAGAGCAAAACTAGAGGTTTTTCTTTTTACTACATTGCTGTGTGAGTTGCAAGAAAAATTTGAGTTTCACCTAATTGAAATATTTCAGACAAAATACATAGCGTGGAACAAAGTTATAGGAAATAATTTGCAGCATCTTTAATTTTGCAATGCTTATTTTACACTGCCAGAAATATTGCATCTCATGCTCTGTTTTACTTCTGCCTGACAAATAAATAGTGATTTCAGTATTTCGACATATTTCTGAGGAATCCGGTTTGGTCATGCTGGTAAATTCATAATGAAATATTTAATTTCTAAGAAGTGTGTAAGGCTGTGTGCATCTATAAAAAATGTGTGTCTTTTCGAACCCTTATAGATTCTTATAGCGTTATGAGAAACATATATTTCATATAAAGCATTTGACTATATCTATGCTAGTAAATAAAATGGTCAGAGATTGTTGTCACCTCTTTTGCATAAATTATTTAAAGTCTCTTTACTCCTTTGTCTCTCTCACACTGAGACAAATACCTAACATGTCTCCTGATGATGTCCCAGCTGTAATGTAGGTCAGTGACCATCAGTCTGGGTGAAAAATTTGTCAAGGTAAAATCCTGCCATACTTGACTTCATGCCCCAGCCCTGGTCTGTGTATTCCTTTAGATGTGACCTAATAACTGAATCACTATGGATAAATGATTTCCTGATAACTTGCAGTGGTGAGTAGGAAAAACAGTGTCTAAAGAGATGAGCCAATAGTAATTCAGACTTTTAGAGGAAGATGGAGTGACACAGATAACCCAGCCATTTTCTTCTCCATCATTGCTTCCCTTTGAGTAAAGGAATTGTATTTTGGAAGACGAAAAGGATGGGGAGGAGTATGTGGTCTTTCATCCATGTCTGTAACCCCCAAAGCTGCCCCTACCAAGGTCAGTATTGTAGGAGCATTTTTTCTTAGTAATGAAAACAATTTTTTCCAGAAAGGTGTCAGCAAGGAATTGCTCCTTGTTTTTGTTCCTGGTAAATGTAAGAACCTGGAAGCTTCAATCTGACCTTCCAGCACTGCACAGTGACCAGGTTTTGCTCCTTCCTATGCAGTGAAATAGGCAAAGGGCAGCACAGGACTAGCTGGGTTAGCACTGTGAACATTGAGGCCAAAGAAATTCTGGAGTTTTCCGTTTTATTACAGGGCAGGGTACTTAGGGACAGAACGTATGGAAAATCTGCAGAATTTCCATCCTTGTTGCAGAGTTAGTGCAACAGTTGTAGTTTAGGGGCTNACCCAAACCTCCCCAAAACCACCTGCATAAAAATGGTGCATCCAGTGTACAATACATGCAATTTATCATTGTTGTGAGCAGGCTGGAGTGAGCTAAGCTTTCCAAACACTGTTCTCACTGTGGAATGCAGCCATTCTTCATGATAGTCTTCAGGGCATAAGTATTTCTAAATCCAAAAGTGTTTCATAGCATATTTTAAATAATCAGTCATCATATAAAATGTTCTCAGTGACTCCAGTGTTTCTGCATTTGAACTACTTCTTATTTACAGAAAAATTACACAACAACAGTAGAGAAAATAACTATTTCACCCCCAATACTAGCTCATCAAAATGTAAGTATTATCTCCCTCTTATTTTATTTCAGTGTGGGTTTTTGAAAACATATAAAAGTGCTGGACTTAAGAAATACAAGTCTTAAACCAGACTTGTAACCAACATTGTCCTTGAAGCTCTAAACTAGCCTAAAAAGCAGTTTTGGGTGGAAATATAAATTCTCCTGATAGGGGAAACTGCAAATGGTAATGCTTAGATCTGTAGCATCTGCGCAATATATTGATATAATTCATATCAAATGAACTAAGTAGAGTAAGCTGGTCATTATGACTCCCAATGAAGCCAATGGGAAGGGAAATGCTCCCAGGAACACATACAAGCTCAGGATAATGAATTCCTCATCTTTTAGATGTATTTTTTTAGGATGAAATGAGTTAGATATTTGAATATTTGAGATATATATATATTTACATATAGTAAAAATATCTTACAGCACAACAGATAATTATAAGCATAATGAAATATAGACTTGGGGCGCTCCTTTCTTGAGACACAGAATCTAGAGAGACTGAACTCATGAGGAAGCAAGAGAAATATGTTTGCTTTTCTTAAATATTCCAGTCTAAGAAACATGGAGTACTTGTGTTTCTAAAGGATTCTGGAAGCATCAAACATTCTCCTCTATTCAGTTGGTCAATTGAATCCAACTCTGAAGCTGATTCTGAGCATGTAATCAGATTATCAACATGTTCAGTGAAATTTTGGATTCAGTCTGGACATCTGAAATGAGACCAATTTTCAGATAAAATGAAGTATGGAGTGTTAAAATGAGGTTTATGGAGCCATGAGGAGCCTATGCTGTGTTACTCCAATTTATGTAAAATTCATGTGATTTCATGTTTAATAAGAATATTGGACTTTCTGAATGAACCTTAAGGACTGTTTTACATGATTCTTTGCTGATTTATGCTTTGCATTCTCAAGATTTTGACAATGGACCAGATAAAATTTGGCAGTTTTGACTCTGTTTCATTTTGAGACTTTTGAACTTATTTGGACCTGAAACCTGAGCAAAACTTGTATCTGTGAACCCACCCAGAAAGAAACTGAAGAAAGCAGTGACCCAGCGTCACATTAGGGATTTTCACATAATTCTGGTTTATGGATATTAAAATTAGGTGACATCAATCCTGTGCTCCAGTGATACCACTGTTGGTGACAAGAAGCAATATCTTCCAGATGCAGCCTACATGAACACTAGGAGACACATTTCTATATTCTCAGTCATTTCTTCCACACGAGCAGTTGAAATGGCAGAGCTTTAACACAGTGGGAGCTCAGCTCTACCCCTACACCAATCTGCTCACCTGTCTCACTAACTGCACTCATCCAAACCCATCTCATCTGCTTAATGTATATTCACCTATGACATGTTTCACTTCAGCAAGCTTTTCATTGACAGAGGCTTTTTGCCTCCTGATGCTGGTCCCACATTCTCAGGCAGGAGAACAGACCTTGCAAACAGCTGTTTTCTGGCAGAGGTTGGAAATTCAAGATGTTTCTGCACTCAAGTACTTATCTGAAGGATCTGTCTGCAGCTCTGCTAACTGCCTCTGCCTTGACAGACCTGGCAGCTACTGCTGTTGTGCTGCACTCTAGAAGGCTGGAAACTTGTGCACCACACGAAGCAAAGCTGTGCATCAGTACTGGCTCTCCCATCCTGCCAGCAAACTTATGTCAGGCTAGAGAGGTATGACACGGAATGAAGCTTTTAATTTTGCACTACTACAGGCATAAGAAACAGTACAAGTACAGATTCCAAACAAATAAAGAGGAAACAAAGTATTGCTCAAGTGAAATGGGATTATAAAGACGAAAGAATTTATATGCACAGACAAATTTTGCATAGTTGCAAGTCAGCTATAGTTTATTACTGTATTTTCATTTATTTCAGTGAATCACATCCTTTGTAATCTTAGCTGAATTTGCCAGTGATGGAGAACTGAACTATCACTGCTGATAATGGTTCTGGTGATCTATCCATGACCTGTAACCACACTAAACTGAGTAGTTTGTTGGGTTTTTTTCTGTTACACCTTTGGGCAGGCTCTTCATTCTCGCTCTCAGAGCTCAATTTTAAAGAAAAAAAGCCTTTTACAGATGATTGAGAAAGACGTTTAACTTTGTATTTTTTTCCTGATCATCCTCCTCCTTGTATGCAGTTCAGAATTTTCGGATGTTTTTGAATTTAGTATCAAAATAGGAATAAATTATTCCTCAGATTAAAAAACAAAAATGCATGGTGAACAAACAGTATACAATATGACAGAGTTTTTTCTCCAGGAGATATCTTCTCAAGCAGTCAGGTTTGTAAAGGAATTGCAGAGCAAAACATACTTTTTGTTAATGGTTAGTAATAGTTTCAAAGTTTTTCTGGCACATAGCAGTCATATGTAAGATTTAAGAAATGTTCTGTCCAAATTTAACTCTTCAGAGTCTCAAAGCATATCCCAAGCTTAAAAATTACAACACTGCAGGCATCACAAAGAAGCAGATCATAAGCAAGCTTAAAACACTAATTGTATTGACTTTAAGTGACTCTTGGGTTGAACTAAGGAATAAAAAGGTCAAGAGTAGTCTTGAGAGTTGCCCAGTAAAACAGTAGCAGGGGAGATAGTGAATGACAAGTCATGTGCTGCATTCTCTCACTGCAGTGAGCAGTATGGATTATGAAATGACATGAAAGAGAAAGCTCTTGCCTTGACCTCTAGCAGGAAGAGCACCTACAGCAAAATCTGGCCACATCAGGTCAGTGAACTGTTACCCACATGAAGAAACACACCAGAATAAATGAGACTTTTGAGATGGTCAGCTTCCCAGAAATGTCTGCTACTTAAAATTGATGGGAGACCAGTGTGAAAGAGAACATGTAATTGAAGGGGGAGAAATTCAAAGAAAAATCCACCACATCCTTTACTCTTGCCCTGCCCCCCCACCCCGTCTTCTTTCTTTCCTTCATCTCATTCCATCCTATATGACTGAGGTGGGATGACTTAGCTAGGACACTTCCTTGAGGGCATGAAGAGGAAGAGGGACATGATGAGTTCCAATGATGGAGACCACATACAACAGACAATTTCAATGTAACAGATGACTTATAAAATATTAGGCTAACCTCAAAATTTTGCCACAGAAAGAATATATGAATTCCAAATGAAAACAGTGTCTTAGGACCAAAACAGGCAGGTACTCTTGAGAAAAACTTCCAGGAGGAGAGAAAGACCCTGCTTCATACTTTGACACTGAATGCAAATGTGCACCAGCTAAGGGAGAGAGGAGCAGGCAGAACCTCAGCCTGCAGTGAAAAAGAAAATGTAAGCTCAGCAAATCTTCAAAGGTGAGGCCAGGCTTTGAAGAAAGAAGGAGGGAAAATAAGGGAAGAGAGAGGGACAAGCATTACACTGCCAGACCTTTGCACTCATTTTAGCCAAGACACTGGAACAGCTGAAAAGGAGCTTTGGAGTCAGATATATTTTAAGTTTCTGTTTTCATATTTCTTTTTTGTTTCCAATTTTGCAGTCAGGAATTCGTCTCACTGTTTGCTAGGACACATTTCTTTCCTTCTTTAGTCTTGTCTTGTGTAAAGAACAGGCTGTTTTGGCAAGGAGTGCACTATGGAGAAATAACCTGTGATGCTGGATTAACTCACGCTGGACACTGTCCTTTACCATGTGATGAAGGAGAGCAATGGGTTTAGGGTGCAGAATGTCTTGTGAAGTTCTTGCTCGACACAGCCCCCACACAGGCTCAAAACCCCCAAGCTTCTCAGAAACCTAATTGAGCCAACAAGGAACTGTGTAAATTAAAAGCTGTGTAAACTACTATGTGAGCAAAAATGGGTCAGAGTGCAAAACAGACATTAAACAAGACTTTTTTTAGCTCTCTCAAACCCTTCCATATGTTAAAACCAGTAAACAGCATGTGACAATTTTGTTTTATTGTTAATACTGGTATTAAGGTCAACTTTACCGTGGTTTTCTACCTTTCCTCCTTACTACAACTACTGCTTGAGGTTCCTAATGTGTTAGTTTTAGCTTTCTGTTAAAGGTAAACACGTGCACAAGGTCACTTTTGTTACAGAGGAAGATAAATTTCAAATGTATCCCTGCTCAAATAGAGCTGGGTATTATTATATTTTAACAAAAAAGTATTTGTTCTCCTTTGTGTTGGTGTCAATGGCAGTTCTTATATGTAATACCATTAGCACTGGTAGCTGAAGTTCCCCACAAGGAAATGATTCAAGACAGATGATAATAAAAAGTAGGGGAAAAATGGGATGTGGTTACAGCAGCAAAAATCTCACTTATTAAGGTTATGTTTTCACTGCAGAGTTGCTCAGTTGGTGTCCCCAGTTTGGCAACAATGAAGTCCTCCAAAGAAACTGGAGTGACGCCTTGATCTAAGCAAGATGAGTTGCAGAGCTATAGATCAGTGTGTGTACTAACTGTTCTTCTTGGTCTGATAAATAGCTCACTTTGCAGGGAGCATTCCTCTATCACTCTTGTGCCTTACTGCAGTTCCCTCTTTGCTTCTCTCCGTTCTTGGGAAATACTCAATATCTTCAGAACAATACCATGTCTCCATGGAAACCCTGTCTAACACCTGTGACTCAGACCTAGTTATTGCTATTCTGTTCATCATGATACACTATCATAAAGCTAAAGTTATTGGTGCAACAAAATATGGAAGGGTATTTAAATTAGCAAGGACAAATTAATCTTCCTTCACTGCAGATATTTACGGTGTGGAGTGTGATCCACGGGAACCGTTCTAGGTGTCACCACGACACTGAGATGAAGATAACCTTAAAAACATCTGTTCGTTGTTTACAAAGAGAGGGGAGCTGAGATGTAGACATTTGCATTGGTTAAGATGAATCTCCCTCCAAGTGACCAATCTCAGCTGGGAGACAGCTATCACTTTTTTTACTGCTTTGAGCTCAGATAACTCTGAACTCATTGTCAGGGTGCGTGCTGGTGTTAAATCAAACAGATTAGTTGAGGTCATGAGAGATGCAAAGCAGGGTGGAGAACAAGCACTTACAGAGTCAGACCCTGCTTACCTGCCCTTTTCAGCTGAATCTGGTCACTGATGGGGTGGGTGCCCCTTCACTTCATGCCTCTTTTCAGTGTGGTTTACAACAGTCTGCTCACTTATGAGCATCTGTCTCAACTTAAATGTTGTGGTTGTCCGAAGATTGATGTTTGCCATGAAGGGGGAAGGCTAGACCAAAGATAGTGGAATAAAAGGTGAGTGCTTGTACAGACAAGTGCCAGACAGTAAAAAAGGTCACCACTAACAGCTGACACTGTTGCAAGAAGATGTTTTAAGCTCTTTCCCATTATTGTTAAAACTAAACTGCCTGAATTCACATTGACTGGGCAATGAGAAAAATACTTGCACAGGCAAGGATCAGTTTGAGCCAAGAAGCAGTGAGTTTAGCTGAGAGACCATAGCTAAGAGTTAACAAATGAATGCTGGGGTTTCTGGAGAACCCATGAGCTTCCATGTAAGGGAGCTAAAGATTCCCCAGACAGGATTGTTGTCTTCCTAGGAGGGACTTTAAAAATTATAAGATTCAAGCAAGGATATGACTAATATTAGAGGCTGATAGATGAGTGATTGATTAATTGGAGAGAAATGTTGAAGTGTCATGATGGTCGTAAATATCAAGGACATTTATTATTTAAGGACATAACTATGTCCTTATTTAAGTACATAACTATGTAGGTGTGGGATTTCTATTTCAAATGTGATTTTGCATTGTGTTTATTCTGTCTAAAGGCTTTAGTAATGCAAATTGGATCTGCCTTGAAGAATTAATCTCAAAACCCACACTGATTAGACTTGGAATCAATCAATTAATCAGAGATGTGCTCATCAGTTCTTCACTGTATCCTTGCATTTTCAAGAAAAAACAAAATCCAGACATTATCCAAGACAAATTTTCTAAAAAGAGTTTTGGGGACACCAGTGGTTGCTATAGCTAACCATGATTTCCCACCTGAATACCAGCCCACCAGGACAGACCACTGGCATGATCCTAGGAAATGGCAAAATCAAGTTGTCCTTTTTGAGGTTTGATCTGGCTGCATTTCAGGCTGCTACACAGAGTTTCATTTGTGTCACTCTATTTGTATTCTCCATCACATGCATGGATGCATACACTGATCCATTTTAGAAACCTGTGCACTGGAAGTAACCACATTTTTTTGAAAGTTTGTTAACTGTATGTCAAGGCAGAAACTATAGGAAAATTTCTTCTAAATCCAAACAATACTGTAGACAAACTCACCAAAGAGTACCTTATCTCACATTTCAGCAGACAAAAGCAAGACTATATCACTTCCCATTTTATGTGTGAGTAGACCCAGGCCATAAAAATCAAATAAGACTCAACTAGGAAAAAAGCTGAGCTAATGAAAACCTTATGTGAGAAATGAAGAAACTGTGTAGGGCCAAGTAGACATTGATTTCATAATTCAGATCCTGTAAGCTGCTTTTCCATTAGCTGGCAAAACATTTGTCCAAGCTTTGCCTTGACTGGCGAGTGCTGTTTTTAACATGATAACGAGCTTAGCATCAGCTTTCAAATCTTTATCACAAACAGAATTGGAGCTGAAGTAATCAGAACAATATAAGATTTACTTGTATCTTCTCTTGCTCAGTTAGCAATGATCAACATGGTGTCAACTCAGTCAAATCATTTCATGTGTTTGAAGTTTTGGTTATGACATTGTCTGGAAACAACATTGCCTGGAAATTTCCTTCCTTTGACAAGCTGGGACATGATATTTCCCCATTGATCCCCTCAAGGCTGATGACAGTGTTTTAGTCATGAGTTCTGTTTGTGGGTTTGCATGCATTTTCTGAGTATGATGCATTTCCAAAGAAGTATGATGAGAAGATCTGTATTTGCTTGCAACCTTATCATTGGTATGAAAACCTCCAACTTCATGTGCCTGAGAAGTTTTGGGCCATCTTCATTGTGACCTTGGTACTTGTGAAAGCTTGTGAAAATTAATAATTGACATTCAGTTATATTTGGGCATTTAATTACATTGACAATTGCAAACCCACTGTAATATATGGTTGTCAATGTCCTTTACCGTGGTCTCTTGATGATTTAGTCAATTCTATTTCCACTATCAAAAGTAAGTGTGGTCAATCATTTCAAAGCCAGAGACATGATCATGATTAAATCTGAGGTTCTCCAGCGTCAATGAGCTGTAGATTCTCACCAATGTATTCAATGAAGTCCACAGCTCCAGCTTGATCTAGAACTGTTTTGGAGTTTTGCTTTGGGGTTTTGCTGTGGGTTTGGTTGCTTTATTTATTTATGTAAGAACATAAACCCAAACCCAGAATTTCTCTTTTTAGCTGGGTTAACGGAAACCTGGAGAGGTCAAATAGCTTTGGCAAAGCCAATGCACAGGTCAGGGCAGAACAAGACCAGCACTCAGACTCATAATTCTGTATCCCATGTTCTCATTGCCCTGGCAGATGTTCAGATGTCTCAATGCTTTACAAGGTATGTGACTACCACCAAACTTGTGTGATCAATGCAAAAACAAGGCAAATGCACAAAATCTGAGAGGTAACTGAGGTAATTCAATGGACTAAGGAAAGCAGAAAGTCATTCAATGCCACATCATGAACAAGAGATGCAGCAGAAAAGAAACAAACTCTGATTTATTGAATTAAAATAAATTATTTAGATACAGCTTCACTGAATATTCCTCTGGAAACCTTGTTTTGTCTAGCAATGCATTTATTTTTAGTATGGGGTCCTTTTGTACGTCCATTTCTGGCACTGGGGAGAAGCTTGGAGTATGTTATATTCACTGAGGTTCTCAAATATTGAATTGAGGATTCCAGTGGTACTCTACCTGGCATTTTTACCATCAGAGCAGATATTCTTCAACTCCAGAGGCCTACAAGACAGAGGCCTCTCCAGAATTTTTGTAGCCGTCTGCTGAAGCACTGTGTTGGTCTTTTGAAACTAAAGCCAGGACAGTAGTGCTATTAACCTGTTGTGTTAGCAGAACATGCTGCCTTCTGCTGTCAGGGGTGGAAGTGCTCTGAGGAGCATTCTCAAGGTCCTAACCAGCACTGCTCAGCATTGTGTGCTGTCAGCCCATGAAAGCAACAGAGAGACACCTAAAATTAGTCACCTAAATAAGCATATGTAGTGATGGTGGCAGAGCTGGGTGACATTTTCACAACCACTTATATTTAAGACACTTATATATGTCTTAAAACTTGACCTGCATATGTGGGTCATATGTTCCTGCTCCTTCTGTCTTGCCTTTTCGTGGATGTTGGCAGGGCTGTGCACATTAAGGGTCATGACTGCTCTAGGGGTCACAGGAGAGTTCAGAAGCTTGTGGAGGATTTTTTAACAAAAACAGCAACAAAAACAAAAAGAGATGAATAACATGAAAAGCAAGTTATGCTGTTTTAACCTCTGATTAAAAGCAACAGCTCTTCATTCAAACCCCACAGTCTTTGCCCTTGATGTACTTGACATTCAGAAACATTTTAGGAAGACAGAGGGGTGAAAGGGCTCACAGTTTTCTGAAGTGAAAATTTTTATTTCAGCTAATTATCTGCCCAAATGGGAGTGGGGGCTAGACTAACAGTGAAAGCAGATAGAGAGCATAAGTGCAGAAAGAGAAGGGCCTGCTCTGTGGGTTGTGCTCATCCAGTCTACTACATCTACTGCCCCAAGTGATCACATGAGATTTCAAACTCAAATTTGGGCCTCCTCAGCATCATGAGCTTGGTTGCAAAATTAGTCCGTAACCTAGTTTTTGATAAAAGTTTCCAGTAGTGACCTTTGTGACTCTAGTTAAAATAAAACTTTCTAGATCTAAATCAGGTGTGCTATAGGAAAATAAGGTAAAGGCAGGGTGAGCTGGATGCCAAACAGAAGCAAAACTTGACAGGTTGCTATTGCTTCTAGTGCTTCTTTGGCTGTGCAGGAAGGAAAACTGCAAGTCCAGTGTGGTGAAGTGAATAGGATGGTAGGGCAGAAGGGCAAGAAAGAGGGGCCCAGGACACCAAAATGCCTTTGGTTTTTCACAGAAAAATGAGGCAATGATGGTTAGCCTTTTCTATGTGGATGCTTTTTCAAGTTCGTTTTGGTTGTAGATTTAGATTAATGAAAGGTGAAAGTCTGAGGTTACTAGAATAGTTAGTGAACCTTGTGCCAATTAAAGGTTTTGCCCCAAAGACCACACCTTGCGATGGCTGAATTTCACTGCCACCCCTTCCAGAGTGTTTTCTCTCTGCTACCTTGTTATTGTAGTGGTGGTGGCACTGTAAATTATAGTCCCTGCTGGATGAAGAACCCTTCTGAAATGATCCTAGTGCTGTTCCCAGTAGTATTGCTAATGATTACACAGCTGCCTCGTAGGCATTCTAGAGCATAGGCTCATGGGTTTGCCTGCAGCACAAGTTGCAATAAAGTTTATTTTCATTCAAAACAATATATATTGGGATTATTGTCAGAGCAGCCCCAGAGGCTTGCACAGGAGGTCTAGTAAGCATTGGTAAGAAAATTGGAAGCCTTGAGGTTATTAATGTTGCTAGAACAGCAAGCTTAGTGGCCAGCAGAGGTATAATTTACCTACACTAGCATCACACACTGGAGCAAGGCAATCAAATAAGAGGTCAAGGGACTTTAACACAACATAAGATAGATATATAGCCCTGGGCCTTTTAGGCCAAATTCTCAGCTGCTGTAAATCAGCTTCATGGGAATCAGTGGATTTAGGCAGTTTTAAATGTGCTAAGAATCTGGCCTATACGCTTCATGGAAGTTATCCTGAGATCTGAAATGAATGCAGCAGCAAAACTCAATTTTTATTTTTGCTTTGTTTTAAAGCCAACACATGACATTTTTAGCTCAGCTATACTTCGGTTTGGAGAGCAAGACTGCAGTTTAACACTTTTGGCAAGGACACATCTCAAAACGGTCATGAAAGAGCTGATGAGATTTTATCAATACACATTAGCTAATAGAGAGAAATCGTAAGAAGATGCAGAAGGAGCAAATATCTGTTTTTAACTGGTTAGTAACTGAAGTTCAGGTAGCATACAGACTTTTTGCTTGCAGCTGTGCATTCCAGTCTATAAAACAGAAGCTCATGTTCCTGTTTATAAAAAGGAGTTCAATCAAAAATATCAGCTTTTGGAGATTTAAGTGACATGAAAATGTGCTGTGAATTCATGCCAAGGGATAGAGTGAGGAAGCTGACAGACAGAAGACAGTGTGAGGAAGACACAGACGAGTAAAATGCATGCACCATTCACTCACAAGTACACAAGAGCTGGTCCTTCTTGGTACATATAGATCCAAGCCACAATTTTTATTCCTGAATTGCAGTCCAAGTCTATGTCTCAGTGCAGTCCCAGAGCTGTTGGAGTATCAGAGACCACAGCGGAGGTTGTGTCTAGTGTTTTTTCAGAATAATTTGTGGCAACTCATAAATATAAATCATATGCTAACACTTGAATCTCTAACAGACACTTCTGCCTCCAGTAGTATTGTTTTCTGTTCTTAAGTTCTTACATTTACTGATTTATCACAGTTACTCGTAGTACCAGCCACAGAAAGAAGCTTTTACTACATTTTTCTGATGAAAAATTTAATACGGAGTGCAAAGAAATTCAAGAAGCATAAATATTTTTCTGAAATGGGAAGATCAGCCTGTAAATCAATCAATTTACTTGTCCTATGTATCTGTAGGGACTTGAGCTAATGAATTGTCCCACTTTTGTTGTGCTCTGTAGTTGTTCTTGTCCTTTGTTTAGACAAAGGCCTGACTCCAGCTGACCTCTGAGGAGAAGCTTAGCTGCTGTCGTTTGCACTAATATATCAGTATTTTGAATCTTTGTATCCATTGAAAGTCTGAGTTTCATAGCTGATCTGAAATTAACAGCCTTCAATAGATGTGCTCTTTCTTGGCCCTGGAGATTATTGAAGTCACATCTTCCAGGTCAATAAGGTATTAAAAAGTGTATTAAAAAGGTATTTCAATTAGGATACTTAAAAGCTGGATCCAATGGGAATTTAACAGGTCAGAATTGAGAGGACGCATAGTATTTTGTCCATTTCAGAGCTTCTGTTTAAAAAAAAGTTTTAAAAAGTTTAAAATAAAATAAACTGAAAGGTTATATACCCCGTGCTGAGAGCAGACAAGAGAATAGGAGCTGACAAAGGTGAATTACAGCTTTCTATGCAGCATTCTCTTCCTCTCTCCTTTACTTCAACCTCTGTGTGAATCAGTTTATTCCCAGGTGCACTTCCATACAGCTTTTCTGGCTAGCAAAACAGGAATCCTCACACCTACATGTCCCTTCTCTTTGCTTTCTCTGCATTTGGTCTCAGTAAAGAGGACAAGCAGGACCCTGACGAAGTCTTAGAGGGCAATGTCTCTTCCATCAAGTCAGGTATGACTCTCCTCTGCTACCTGCCCACCCCCAGCACTGCTGGGGGCTGCTCCCTCCCCAGCAGCAGCAGCAGCAGCAGCAGCAGCAGCAGCAGCAGCAGCACAGCCACTCTGCCGCTAGCGGAGTTCACAGATCATCAGGCTCATTAACACACACTGAACTCCACTGTGACTCAAATTGATATACCAGACAGTCAACTGCAGTTGCTGGGGAACCAAACACTCCAACTGTTCTGTTGCCACCACTGCTGCTGGGGAGGAAACCTCTGGGCAGAGAGCTGGGGCAGAGAGCTGAAGAGCATGACTTCTTAGGTTACACCAAACTGGACCACCACAGAGTCTTTGGAAGTTCCCTCTGTCACTGTCTGGGTTGCCCTGGAACAGGGTTATAAAGCATGTGTGAGGCCAAGGAAATCTGTTCTGTCATGCTCCTTTGCATGGGTAACTGAAAACCTGCAGTCTTACTCAACCCATCTCCTCAGAGTATTTGTGCTCTCTGGAAGGAGAATTGCCTTTCAGAAGCCATTGCTGGTGACAAGGGACCAACTGGCATTCTGGTAACCCTTTATTTGTATGTGGGCGGCCTGCCAGGTTGATCAGAATCTAAATTTAACTGTGCTGCTTCAGGTATTGTGAAAACAGTGTGTTTCTGGACCATTGGATGCTGGGCAGTGAGCCACCCCAAGGACCAGGAGCCAGAACCTTGTCTGTTGGCATGTTCTATGGAAAGCATATAGCTGATTCTTTCTTGGCCATTTATCTCCCATTCCAAACAAGAGGCAGAAGTCTGAAGTGTTAACCCTTCCAGATATTTAGGAGGGGGTGCTGCAGGTATGCATTGACGACTTCAGAATAAAAAGGCTGTCCCACTGTTCCTGTGTAAGGATGGAAACTGCTTGTCAGGATGAAAACCTTACCTTCACAACCTATGAGGGTTTGTTTTCACTGATCTCAGTGAGTATTTGTTTGTTCATACTTAAAAAGAACCTGACCCACAGTTCTCCAGAGCTGTGAGGATGGGATCAGATCCCATATGCTATATAAGAAGCATTTCTTGATGACTCCCAAGGCACTTACAAACACAAAAGAGGATAAAATACGAGATGAATGGGAAGCTTGAATTAAACAGAAATTGTAAACCTTTAGGCAGAATTTCTCTCTGGGGATTTCAGAGTCTCCTGTTACTAGTAGGTGAGGATCACGTGGCCAGTGAGGATCACAGAACATACCACAGCAAGATCAAAACATAAACATGATTTCTGTGTTATTTTAGCTAAACCAGGAACAAATCTGGCATCATTTGACTCTGGCCTTTCAGCTCTGAGGCAGGGCAATAGCAGTGCTCATGCCAGCTGGCTATCTGCTCTGCAAGAGTCAACAAGTTTCTTGACATGCGATGTCCTTCTATCTCATTTGTTGATTGGAGCAGTGAAATATTTATGAACTGCCATCAGTGTGCAGTTTTTGAGTTTTGACCCAGTAAAGGATAAATATGGGACAATTTGCCTTTGGCCTTTCACTTTGGCCAGTGACCAGCTTTCTGTCTGTTTGTGGTTTCAACTGGATGGGGAAACAAACGTCCCCTAGGTAAAACCCTTTCCATATCTATGACTTACTCCAGAAATAAATGATTTTAAAACCAAACACATCGAGTGAAAAACAAATCCCACACAGTTGTCCAATGGCCTTTGACCTCCTAATGGCTTGATGCCATCTGGCTGCCAGCTGGCTACTTCATTACATGAGGAAATAAGTTTCTCACAGACAGCGTTCCATTCCACTTTTAGTCCTACCAAAAAAGAAAAAGCTAACACACCTTTCCTATAGCACCCTTTCATTCCAAAAAAGGGAGAAATGTGACACAGGTGGCTGTTGAACTTTCAACTTTGAGTGGCAAATTACCAACTAGCTACTGCTGGACTTCACGCTCCCACAGCAAAACAAAAACTTGCTCAGGTAAATCACTGTAGAAGTCTTGCCACTTTAAAAGAAGCATTCAAAAATGGAGAGAGTGTGTAAATAAATGAAAAAATCAAATATAGTGGGAGGTATTGCAGACTTTTTGTACGTGTTGAGCCATAAGTAGACATGCATACTTTTTAGCAAATATGCAAAGAGCTAGACCTTATACAAAGGCTCTGTGCAGAAATGTTCCTGCTTTGTGCAAAAAGACATGGGATGAGAAGGATTTTTCCTTTGCAGTGAAAGTAGTTCACAGCCTGAGTCAGCAGGCATTTGCCTAGTTCCTGGAAGTAGAGCAAATGTGTGTTGTCACAAATGGGCACGTAAGCTTCCTGACCTTCTCAGCTGTCTACCAAAATCAAGGACCCATGAGATGCACGGGAATGCCTCCAAGAGCTTAAGGAAAGAAACCCTGGGAATAGTTCTCAGGCAGGTGATGACAGGGTCTCCCAGGACTCTAGTGCTAGGCAGGATGAGGCTGGGCTAGGCAGGCAGCTGGATTGGAGGGTGACGTGCTGCTGCAGCTCATTTCCTTCCACAGATTGGTGCTGCAATTATCCAGCAGTCCCCACATCAACGTGCACTTGTGAGATAGGTCAAGCATGGGAAATGCAGCTATGTTCCTCAAGAATGATTGAACACCTTTACATTACTCATATAATGATAAGACTTTACATAGATTTCATATTCTTTCTTTCTCTCTTTCTTTCTTCTTTTCTTCCTTCTTTTCTTCCTTTCTTTGTTTCTTCCTTTTTTTCCTTTCTTTCTTCCTTTCCTTTGTTTTTCTCCAGTGATGAAGTAATCAGCATTAGCTGTTATAATTCAAATAATTTTTAACCCCACTGTGACCCTAGAATTTCCCCTTTCTCAAGATTGCATTCCCTTTTCCATTCTGTGGTCCCTACAGTGCATGATGTCCACAGACAATGAGTGTCTTCCCACCCTCCCTACTCTCTGTCTGCCCATGAAGACTCCAAGGGTTGCAGGAGATGTGATTCTCCCAGTCTACTTTCTCCATGACAGACTCTCTTCCATCCTGTCATTTACATTTACAGCCTGACTCCAAGCCTGTTTATAGCCAGAAAACTCTTTTCATTGACTTCTGTGGGCTTTGAACCAAGCCTTTATAAACCACACACGTACCCAACAGGTATTTATTAACATGAGCTGGCCATGTACTCCATGCCATGAGTGTGGAAAAAACTAACAATAACTTTACAATTACCCACCTAAGCCCTCTAACAGGCTCCAAAGGCATGTCTCTTCGCCAAGCAAGCATTGAATCAAGTTTGACATTTCTAGGGTAAATCATTTTTGTGTTCTAAAAACCAAAAAAAGGGTTAGGAAAAAGTCCAAAGAGTGAGAACATCCCCATTTTTGGACAATAATATCATCCAAATGTCCTATCCAAATGGCTTCAAATGTTCCAGAAACAAAATGTGTATTCTGGGATAAGACCACTGAATGCTAGGTAGAATTACAGGTGATTCTGCTTGAGGTTGGCAAGATTACGCAGGGGTTAAAATGGAATTAACAGTCCTAATCTTTTTTTTCTTTTTTTTTTTTTTTTTATTTACCCACAGAGATATTAGTGTTATTCACAGTCTTTCCAGAATGGTTTATGTATTGACTTTATGTATTGACTTTACATACAGATATTTCAGTTCCTTTACAGGCTGTGTGTTAATTTATTTAATTCTGAGTTGTTGTACATGAAATTAGATGTTATTTTTTAGTCTCCTTGAACTGAATGGGTGGAGCCTGAACCATCAGAGAGGACAACCCAGTGGACTTGGAAAACTCCCAACTCACTGTGCGGGTGAGGTGTCACAAAGGACTTTCCACACTTTATCAGATGATAGCTCTAAGCCAAAATGTTTGGATCCAGACCTAGATAAAAAGTGCCTCCAAGGACAAGTCTGAAGAGCTTCAGGGCTTCCATCCAAGCCAATTTCGAGCTGTGATGTAAGACAAGGTTATTTCCATTAATGTTTAAGTTTTGCATCATCTGTTCTCTCATGCTTAAACTTTTTCACTTTCAGCAGCAAATCAATCATCGTAATACTAGCAAAAGTTTAGTTTTGTCTTGTACATGTTGTAGCTCAGGGTGGATTGGTCCTGGTGAAATATATATCTCTGAGAAAGTGCTTTGGAGACAAATATCTGCTAACAACTAGTTTTGTCTTGTTCACTAAGGCCCAAATTTTTTATAAGTGGATGTCACAATTGCATTTTTCTGAGTACTAAACCAACATTTAAATTAGTATAAGTATCTTGCTTTTTTTTTTAAAAAAAAAAAAGCTCAGTTACCCTGTGTCCATCCTCAGCAGCGCCTTTTGAAAGTCATGACTGAAATAACTCCTAGTACTGTCCATAGACTGTGGTCACCTTTCCATCATTTACTGCCTCCCTGGAGAGATGTACCTTGGTCATTTCTTCTTCTGCTGCTTTAGAAACTTTGTAGTCTCAAGGGTTAAACACAGGATTGGAAGTTCACAGATGTGAAAATACATATTTTTTGGCAGGGCAAATGCACTAGGCAACTTCTGCATGTTTGTTCTTTGAGTAAGGAGGCCACCTGCTTCTAATGTTACAGGAATATGTTGGCTAGTGGACAGGCAGAAACCATTTTTAACTAATCAAATAATTTCTGTATCTTATCCAAAAGTCAGGAGATTGCTTCTATCCCATGATTAGCTTGAAGTTTTGATAACATATTAAAAAAAATAAAACCGACCAAAAACATTCCAAAGTGACTTTCCTTTTTGGTCCTATTCACTTTATTCCTAGTAGAGAGTGATGAGAAAGTGGGTATTGGATGAGAGAAATGATAAATAGGAAACAATGGTTAGCTTAGATTGCCAAGACAGTTTCTGGGTAGGGTGGTGTTTGGTGGCACAGTCAACTGTTTGGCACTGGCACATGGAATAGCAAACACATGCAGCAGCTAAAATCAAGCTTGCATTAATGATTTCATTGCCTGAACTAAATTTGTAATGTAAATCATTCGGAGGTGCTCTAAGGCATTTCTATTCTTAGAAGAAAAGTCACAAACTGGAAAGTACGTCACCTTTGCAATCAGCACCCCCTTTAGCCTGTAATGTGGAACACATGGTGGTAGAAGAGGTTACAGTGTTACAGAAATGTCATTACAGAATTTCTCTGTGTTAACATGTATCATCTGTCACATAATTGTTTGTTTTACAACCCATACCTATAATGGGCTAAGTGGGGACTATTTATATCAGTTAACAATGAGTGCCTTTAATTAGTATTTCATGCAACTGGAACATGTTAAAGATTCTGACACAAATCTGGCTTGAGTTGCTAAATTCCATATGAATTTCATTATGAAATTGCTAAGACATTACAGTTGCTCAGGTATTGAGGTTTATAAGTGCACTTCATCTGTTACAAAGCCAGAGAAAGTAAGTCACACGCATGTTAAAGAAAAATCTTCAGAACAACAGCTTGGTATCTGACACAGTTGAATGAGAGTTTAAAGCAAGAAAGATGAAAATCTTTTACTATTTGAAATGTGCCTGTATGTACTCTAAAACTGCGAATCTGCTAACATCTACATAGCTGAAGCATTATATAGAATGGAAAAGGTTAAGACAATGGAGAATTAGATTGTACACAAAATTGATAAGGTAAACTTGCCAGAGATGGACCAGTCAGCTAAGAGCTTCACAAGCTGTTGCCAGACTGTAGAATGCAAAGATGGTCTTTTGCAGATGGTTGATGCTGAGTGGTTTCAAACATGTAATTCATATATTGCCTTCTGAGTGATCTCAAGGCAATACATTTAGCCTGAGACCCTCACTCCCAGCCCAACCTCTTTCCAGTGACTGAGGTAGCCAACAGGCTCACACTGAAGGAGACCCCCAGCCCCTGTGGGACCCTCATCTGTAGGCCACCATGAATTTGCAGCATGGAGAATGTGCCAAGGAGCAGTGTAACCTGCAGAGAGTCATGGGAGAGGAAGCTGTGCCTGAGGTTACCGTTTTAAAATTTGGGTGTTGTCACAGTCCTTTGGACTGATCGAAAGAACATGTTAGAATCAGGCTTATGTCAAAATTAAAACAGTTCAGGAGATTAGGAGTGGGAGAGCAAAGGATGACAGGAAATCCCAGCAACTTCATGCCTCCACATTATTCTTCTCAGACGTAAGGGCTGAGGCTCCCTTCCTCTGTGTGCCTCAGTTCCTGAACCTAACACCTTTTTTCCTTCTATACCTGTTTTTAAACTTGCGAATTTACATTCTAACAACAAACTTACTAAGCAACTGTCTCTGTAAACTTTTCAAAGCTTTCTTCAAGATATTGAACAAGGAAAGAGGAGCAGCTCAGGATGTCTCAGTTTTGTCCTCTGCCACTTGTATGAACTACCTGTATCAGTGCCTACAATACTGTTTAAAGCATTTTCTGATAGGCAATTACATTATAATGAAATGATTTTACAGATGCTTTAAATGAAACTTTTTGGTTGATATCTGATCTAATAATTAATATACAGAATAAAATAATTTTATTAATGGAATACCAGAACATGGTAGGTAATTCTAAAGAAACTCACTCTAGCTTCTTGTGAAATTATTAATTCAGAGTCCAGCAACAAGCCTTGTGGTATATATGTTTATTTACCTTCTATTTTCACGGGCAAAAAACCCTTTTGTCATTTTAGCTTTTCCTCCCAGAAAGCATTAGCTGTCCTTTTCCCCTGGAGTGAGCTTGGCAGTAGGAAAGATCATCGTGTTTTGTTACCTTTCTTAAAAGAAAGGATATAATTTCTGAAATGTGTTTTCAGTATTCCAGATATCAATAAAGCAGGTCCTGCAAAGCTAGCTCTGATCTTTTTATATTAACTATTTTTATCATTCTTTAATTTTTTTTTTATCAGCAATTTGGTGCTGGAATTACCTTTGGTTTTGACTATGACTTTGAAATTTGAAAAGCTGCTGTTATTTGCAAACATATTCCCCCCCCTTTATATTCACCCAATTCTTAATGAAATGTTTTGGAGGTTTCTGTCACTCTTAACAGTAGCATTTGAGATAGACAGAAAATATTTTTAACAAGAAATCATAAGCAATGGAGGAAAAAAAGACGATTCCTTAGTCCTCATGTGATTACCTTTAATATCCACTTTTCCTCTGTTAGACTTACTTAAACTTACACTGTAGTTAAATTTACTCTTTTGTTAAACTACATTTTTCATGAAGAACTATAACAAGAATTCTTACCAAAGTCCTCAGGCACCATAAGAAGCAGTATCCAAGCTGTCTGTGTACAATATATAGAAATAGATAGGAATTTGAAGTGCATCAATTAGAAGACATATCAAAATATCTGAAATCAAATAGTCTGAATTGTGAGCAAGAGGGATTTTTGCTGGTGAATTTCAGATACATGCTCTTTTTTCTCTTGTCTGTCCTCTCCCTTCACAAATAATTTTCTCTCAAAACTTGTTTTATGATTGTCTCTTTCACTCTGGAAAACAATAAAATCCTTCTAGACATTTATGAAAGGAAAGTCCCTCCTCAGGAGAAATCTGGAGAACACATCTTAATAAAAAACAAATTTTCAGAAAATGGAAGGGAAAACAGACAATATAAAAATATACATAGAAATATACCTCTATATCTGTCCATGACATGAGTAGTGCTTTTAAAAGTTTAAGAATGAAGATGCACAAACAGATACTGGTTAGGTGATTTTTGGGTACTGGAAAAATATTTCCCATAGAAGGTCAATTTGAGTTCAGTTCTTTGAAGGAATAGGGATCATTCAAAAAACTAGTGAGAAGTCATGCAGCTGATTTGGAAGAAAATGTTGCAGAGCAGCATCAAGACTTGTCCCCTTATGATCTGATGAGGGCTATGAGTGAGGAGGACCATGTTTGTTCAGTGGGGATTTCAGTGCAAACCTTGAAGGGAGTTACACTGGCAAAAAATAATTTCTGGACCACTGGGAGCTTTAAGAGTTCCCTGTTGGTCACAGGGACCAACATTTGTGTCCCAGAGAAAAGCTTCAAGATATGATTCATCACCACATTGTGATGATCACCACACTGTGCTTTCACACTGCTCTGGCATCCACAGGAAGAGCAGTGTTTATCCTGACAAATGAGCTGGAATTGTACAGAGGTATCTGGCTTGACACTCCCAAGAACAGCTGCCCAGTTTTAGCTGTGCCCTTGTGAATGATGATATGTTCATTTGAAATATTGTTATAACATAAAACATTTAATATCCTTCCATATTGTATGCTCTATTGTTTTTCTCTTTTATGTGTGTGGAATTTTTCTACCTCTGATGAACCAGCACCCTTCCACACATCTCAAAAGCCACTGGAAATATAATGTGAACAGTAGTTTGTAAATTAAATATGCTTAAGTAGCAGAAAACTGCAGTAACTAAGGGTGATATATGGACTTGGAAGACTAAATCTAACTTTGTGGATTCAATTATAATTACAGCTGTATTAGCTGGCGCATTGGTAAGACGAACCTTCCAAGACTGGCTTACTAGAAGCTGAAGGAAGGCTGACCACATCATCAAAGAATAGCTCTCTGATGACACAATACCTGCAGCTCTCCAGCTGATGGCCCACGGGTCCTGCTGAAGACACTAGCTGGTTTGTTGGGAGGCACCAAACAGAAGGGATGATGGTTTGCTGCCAGGGTCAATGGCAAGAGGCATGTTTCCCCTTA
The DNA here is from genome assembly GCA_013396875.1 of Vireo altiloquus. Classification (NCBI taxonomy): domain Eukaryota; kingdom Metazoa; phylum Chordata; class Aves; order Passeriformes; family Vireonidae; genus Vireo; species Vireo altiloquus. The sequence continues at coordinate 578,415 of VZRF01013940.1, forward strand.
GCAAGTTTAGGGAAGTCTTCAGAACAAAGAAGGGGAAATTACAAAAATATATTAGATTTTGGAGGTGTCAGAGCCAGGTTACAGTTACATATTAGGGAGGAAAGGTTCAGAAATGCAGTGCTTAACACTCTCTCCAGCTCTGCTAAACTATTTATGAAGAGCTAACTATAATTAGAAATCCAAATTTAAAAAATAGTAAACCAAAAATTTACTTTAAGAAGTGGGCAGATGTCCAAGCCTTTTTACTGAGCAGCGCTGGAATGTTAATGCGGAACATACGCAAAACTGTTATGAAAAAAATACACCTCTTTAATGCTAATATTCAAATAGAATGAATGATAATTGCATTAAGCACCAATTGGGAGTCAGCATAGGTCCCTGAGAACTGGAAATCTCCCATATGTTACAGGATAAATTGGTACTGACAGAGTCAGTTTGAGAAAAATTTTTGCAGGAAAAAAACCTGAAAGGGAGGAGAAAACACAATTTTTCTTGCAGAATGAATGAAACCATTTTGTCAGTTAGTAGGAACCAGAATAATACCTGTCTAATTTTACTTTCTTTTAAGGTACTTTTGATCTAAAATGCATGTGATGTGTATAACTTCATACCAAATAGTGGAGTTTGTGAATATTCCACATAACTGCTTTCCCAACCTGGTTTATCCATTTGATGAAAGTTTAAGAAAATAATCACCTAAACCATCGGCCTGATTTTGTCCCTCAACACCTACCCACATGTAATCATAGGGAGAATTTATGGTGGGTGGAATGCAATTATCTCACCTGGAGTTTCCCAGAACCTGAGGTGAAGAACACAAGGCTATTCCAGGCACTGATCACTGTTTCTCTATGGTGGTCTTGATGATGAGAAAGCCAAAGTCACCGGGGTGGGAATTAATGTAAAATATTTCAAAACCTGAATACAAAGCATACTGCTGTACTTTGGCAACAACCACATCAGAAAGGCTCTAATGGATCAGAATTCTTGGTAGTGGTTTCTCCTGAGCGAAGGGGATCCCATTACAAAGAGTTGTGGCACAAAGCCCAGAGAGGAAACCTTTGCTAGGTTTGTGCGACTTCTCTCCAGAACCAGCCCAAGCATCTCTGCATCCTGCTTCTAGAAAGGACAGCTCATGTGAATTACTCTGGCTGCAGTCCAGCAGGTCTAGCCACTTCTTTTGTCTCTGTTCTGAATGTTCTTGTCAGAGCTAAAAGTGAAGCTGGTTATGGAAAGCACAAAGAGGATCTGTGTGCGTGGAAGGAAAGGATTAAACAGAGAGGACATGCTTTTCAGGTGATTCAGGAGAATATCAAGACAAGAGCTAAAGGGAGAGGAGGATCAAACTGCTATTTATTTGAAATGAAGTTGTGACACTCAAGATGAAACTCTAATCTTTGTCATATCACTGAAAAAATGCACAGTGCATTCCAGTCTTGAATTTAGGTCCGGTTCTGCATCCACTAAAATCCATAGGAAAACTAAGGACAATTCAAAGGAAAGAAAAAGAAGTAATCAGAGATATGGAACAGTAATCATGAAACACAGAAACTAGAAAAAACAGCTCAGAGAGGATATAACATCATGTTCTGTGTGAAATTTAGGTGTACAATACAATTTGTTCACTTGAAGAGGAATTATTTTCATTTTTATTTCAAAAATAGAAGTATTCAGAGGAAAGTATCGGGTAGGAGATTCAAGACAAGTTTTTTATACCATTCATAATACAACAGTAGAATTTGCTGTCATAGGATAATAGACATGCCAAGATACAAGGGGGGTTCAAAAACTGGTGAGGCTCATCCACTGAAGAGGGTTACTACAGGAGTTATTAAACACAAAGGTGTTGCCTCTAATTTGGTAGGTCCCTAACTCTTCATGGCTGGAACCGAGGGAGGCTTGTTGAGCAAACAGCGCTTTGGCTTGCCCTGTTTGTTCCATTTTCCCCAGATTTCCTTTACTGTCAGAAGCACTCTGCTGGGCTGAACTCACTTTTGTCCAATCAAATATTGCTTTTTCCTATGTTCTCACCTCGGTATTTCAGGGCCATGTGCACACAGATACTTCCCAGAAGCGCTGGGCTGATGATGCTGTTGCAGAGTGACTACAGAGCTTCCTATAAATAAAGGCCCAGGCACATATTAGCCCCCCATCACTTTATATTGGGTTGAAGATGTCCTGCTATTTAGGGCTATCAGTCATAGGGATATCCCAGGGAAATATATAAGGCCTGCTTCCCCATTTAAGTCTTCCCAGATAAAACTTTCTGTCAGAAGACAGAAGAAATGCCCAGGAAACCTAGCCATAGTGTAGACCTAAGGGTTATAATATACTTAAAATGGATTAGTGAGCAAAATTGAAAAGGAGGTGGTGATCTCCAGACACCTGTTTCTATGCTACACTCAAACATCAAAGTACATGCTCCTAAACCCAAACCCTGACAGGAAAATCTCAGTCTGCAGTACACAATTTGCATTGCAAACTGAATGATTGGTTTGCTCATAACAACTCCATGCCAGAAAAATCCCTAAAAGCTGCATTATCCTGGAGAACTCTAATACTTTTACTCAAATCCTCATATTTTCTGTTTAAATAGTTAGAATTTTTGAAAGTAATATGTAACAATTAAAAAAAAAATCTTGCAGCCAACAAATAGGAATAACCTGGTTATCATCTTGACAAAAACAAAGCCATTTTAGAGGGGAAATCTAATAATTGCCATGAAGTACATATTCATTCTTTCTTTTATTTAGTATGTGGCTACAGACTAGTGTTTCAGGAGAGCTAATTTCACAAAATTGACAAGAATGAGGAATGTAAATCACCTGTAGAAGACAATGTTTAAAAAATTAGAGATAATAAGTAAATGTTTAAAAGAGTTTTCTCTCTTATCTAAGAATAACAATCCTAGAATTAGAAGATGTTAATGGTGCTAAAGTAAAATAATCTAAGAGAGAAGAGAAATGGTGGCAGATATGAAAATTAAAATTCATCTTGAAGGAAGAGAAATAGCATAAAAACCAGCAGCAAAGCATAGTATTAGACAAGGAAATGTGGCAAAAATTATTAAAAGCCAAAGAATGAAAGAAGAAACAGTTTGCCAAACCAGAGATGTGTAATAGCACCAAGGAAAACCTGTAAGTGTCTGTACTATTATGTAATTGGAAATATTATTCCTACTGCTACTAATGATGCAAAGGAAGCAACATCAGTGGGTATTCCTGCTTTTTATTCAGGGCGGAGCTGGAAGAGACATTCTTATCAAAGAGCAGTGCTGACAACTTTTCCAGTTCTAGAGCAAAGCAGGAGGCTGATAAATCACTAGTTGAGGATTTCCACATCTGCAGGGGGGAAGAGAGGAAGCACATGAGCTGTTTGAAACACTGAAGAAATTGTAGAGGTGTAAAAGAAAGCTACAACTGAGGTAACACTGTGAAAGTTTAACTATAAGAATGTCATCTTTGGCATTAATCCCTGGGAGAATAATGTAATGCATCATTTGTAATTTCTTTAATGAGGAATTAAAGAACAACACAATAAATATCAGAATAAAAAAATCAATGAAAACACATATTTTTTGGTGTGGCTTGTTTTTTTTTTTTCATGTCTGTACTTTCATATCTTTGATAAAATTAAACATTATTCAGTGATATTAATGATGATATATATTTCTGTAGGATATCTGTCTAGAATTTTCTTTTACATCGACCAAGAAACATATGTGGTAAATTCAGAGTATTGTTCCATTAAATGAAGCACTGGTTAAGTACTCTTGTAGAATTGTGGACAAGAAATCACTTGTGAGACATCTCTGATGAAGTAGTTTAATTTAAGATTTAAATAATGGTCATCCATTACTTAGTGCTTTTATTGATTAATTGGAGGAAAAGAGAAAATTTTTATATATCTTATTAGAGATTACATAGCTAGGAAAGAATGCTTAACAGAAAAGACTATTAATCAGTTACTTTGAATAATTTGCTTTCTGCGGTCAGCTGCAGGCGAGTGAAATGGTTTTTAGTAAAAGCAGATTGTATTTACAGACCAGGAAAGAAGTATCTCTGCAAATGGCATGTGAGGTGTAAAGGATAAACAGCTGGGTTTAAATCCTCAGTATAACAGTGAAGCACAAAGGATAATACAGTTCTTATATATGTGAGGAGAGAAATCTGGAGGAAGCCAGAGGATGAAATGTTAGCTCTAGATGTGGTGATGGGAACCACGACCAGGATTCTGTGCTTTGAGTTGAACTTTACTCCTGCAGAAAATTGTGGAGGTAGTAAAAAGGATAGGATAGTGAAAGGTACTTTAAAGCTGAGTGGGGTCCCCACTCCACCTCTGTTATCTGTGAATGAGATTGTTGACAAGAATCAAGTTAGACACGACTGGATGGACTGACACTTAGTAGCAAAGGCTCTTCATCTTATCAGAACTCATGACTGAAAATAAATGCAATCAAATTCAACCTTGAAACAAAGAGGAAATTTTAGTCCTTTTTGAGTTAATTGATCACTGAAATGACTTACAAAGTTTGACTTGTGTTTCCTCCGTCCCTGGTAAAAATTAAATTTTGCTAAGTTTTTTCTCGTTGAAATAAAAGTAATTTGAGGAAGATTTATTGTATATTTGTTGAGTCAACGTAGCTAATTATACCATATCATCTCACACTGTAATGTCTAAAACTAATAGTTCTACTCTATTAATGTGGGGTTTTTTTCTGAGATACATTCCCAATCATTTACTGCATGAGATGGATGCATGCCCAGTTTTGAGGTTGGCTGTAGTTATGCATAATTATTTGGTACAACATTTTGCTCCAGAATGTTTGTAGACAATGCAAACCCAGAGGGATAGATGTCTAAATGGACAATTATCTGAAACAAATCTCAGCTGTAATGTAAACCTGCCCATGTCTTCTTTGGAGGTGCTCAAAACTGGGCATAACCCTGAGCAATCTCTTCTAGGCAGACCTGCTTTAGGACAACATGGTCTCCAAAGGTCCCTTCTCACCCCCACCATTCTGTGATTCTGTGATTCTTGATCCAGTGAGCACACACGGATCTTGTGAGACGTGCAATAGCAAAGTTAGAGTGACCAATACAGACTAGAGCAAAGAGGACATCTTCTGTCACCAAGTTTCCTCCTCTTCCATAATGGAAACTGTCCATAGGTTCTCCCAGTGCTTACCAACACCGGAGCGGAAATAATGTTTGGAATTGCCTGTGATACACAAATGTTACCCCTCATTACTTGAATGAAAAGTCACATTAGAGCAAGAAATGTTTCAGTATTTTTGATGAAGATCTGACTTCCTGTAAAGATTCTACCTGATTACAACTGCTTTAGGACAAGATTTCCAACCTAAACCTTCTGGACTGCAGCAGCTTTTCCTCTTGTCTGCTCCCTCTCTGACTGTGGTACAAATTCCCTTTGTGCCAATGCAACTGTTTCTGTGGCAGTGCTCCCAACCAGGGAAATTATTTGGTTGCAGGGTGGAGGATAAATAAATACTTTTTTTTCTTTAAAGTAAGCTAGTTTACAGATGTGCCTGAAAACACAGCCACATAAGCAGATTCAGCAGCAAAAATAGATAGCTGATGAAAAGGAGGACAGGGGGTGTGTGGAGGAGAGCCTGCATAAAGGAGGGAAATGGAAAGGGATCTTTCACCCTGACTTTGCCTCGGAAGTGCTGATACTGTGAGTTTCTCTGCACTTTGATTGTTTCTTTCTCTCTCTCTCTGACATACAAATACACAAATACCCTTCTAAAAGACAGCCAGCAAAGCCATCCTTCAAGATAATTTGAATTCCTTAGTGGTCTTGGGTGTGCCTTTGTTTCAGCTCTAATACTGCTATCACATCATAAATAAGCCTGTTTCTACTATCTTAAATGAAGAGTGACGGTCACACCCAGCAGTTCCAGCTAGATTTAACCCAGCCTGTAACAGTATTAATCCTAGATCACAACCATAAGCTTCTCCACATGTTTCAAATAAGGGAAAGTAGCGTAAACCCCGCACAGTTTTACAAGACCTCGTTCTAGTTCATGAGTGGATAAACTGCAGTTTCAAAAGCTATTTTAGCCTGAACAGGAAACCAAATTATAATAAAAATGACATGCAAATCCTGTTTTCACTGCAATGCTTAAGCCAATAAAAGAATGAACTGAGTTTATCAAAGTACCATGCAGTTATCCCCCTCGCAATGTCAGGCCTCATCCCCACCAAGATCAGGTACAGAAGTTGAGCAGTCCTTCAGTGGTCCTAAAATAGCCTTATTTCAAAGGAGGAGCTTTCTCAGGTAGAGTGGACCTATAACAGCACCTATAACAGGTTCCTTGAATAAATAGTGTTGTGGACAAAGACCTGGGCATTAGCCACTCTTCATTTTCTTTGAGGCTAAAATCAGTTATTTGGCAGTATCAGTAATTTATTAGGACTTTATGTGAAATTTTTTACCACAACACTTCTTTAGTGTACTTTGATTGAAACAGAGGAAGGGCTATATTTTATATGTTTACCTTCTGCAGTATACACTATACAAAACATAGCAGTAAAGGCAATAGGGCACAGACATCAGGGTACTTGCACTGCATGAGCAGGAAAAACTTACGTTCCTACATTTTGTAGATGCTCTGGCAAATATTCACACTGATTTGGGAATGAGGAGGCTTGGTTTTTTTAATAAGTTTTTAAACTGTTTGTATCACTGAAAACAACAGACACAACCTGGAAAAATAGAAGCTAAAAAAGTTACAATGATAACACCATGTTTGTTTAAATTTGTGTTTGATAGAAATCTACTTCTTTTAACATCCTTATTTAACTAGGATGGGCAGAATCCAGTGAAAATTGCTATTAGAAGCTAACACATACATGAGAATGAAATGAAGTAGAATTTGTAAGAAACTGAAAGGGTTGAGCAAGAGAAAGTGAGGACTCCCTTTATTTCATGTTTTCACCCTTCTTCGATACTGCCAATTAACTGATTGATTTTTATGATAGTCTAGGATTTAGTCATCTCATGCTTCTTTAGCTGAAGTTGTTTGCTGGAGAATTTGAATTTTTCCCACCGCCCTAGATCTTTTTTACCATGTTAAGGTACCAATTTCAGCTTTCTGGCATTGGGGAAAATGTTGAAGAAATGTACCAATGCAATGTTGATTTCCAGCATGGTCCCTTCAATTAGAATTTTCTGGAGAACACAACTGACAATTAACATATCTATATTTTTTCTCTGTTTCATTGATGGCAGATTTAGCAGGAATGGCCTTTTAGTTCTGTAATGCCATGCTTCACACCATCATTCTCCTGATCCTCAGCAGCCCACACACATTCTCCCAAACCTCATATTCCCAATCCAGTGATGAACTTGTGCTCTTATGAATTCAAAATAGTAAGCACATTCCACATGGAAATTGTAGGAACAGCATAAAATTACATTTAGTATCAGAATAAATAACACAAGGACTATATTACAGGCTCCATCGTTCATATTACATTTAGTCATGAAAACTTCCATTATTCAATTTAAGTGAATGTGTCACATAATTTCCAGACTCCTGCTCCAGAGTACTGGAGAATCCAAGCAACTTATTTCAGAACTTAAGTCCAGCTTCCCATTGAGCATTTGGGTCCTGGAGCACACAGAAGATCTTGGGCAGCTTGTTGATTCTGTGGTAGCAGACATAGCCAGCCAAGAGGGGTTTTTCCCCTTCCTGCTGTGTTTGGCAAGAAGAGCACAACCTTTCCTGTCACATGTGATCCCTGCTCAAGTTATCCATACTTTTCTTACCACAAGGTTAGATTACTCTAATGCACTCCGTGTGAGGCTACATCTTGAGGCCATTTGGCAACTGAATCTTGTGTGCACAATTCAACCACCTGTTTATTAAGTGGAGCATCATGCAGAGAGGACATAAAACCCCCCACTCTCCAAAATCTGCAATGGCTGCCAATAAATTTCTGGGCTGAGTTCAAGGTGTTGGTTTTAACCTATAAAGACCTAAGTGTTTTGGGATTTGGTTGCCTGAGAGACTGGCTTTGTTTCCCCATGAAGCAGTGCTTTTAAAGTTGATTTGAAGGGAGGAATTCGAGTTGGTATCACTCAGGTGTAATAAGGGTGCTGGCAGGACTTCTATATGCAAGGCCTTCTGCAGTGTATCCACATTATTATGGGTTTATCTATTGTGAAATATCTCTGATTGTGGAAGAATTCAAAACTAACGTGCCAGTCTGGGTCTGAACCAGGGCTAGAAACACTCATACTGAAGCACATTGCTATGCTCTGATTTTCCCCTTTTCCAACTGCAGTTGCTACTTACATTAAATGTGATTTAGTGACTTAACTTAAACCTGATGTTAACAGCTGTTAGGGCTCACACTGTTTGTGTGTGTCATCTGTCTCTGAGGTACCTCTCTCTCCTGACTACGTAGGGTAGTAAAGTACCTCAAGAACTGTCAGAAGAGAGTTGCATGCTGCAGCAAACCAACCATTTTTCCTGCTGGTGGGTTGAATAGTCAAGTTGGACTATTCCTGTGACTACATCTCTACCAGTAAATAAAATGGCGAAATGCCTGTTCTCTAGACATTTAAGTGCCCTGGTAAAGTTTGCATCTCTGAGTCTGAATTCCCAAACTGAGTGGTTTCACTCCTGTTGTCAAGAGCAGTTTCTGGCTGATGAGATCCCTCCCATATGCCTGGGCTCTGTACAGAATAGTGCTCATGAGTGGGTCCAAACCAGGACAGGGATCCTGCCAGCAGTTAAGTTATGTATATGGTCATGGGAAAATGTTTGTGTTGATGCTTCTGTGGGTTCGGTCTACTGGTAGGGATGTATCTTGAAAGTCTTGAAGTCATTGGACAAAAACAGCCTTCTTTATGACCAAAGAACCAGCTTCCCAAATAACTAAGAATCTCAGAGGAGGTTTTGAGATCCTGACACGATCCTGGCCTGATGTGCCGGGACAGGAGGATTGAGTTTACAGAAGGGGACAGTCTTGTGAACATCTCCTCGAAGATGTTTCTCCTTTTTACTCTTCCTGGTGGAAGTGGATGGTACTGCTTTCATTAAAATTCTGAGGAAAAAAACCACTCTGAGATAGAGCTACCCAAAGCTGTATTGAAAAGGGGGTGGCTGAGCCAGCAAATAAAATCTTGCCTCCAAAATTACAGACTTGGAACATGATCTATATTGGTACTCCCAATAAAATACAGGTAACAAAAGTATAAGATGCAGCTTTCTTTTAATACATTAGACAACAAACATGATAATGTTTGCTGTCTTGTGTCAATGGAGGAAAAAATTAACTATCTCGGTGTCTCTTAACCAGAGAAGTTTGTGAAGTTTCCATTGCTGGAGATGGACACCACCATAGGTATGGATGACTCTTCTTTGGGCAGGGGTATGCATTAGGTGACTACCTGAAGTGTCTTCGAGCTATATGATTTTATAATTGTGTTTTGCTGAAGTAGAGTTTTGTTATTTCATAACGTAACTGAAGCCATATTATTACACCAAAACTTGTTTGCATACCAGGGTGAAGGCTGGTATAGAGCCTCAGCCTTCAGATCCAAGAACAGCAGTTATTCTGGGGAGAAGACAGAGTTTTCTGGGGAATTTAACAAGGCTGTGGAGTTAATGACCTTTGTCAGCACCCTTTGACCCAATTAAACTTTTTAAAAAGCAATACCTAATATTAGTCTCATTAAGAATAATAGATACTACCAATGTGTTTCACACTTTCTCTGCTTAAAAAAACTCATTATACACTTCTGCAGTTTGTTCTCAAGACCCTACCTCCAGGAAAATATCTCTTGATATGGATTAATGTGAAATATTAAAAGCATCCATATAAGAGGAGACTGGAGATTTTCCCATTTGCTAGTTTCATTCTGTTGAAAAATGTTGATTTATCAAAATGAAAACTTGTGTCTGTAAACATAGTCATTTTCCAGAAAATGTCTTTGAATATTTTTTCCTGTTAAGGAATTTCTTATCCTTAGAAACATAACTATTTATCTGAAGCAAATAGTTCTTTTATGAAGCGCCTGAAGGTTATGGGGAATTCATGTTCCACTTAATTCGCATAGGAAGTTTTAGTCAACTAGAAACTGGAGGAAAATTATCTTAATTACATAAAATTGAAGATTCTGTTTACATATTGGAGACTAAAGTTTTGATATGTTCAAATTTTTTCCCCTTTTGATAGAATAATTTCCTTTCCTGTTCTATGCCAACCTCATCAATAATTTCTGGTGAAGTTTATAGAAGATTCAGCCACTATTTTCCTTTTAATGAACAGTTAATAAAATTTTAAACCCAAAGATTGTAGTCTCTGAGAGTAACACTTTTATTTGCATTATTCCAGGTTCTTTTCTCACCTGCCTCCGTAACTAGATTTTTTCAGTGTTCCCAACTGTAATGTTGAACATGTCCTGAACCACTATGTCCCTTGTGCTGTCTATTGTTTGAGCAAGAAAAATGTTGGAATTACTTTGATTCACAGCCGTTTCCCTCCCTGGAATGGTGAGGTCTTGTGCTAAAAGACCTTTCAAGCATCATCACTTATCTTACGGTGAGTTCTGTCAGCTGTAGCAGAGAGGTTTGTGGTTCATGAAATGGAGATATTTTGACAATTAAGAGGCTTATGAGTTCTGCCAGCTGTACCAACAGAAAGAGAGATGCCTCTGAGCCAGCCAAACGAGACGTTCAAATGCAACACACTTCAACCATTAATGATCCAAGCGATGTACCAGGCCCACCAGCGCCTGCAAACTTGAGTTCTCTCTTAAAGACTTACAAGCCTTAATGGCACTCTCCACACTCCATTTCCATGAGACAACGTGAGGCACAGATGGGGCTTTAAGTGATCCTCACCACTGCTTGATTGGAAACAAGTACAGTGGATTTGACAGGAAGCAGCCCCTGCCTTGCCTTTGTAATGTGTTTCCTCTTGCAGCATTGCTTCAGCTACTTCTATTTTGGTGATGTGATTGGCTTGCAGATGCTGGCTTAACACTTCTGTTTTCTTCTCTGAGCTGCAAATAATTGGAATTTAATTAGTTCGGAGTTCAGAAGCTCTGACCAGAACATGGTGCCTAGCTTCAGTCCCTTCTTTTCATTTACACAACAATTGCACCTTCCTTCCTATGCATCACTCAGGGTTTCTGAGCAAAGTTCAGCTACCATCAGACAGACAGTAAGGGAGTTGGACCTGCACACCCATATCAAGAAGAAGTCTACTCAAGTTAAGTAGTGATTAACAGGATTTTGCCTATATTCCTCCTCACTTTCATTTGTGCTGCTGACACCTCTAGTTGGAACTGAGATTGTGTCAACAATTCCTTTTCAGGTGTTTTGGCTTACAGTTTTGGCTTTTAATTTTGTCAAAACTGAAAGCTCTCAAGACACAGTGGATAATTGATAATTTACCATATTCAAATGAAAAATGTCCTTCTTTTATCTTTGAAAGGTCTGTTCCCTAGATCAAAAATTAAAGTTTCTCAAATTCTAAATATTGTCTCAAAACATTTAGTAGGGATTTGGAATGGTTTGGAAAGGAACGAACAGGCACTAAGAAAAACTTTTAAATATTTTGTAATGTTTTGCTACATGCTTGTTCAGTAGAAACATATTAATTCTCACTGGTTTCAGCTAAAATTTTGATTCGTGTTGATTTGCATTTTTAAATAATTTTAAGTAACTATACTCTTAAATTTATTATTATTGTTGTTATTACTATTACTATTTGGATATTTGGAACTAGAGGCTGGAGAGCAGTGCCATGGAAAGGGACCTGGGGGTCCTGGTCGATGGCAAGTTGAACATGAGCCAGCAGTGCCCTGGCAGCCAGGAGGGCCAACCCTGCCCTGGGGTACATCAGGCACAGCATCACCAGCCGGGCAAGGGAGGGGATTGTCCTGCTCTGATCTGCACTGGGGCAGCCTCACCTCGAGTGCTGGGGGCAGTTCTGGGTGCCACAATATAAGAAAGGCATTAAACTGTTAGAGAGTGTCCAAAGGAGGGCAAAAAAGATGGTGAAGGGCCTTGAGGGGAAGCCGTGTGAGGAGCAGCTGAGGGCACTTGGTCTGTTTGGGCTGGAGGAGACTGAGGGGAGACCTCCCTGCAGTTACAGCTTCCTCGTGAGGGAAAGAGAAGGGGCAGGCAGTGATCTCTTCTCTGTTCTGACATGACCTGAGGGAAGGGGCCTGAAGCTGTACCAGGGGAGGTTTAGGTTGGATATTAGAAAAAAAGTTTTTCACCCAGAGGATGTTTGGGCACTGGGACAGGCTCCACAGGGAAGTGGTCACAGCACCAAATCTGACAGGGTTCATGAAGTGTTTGGACAATGCTCTCAGGCACATGATGCAACCCTTGAGGTGTCCTGTGCAGGACAAGGAGTTGGACTCGATGATCCTGATGGGTCCCTTTGAACTCACCTTATTCTGTGATTCTATAATAGGCCTCCTTCTATTCCTCAAGATTTTCTGTTATGGATCACTGAGGTGTCTGCTTCCCTCATGCCATGTTTTTAGCACTTTATCCCCCAGATTGCCCAAATTTTTCTGACCAATGCAATGTGTATTGCCTGATTCTCTGGTCATCTGTTTGTCTTTCTGCTGTTGTTTTTATTATGCAAACTTTTGTTTGGTCTGTAAATTATCGCACTGACTCTTGCAGTAGAGTAGCTTCCTTCATTTTCCTCTCCAATCAGCTGAGGAGAATAAATGAAAGACACACCCCCTTACAGTGCAGGCACTTGTCTTTTAGAGAGCTCTCTGCCTCTTCCTTCACACCTCTGTAAGATTTTCTCTCTGTGAATATATTAATTTATCTATCTGTACTCTCAGTGGATGATTTGCTACTGAGAAATAAAACTGCCTTATCACAAGTTACTGAACTGAGCATTTTTAAAGGATTCATCTGGAGTCCATTATGTGAAAGGAACTCTATGGAGTTGTTTTCTTTCTCTCAGAACTGGACCTGAGCAGATTTATTTATTCCTTGATAGCAAGAATAGAGCACTAATTTGTGTGTCTGTGATGTGAACAGAGCTAGTCAGGGTCGATCGTCTCTATCTTCCTCGTGAGCATGACAGGAGGTAAAACTTTAAGCTCTAGTCCAGACATCATCAAACCCTTCTATTTTTGTGAACAACAACTGAGCTCTTATAATGAAATTCTTTTTTTTAATAAGTTAAATAAAGAACTTTGAAACAACAGTGTACCAGAACAAAGAACAAGTGCATTGCAGAGAGAAAAAATAGCAGAAATGTATTCAGCAGGTAAGGCATTACAGATATTATGCACTCTGCTAACGTTGCATATGCATTATGAAGGCATCAGACTAAGGTATTCTTCAAGGTGTGATGAATGCAAAGAGAAATAAGACAGGTCAGAGGATCACATAGACACCCTCTGGCTCTAATCCTTCTAAATACCAGACAGAGTGCAATAACTTTGATCCTAATGTTCAAGAAATAAATCATTTCTTCCTCTTTAAATGTGGTTGCTGGAGTCAAAGGACTCTGGTGGGCAAGAGTGTGACTGAAAGAACAAAGGTTATTCAGTTGAGTTAACTGAGTTGTGTAAAAGTGATTAAAGATGAAGCATCAAGAATATATGGCAGAAATATTCTGTCATGCACTGCCCAGTAGTCAACATTCTCTTAGGCTCTTACAAGGTTTGCAGTTTATGAAAAACATTTAAGTGTTTCTGTTACACATTTTGGTTGCCATGTTAACTTGGCTTTCATCAGACTGCAACAAACCCAAAACACCTCCTTACATACTTGCTTTATGACATTTCATTAGAATGCCAATATAACAGTTTTATAGTAAATGTAGGATATGGCAGGAGACTAAAATAACACCATATTCTCTAAACACTTTAATCTAGGTTTAATAATTTTAAGATTTTTAGACATTTGTAACTTAACCTGTGGGCATAATCTAGTAGTAACTGTGCTTGAAAGAAGTTATGAGCACTGCACTCTGAGATTATAAGTGGCTCAAATAACATAGTGGTTCCAAGGGAAACTAAATCTTTTTAAAACCCCTCAAACATCAGTTTAAACTGTTAACTTTAATTTTATTTTAAATTCATGTTAGAGTAATTGCATCAAGCTGGGATTATGTGCCTTCTCTGACTCTGTCTAACAGCACTTCTGCCTCTTTTAACCATTTCCTGTATGGGTGATTCTTGTTGTTTATTAATGGAGGTTTCTCCCTCCCAGGGTGTATTCAGTTGAAACAATATCTTACCGATGAGAGCTTTGCTGGAACATAATTGGCAGCACATGTAATTTATGCATTATGAAGGGAAGCATGTAATGCTTAATGTATGTGAGGATAAATTTTGTTTTGCAGAGGATTTGTCAATTTAAGAACAACAGTTCCATATCAGAAAAAAAGGAAGATTACCATTATTATGGAAATACATATCTCTCTTTTATATAGAAGATTGTTACTTTTTACTGATTTGCATATGTCTTCTTTTCAAACACCAAGCAGGAAGAACAAAAGCAGCAATTTTTACAAGTTTTGCATGCCAGTGTGTGTCCATGTGTGGTGCTTAACAAGACACACCTTACAGGAGTTCAAGATGGAGAAATTGTTGTGCACCTCTCACACATCCCTTTTTGCCAAAATAATTGTAGCCTGAGGGAACTAGAATTGTTCTGTGACTTGCTATAGACTTCAAAATACTCTAAGGGATAAAAAAACCAAAACTTTACTACTTTTGTTTTACAGCAGAGGAAAATAAGAAATAGAAAGGCTAAAGCCAAAAATGTTATGGAAGAAGTCAACAGAGAATGTGGCTTCTTGTTGGAGCCTTTGAGCAAAACTTCCATTTCAGGAAAGCTGAGGAGCCTACAGAGAGAGAAGAAAGAATGCTGAGAACCTTATTTGCGTTGGCAGAATAGGAGAAATCTAGAACCAGGAATATCTCAGTCTCTGGAGAATAAAGGGCAAAGAATTAGCACCAGTACTGTGGTCTAGCACCAAGAATTCTGTTTATGCATGATGAACATAGTTAAGATTTTGCCCAATTTTTCCATCAAGTCTAAACACCCTTAATTGAACTTGATCTTACTCTGAGAGGAATTAATATATTAGACATGACTTCAAAACAACAATATAAAATACAGCTTAAGGAACAGCTGAGAAAATAGGCACGTGCCTGGAAAAAACTTTCCAAAATTTAGTCCAGCTTTTAAAGCAATCTGAATGTGATCTGTACTTCCTTAATCCTGAATTCACATACAACTCATGTGTTTATTTAAAATTAATTTAATACCTTGCACATAGAAATTTGATGTTTTAGATTCTTCAAGCCCTGCAGCTTCTAAGCGTTCTCCTCAGCTGCTAAGATAATAAAAGATATATCATAAAAGCAACTTCATTGATCTTCCATGAGTCCTATGTCCTAGTACTGATGAATTGTGTAGTTACTTAGGTTATTATATATCCTGAGCATCTTTTCTAGCACTGTACCTCGTTAACTGTACAGAATTTGGTTTTTTGGAACCCTTAACCCCAGAGAAAATATCAAGTGATTATACCTAAGTGACTAAGAAAATGCCGTCTTTTGTTTATAACTGCCTGGACAAGTGAAATAAAACCCAAACAAATGCAAAGAAGACATTGGATTCTCCTTCTGTCCTCTCAGGAAGTGAGAGCCTCCCTCCATATCACAACACCAATCTGAGCCTTATCAGAAGCTTGTTTCAAATGAGAAGTGTCATTTCAAAGAAAAGAATGGGCTGCTGTGCTCAGGAAGGGGATAAAGGGAGTTGGACACAAAACAGAGGGAAAATAAAAGCCCAGTGGCTGGGGTCTGCCATAGAAAAAGTAGGTATAGTGAACACTGGGTTTTAATCAGTTTCCAGCTTTTTGGCTGCTGCTTTATTCCATCTGTAGATTAAATCAATGGCTTTAAACTCAGTGCTGTCCTGAAGTTGTGTGCCTGCCCCAGATTGTATCTTTCTCGCAAGGAAAAGCTCAATGTTATTATGATATGAAGGGCAGAGATTAGACAAGTTATTTGGTGTGTGAGAGCCCCATGTATTCTCCTCTTCCTGATTTATGACAGGATTCTGAAGCACAGTATTTCACTCCAGGGAGGAGACACCTTTGCTCTGTAGGTGAATGAAGACTGATGCTCTCTCTAGCTTCTTTGGTAAAAAATCCTGGTTTGGGATGTAGCCTATGTATTAACTTGAAAAAGCTGGGCTCCAGACCCTCCAAAAATATTTATAAAGGATGGCTGGGAGTTGTGTAGTCGTGCAGAAGACACGTTTTAGTCACACTGTATGTATGGAAGCATTGACATAGTGGGTAAACGCTGGATATCTCCCTGATTCATCCGAAAAGGCACCTTGGAGTTACAGTTGGATTTAAATGTCTAAAGTTTCAGTAAGATATCTGTTGTCTGGATTATTCATCATTTTTTCCTCACAATTTCTCTTTGAACTTCCTCTCTTACTGGAAAACCAGTATGTTATAAATAAGTATATCCCCAGCAGCTGGAAGTAAGTTAAAGAATACTCACCCTGCAGTATTTCAGGTCTTAATAAAGCCACTGACCCAAGAAATAGAAACCTATAAACTTTAGTGCTGGCAGATGAAGAGCTTTTCACTGAACCTGTCTTCTTAGATCATGGATTTTGGCTATGCTGTGTTTATGCACTCCTCAGCCATGATACAATACGTGTATGGGCCACCCTCTATTCCAGGTCGTGTCCAACCAGGTTGCAAGAGAAAAGAATCACAATTTGTCTCCACATCCCTCAGCCCGGGTGGGTATGCTAATTTTTGTCCAGTCTAAACACGCAAAAAATATCTCAGTTTCTCTCTAGCACATGCACAGTTTTGTGAAGAGCTACTGCCCTGCCTGATGGAGAAAATTCACCTTGTAAACACTTTTACTGTCAAAACTTGGCTTTTGAATCTCTGCACAAATTCCCCTGTTAATTGCCCTTGACTTTGCTCCCACCACAGACAGACCTCCTCAGTATGTCCACGTCTTCATTGCCTCAGCAGAAACCTTCTGCCAGATTCAGTCCACTGAAGGCAGGTGCTGAGAAACAAAACAGCAGTTGTGAGGTAGGAAGTGGGTCAGTGCAAAAAGAAAAAGGATGGGAAGATAGAACAAAACTAACAGCAGTCTGAATAGCTCTAGAATTGAGGAGGGGAAAGCTTTTCCTCCTTGTTCCTGCAACAATTGAAGACTGAGAGTCAGGAGACAGTGTCTGCCTAAGTTCCATCTAAAGATTCTGGGATTTATAGAGTGATTCCACTTTTAGGGATTCAAAAAAGCATATATAAAACCACTTTGACTTCATAGTGCTTCTGTAGATAACCAAGACAGATACACAGCATCCTAAATAGGACACCTGAGTATTGAGTCCAGCCTAAGCACCTACAGACATGATGCCCAGAACCAGAAAGGGGTGATAATCTGAGCAAACTTATGCTCAATGCAGAGTCACTTTTCTTAAAAAATAGATGGGAACTAGACAAACATCTTTTATTACATTGCTTGTACCTGGGACACTGGTTCAGACCCACCCCAGCCTGAAGATGCTTGAACCTTCTGCTCCCACCCTGAGTAAAAGTACCCAAAGGCTGCCAGTGAAAGAAGGCAAAGTGTGTTTCTCTTTGCACACACACACACACCAACACCCAGCTGTACCTCTGTGTACCCACAAATAGTGCTTGATCTTAAAACCAGGTACTGGAAATGTTCTCTGAGAACTGTGGAAATCCCTGCTTTTTGTCCTTTTTTTCTAACATTTGTAAGAAATATTATCCTTTGACCTTAAATGGGACTAAACACAGCCCATAGTTGAATGGCATAATACCAGGATGGGAGATATTTACAATGAATGAAGGGCTAGTGAAAGCAGGGTAGACCAAGGCTCAGGTCCAAATCTCAACCGTGGCTATAAACAGTCTATCCATTCGGGCGGTTCTCACCTGCTGTAGACATAGCAAGAGATCCCCCCTCCCTCTGACACTTTGTTTCCTTTTCTGTGATGTGGTTGTGGCAAAACTTGGGTTCCCACTGCTTTTGAAATATGAGAAACAACTATATGCTACAGCAGGGAATAGGACATAGGGATCAATATCTCTTATTGAGAGAGCCTCTAACTCCATCCTGCCAGGAAATGTCTACCTGCTTAAAAGGCAATGGCATAATCAATAAACGGATGGCAGAGGAATAAAATTGAACTTGGACATCTTTTCTTCTTGGTTATGAGAGCTGTCAAAAAGGTTAACAAGAGCATTTGTCCTCCCACCCCTAACATATATCTCTTTCAAGAATGAATTCTGCATGTTCTGCCCTTATATTGATCAGTTCAGTTTTTGTGACAAATGAGTGGTGAGGTGATCCTTGCCAGAAAGAAAACCCCTTCAAATCATTAATCTTTAATAAAACTTAAAAGGCTCAGGCATATGCATGTGCTATTTGGAAAAATATGGTTAACAGAAGTAATTGAGTCATAATGTCTTCACTTAACCTTCACTTAACTAAATATTAGTCAACAGATTTGGTGAGCCCAGCCCAAATCTTAGCAGACAGGATTGTGCATTGCAAAGGCTGTGCCTTACCACTGGTATAACTTGATAAGGCTTACTGGAAGCATCGACAGAGGAGTTCAAGATCAAATGAGGAGGGTGATCCTTTTCACCATCTCGTATCCTGAAGGCCCGAAGGCCACAAGAATATGAGAGAGTGATTCCATGCCAAATACAGCAGAAGTGTATTTGTGTGCAGCAGGTGCTAAAACAATGGGATTTAAAATAGATTATATGAATAGCACTCTGTAACTGCCTGCTTCTTCCCCGATTCTAAGGTATCTTACTCCAGGGGCAAACTTCTATACTGCGGATTTCTAAAACTGAATAAGACGGTGCCATTCCCTGTTGCTTTTCGCACTTTCACCCCAGAAAAAAGAATTTTTTCAGTTAAAATTACTAGTGACTACCAGTGATCACTCTCTTGGGCACTGAAATTGAGAAAGAAAACAACCAAAAAAATATAAGCTCAAAAAAAAATTTTGCTGATTTCTCAGTATGACCTGATTTTTTAGATCATACTAAATCCTATACATAAACCAGAGTGGAAAACCCTCATTGTGTACCTACAGAGTCCATTGCATATGGAATTTACATCCAATGTAATTCAGTTATGACTATCCATATAAATTCATAGAGACTGAAGGAAAACTCAATTGAAAGAGATGGCTTTGAAGTGAACCTTCAGCCTGACAGTCAAAATCAGGGTGTACAAATTATGCAAAAATAATATCTGAGAAGCAACATTCAGCTAAAAATTCTTACTCATTTTTTTGATCATGATTTTCTGTAAGACTACCTTAGAGAGTGAAATTCTGTTTCCATGGAAATCTGGAGAAAGTAGGGGTTCTATGAAAATGTTTACAGCTTACATGCCCATATTGAGAGTTCCAATACAATGTATTGAGTCAAAGTAGAACAATAATATATGATCAGAAAATTAATGGACAAGTGAAAACATGAAGCAGTCTCCATTGCAAACAGCTTGCAAGCAATTCATTGTGACATGAAAATTTTAGTATGCTATCCATCAAATAATATAAAATAAATCCAGATTAGGAAGAGCTTCCATTTAGAATCTTTAAGTAAAGTGCCATAAAGTGTGAAATATAAAAGTTTCATCTGATCTGAAAAGTAAAACTCAGTCAGTTATTCCCAAGCATCTCCTTTAGCAATACAGTAGCTGTGCTAAATCTAGAGATAGTTGACTTAAACACAGACTTCAGTAAGAACAAAAAAAGTACAGGTAAAATATTTAAAAAAAAAAAAAAAAGGAAAGATATTTGACAATGACAAAAAAGGTGGACATGATACTGCAGTCCTCTCAGACAGGAAATCGGGATTGTATGGTCACTGGAAATCAATACAGTTAGTTCCTGTGAGAAGTAGATGAAAAATATCTAAACCCAACCACAACTACAAACATCTGGATGCTCAGCTACCCTGTTGGATGAGAGGAAGCAGGTGCAGTTGACCTCTTGGTTTGAATTAGCCTTACACTTCTCATGGCAGGCATTCCTGGAAGAGGATAACAGCCCCCGGATGGAAACATGACCAGTCCCAATGCAGTGGACAGGACTGTCTGGATTTCAGTGGAAGGAATGGTGCTTGGGTACAGTCAGCCAAAAGAAGGATCTCATCTTAGAAAGCCATAACCTTTTCCATACCCTCTTTCCTCAGTAAACACTCTCCCTTGAGCCAAGAGAGAGATGAGAGAGCCTCAAGAAGATGGAAAAGGAAGATGAAAGACACTCAGCTGGCCTGCACACAGCAAGGCTTCAGGAACTGAGGTGCGTACAGACAGGATATCTCTGTTGGGAGAGGAGATTTGTAACTGATACTGTTCAGGTCATGTGAGTTGGAAAAACAGCTAAATTGTACACCTGTCTGGTTTGTGAATAGCATGGCCTTACTTCAAAGAGGGCTGTATTTCAGACAGTGTTTGTTAATCAAGCTTATTTGTATGGATGAATGAGATTGTAGATGCAAACATTGCATGACCACATATGCTGGGTACCAAGTACCTTTGGCACTTAAATTGCTGTAGAAACCACCATTAAGACCACTAATTCAAAATGAAGGAGATGCAGAGAAAGTTCATCAAAAGGAAATTGGACATGAAGCATCCATCTTTCTGAACAATATTTATTTACCTTAGGACACGAAAGATGAGGAAGAGGAACATCAGTGAAGATAAACAGTTCAAATTAGAACAAAACATGTGGTTATAATAAACTGCCCATGAGATATAAGATGTGAGATGTTAGAATCTGAAATTGCTTTCTAATAGAGATAAAAATATGAATAAACTCCCAAAATAATTAACAGCAACTTTACAATTATGCGTAAAAAATTCATGAGAAGACAATTGTGCTGGTTTTGACCAGGACAGAGTTAACTTTCTTCACAGCACCTAGTATGAATCTGTGTTTTAGATTTATGCTGGAAATGCTGTTGATAATGCAGAGATGTTTTCATTATTGCAGAGAAGCTCTTAAACAGCATCAAGGCCTTTTCTGGTCCTTACCTCACCCCACCGTGAGGAGGCTAGGGGTGCACAAGGAGCTGGGAGTGGACACAGATGACTCCAACTGACCCAAGGGATGTCCCATATCATATGGTATCATGCTCAATATATAAAGTGTAGAGAAGAAAAAGGAAGAGGGGGACCATTCAGAGTGATGGCATTTTGACTTCCCAATCGCCATCACATGTGATGGAGCCCAGATTTCCTGGGCGTGGCTGACCATCTGCTTCCCCTTGGGACCTGGGGAAATAATTCCTTGATTTACTCCTCTGATGCAACTGTTGTTTGTGAAGCTTTTAGTTTACCTATTAGGCTGTCTTTATCTCAACCCATGAGTTTTCTCACTTTTACCCTTCCAATTATTTCTCCCATTCCACTGATAGGAAGTGAGTCAACTGGTGTGGGGGTTTGAGTTGCTGGCTGGGGCTAAAACATGACAAAAATACAAAGCTGGATGTCCAGAGAGTAGAGACCAAACTGCCTTGACTCAGGAAAACCACTCAAGTTCAGTTTCTACCCTTAATATTTTCCTGTAACTAAAGGTCTGATTTGTACCTTTAAGTTATTTTCCTTCCCTAAGGATTATGCTAAGAGCCATGCCTCGAAAGGCAGCCTCTGCAACTTCCCAAGGAGATCAACAAATATAAGAGTAGACTTCTGTCTTGGATAACTACCCACAGGTAAGAAAAGCAGCATTATCTGGTTTCAGCTTTTCCCTTCTTTGGGAGGGGATGGTAAAGGACCACCGGCAGTAACCAGTCAGAAATCATGATGTCTGACCAGAGAACTGCTGTTGTGGAAGAGGTAATGTTCAATTTTGAGGCTCCACTCCTATCTCTACAACATACATAATATCCTGGTTGCTTTCCATCAGTCAGAAAGAGTAGAGCAAGTTATAAGTCAGAAGTCCACGACTCTGGTTCTGCCCTAAATCTGCCACCAAAGAGAGACTGGTGGTTTAGAAGCTTACCACTGCTTTATGTGAGCAAGGTTTTGTGAAAACAGACACAATTTAGGAAGTAATTTTGGTAGGCTGTCAGTTCCAAACAAATGTTCCCCAAATTGCTGAAAAATTGCATTGTGACTAAACCTGGACAGAATATAACAGTAGCTAAGACAAGGCCAAGTTGAAGAAAATGCAGAAGAAAAAACAGCTATTTTCCCCTCTGTGAAATATATCTAACATTTTTCTTTTCTTAATCCCTGGCAATTAGGTGAGCATTTCTGCCCACCTTTTACAGACGTGTATACCAGAGCAGAGAATTGATCAAGTGCTTTGAGCAAATCTATGGATGAGTTTGGTAAAAACAGTTGATCTAATCCCACGCCTCTTCATTCATAGCCACTTTTGTTCCTTTTGCCCCTTTCTTGGGTAGAAAAGCATGGTTTTAGCATTCACATTCACCATTACACCAGGGACATCCTCTCCTTAGTTGCTTCACTGGCATTTGTTTATTCTGCTACTGTTCTCTGATCATCCTTATTACCACACACTGGGTCAATATTGCTACTTTGGAGTTGCAAGAGACTGAAATGTTAGTGGTTAATGACTCGGAACAATTCCCCATTTTTCATTCTTTTGGCTGTTCTAGCCAATATTTCTATCTTGGCTTCTCAGTGTTATGCTTACATTTATGTTATACACCTGTTTTTTTTAATTCTTCCAATATTCCTACTTTCTACATTTTTTTAAACTTCAGAATTTTTATCACTTTTGTGATGTAGAGTATTGAATTGAAATTCAAATGTAATATAAATTGGAATTAACAGGGCTTAAGTCTCATCTGTTTCTCTATTGCTCTCTTCCACTTTAGAAAGCTACCTGTGTTTTATTTTCCTTCTCCATTTTTGTTGTCTATATTGATAGATGAATTCCTACACCTTGCTACATGCCAGCCTCACACTGGCTGCTGCCCCCTTCCATGAGACACTTGGTCACTGAGTGTGGATGAGCTCAGCTTTCACTCCCTCCTCCCTTGCTGTGTCCAGAATCTGATGGCTGTGGTTTTTTGTTTTTTCTCCTGTGGGTTGTGCATTCACAATCCTCATCAAGAGATTGTAAACTCAATATTAGTTCTGAAGTATGATCACGTTGTGTTTTGGGATATTGTGTAATGGTCTACCCAAATTAGATCGGAATCAATGGGATCTGTCATCTAATTTAGCTGACTGTAGAGCAGACAGTAATGAAAAAAGGCAACATTATATACCTGACTTATTCAATTGACAAAAAAAAATCTGTTGTCTCTACTAAATAGTCTAGAGTTGCTTACTAAAATGTCAATATAACAAAAAGTAAGATGGTGATCTTTAGCACTGAGAGAGGTTCCTTTTCCCATTACAGGAATGAGAACTATTTCTAATGAGATGTCAAAATCTCCAGTTAGCATTTAGTAACACTAAATAAAAGTAGTAACAACAAATAAAAGACCCTGTGGCAACACAAATATCACAAAAGAAACCACAAAGATTCCTGATGTAATCATAAGGGAAAGAAAGAGGATATATATGTTTTAAAATGCGTTTAACAAAACTCACTTGTATAAAAATATTTAAGCCTTGAGAGACTACTATTCATGCTGAAACATTCGATTCGTAGTATTTTCAAATATCAGTGCAACACTGTGTCACACAGAGATTTCAGATGAAAATTATTTTTTGCTTTAAGACAGAAGGTCCCAAAATGAAGGCTTTAACTGGCAAGAGCATGAACTGGATTATTTCAGCTGCTGTGAACTGGTGAATACCGACTTTAGCAAGTGCTGGCAGGAGAAGGGCAGCTCGAGGAGGCGTTCGGCCAGCAGGTGGCGAGTTTTCTTCAGGATTGCACTTCCAAGGAAAGATTTTTATGGTCGTATCTGTTCAGCGACGCCCTGACTGTATTATTCCTACAGCTTTATACGCAAAAGCCTATCTCAAAATAACCCTAAACGCCTGACCTCAAACCACGAATAGCAGGAAGTTCTCAGTTAGGGTTGAAACTCTGGCACTACTTAATCTTCCCCTTGGGCCAGTGTATTGCAGCTTATTTAGGATCACCTGATGGCACAAAGTCCCCCCTGTTAGGTGACCTTTATCTCTAACACTTCAGCATGACTGTGTATGACACAAAATTGTCTTTCCGACTTGACTCTTAACTTCCTTTGCTTTTGTGACTTTTAGTTGGCCCCTCAGGTTTATTTTCATGTAGTTTCAAAGGGAATTTATATCCTTTTTGAAAGTTAATACTAAGGAAAAAAAGAGACAACCATTTTTTTCTATACTGCTGCAATATATTTAGAAACTGCTAAAAGCAGGAAAGCCATTGTGAGTGATTAAACAACTAAAATTCTGATTTCTTATATATTATCCTAAATAAACATCATTTTAAGATTGTTCTAAATATTAAAATTCTCACCAGATCACTATTTCTACATATTTTAGCCAGACACTAGTTCTGTATTATTAAAAACAACACTTTGTGTTAAAATAACACCTTTTCACAGCCATGAAATTGAATCTGCAGTGACACAGTACTGCAGTTATTAGATATAATGTCACTGAAGCCAAACATTAAAAAATCATGGAGTTTTCTGTAGGAGAAAGAATAGTGCAACTCCATGGCTACTTCAATGTCATGCAGTCATGTCAGCAGTGTACAAATTGCTAAGGACTAACTGGCCTCTGGCACTAATCATATGATAGAAGAGTGGGGGCACAGATGTGGTTTAGATGAGCAATGACTGATGTAACTTTATTTAAAATAAAATGTGGAGAGTTGGCCATTGTGTCTGACGGCACCGTCGGTCAGTGAGCTTGCAGCCAAGGGAATGGACAGCAGAGCCAGGACCAGCAGCTATGGACAACACATTTGTTTGGGGCAGGGAAGATGACCCCAGTGCATGAGCCTCTCAGTCCTGTAGTGAGTTTTCATCACTCTACAGGACATAAAATAGTGGCAGTTTCAAATATGTGCTGAAAGAGTGAAGGACCAAAGCCTGTTTTTAAAGTTGACTCCCACTGGCTACCGGGCCAGGTTCTGTCCTCCCTGGATGTCTTTCCAGGTTCAGGCTCTGGATATTTAGAGCACCACCCACATTTCCAAATTGTAGGCTGGGACTCCATAGGCCTCACCCAGCAGAGCTGCCCCTGGAGCGGGTCCACAACTGTGGAGTGGGTTTGTACAAAATCTTCCCAATCCTCAGCACCTCTTCTCCCTGTTAGCTATGCCAGACAGGCATGGCAACTGTTGTGTCAAAGGCATGGAAAGCTCACAGTTCTGGAGAGATTGTTAGAGTTCTCTGGCACAAATTGATGGTACAATCTCCCCTCACAATACTGCACATGTATTGAATGTGCATTTGGGCTCCAGTGTCCAGTCTGTTGGGATGAAGGGATAGGAGTATTGGTAATTGAACTATCATATATTGAACTCAGAGCCTTGTTTCACTACATATATATGCAGTGGACTAAGCCAAAACAAGATACCAAATAACTATCAAGTAAAATGTGGAGTCCTGTCTGTATTGCTATTTCCATTCCTGCTAATCCCACAGGAGGTGCTGAACTGCTGCCATGAAATGTTGCTGTAATTAAATCCTAGGAAAAGCTTTTCTAAACACTTCTTATGCATAAAATGTTTCATTTTTTCATTTGTAACAAGATTATTGTCACACAGGTGTATGACCTATCAACTACTCCAGATATGTGCATCATTAACTCCTGAAGATGAAGCCTGATAAAAATGTAGAAATAGAA
This sequence comes from Vireo altiloquus, assembly GCA_013396875.1. Taxonomy (NCBI): domain Eukaryota; kingdom Metazoa; phylum Chordata; class Aves; order Passeriformes; family Vireonidae; genus Vireo; species Vireo altiloquus. The sequence goes on from VZRF01013940.1 coordinate 604,263, forward strand.
AAGACTTAAACCCATACTCTAACCTTCAGGCTATGATTTGAAATACCTAAAATAGGGACCATTGGCTCTGTGTATGTGTCAGAATACAGTCAATCAAAAAAAGGGGAAAGGTTTCTCTAAAATGATCTCAACAGGAAGTTCCCTGCTTTCAGGAAGTGCTGGATCCACTGGAGGTTACTAGCCCAATGTCACTGTGATGAAATTACTCCATGGAAGATAAATTTTGTGTAATTCTGATTCCAGTCCTGTGATTGACAGACCATGGCATGTGAATGTTGCCTTCATTCACTGAAAATTACGGAGTCCTCCTTTAAGTGTTAACTATAGTGAATATAAGCCTTATCAAATTACATAAAATTTAAAAAAAAAAAATATATAAAGCTCACTGACATTCCTTGATTCAATATACATATCCCCCTACTTCCATTGTGCATCCTGTAGTGCTGTCTGTGGTAATCTCTCTCTGTATCTACATATAAATACAAAGGTTCTTTACTTTTCTAGTGTACATATATTTATATATATACATATGTAATTCTAATTCCATAGATACCTTTTGGTACTACCTAGAAGTAACTCTTTCAAGCCTGAGAGATTGCTGTTGGAGATCCTTTTTCCTAGACAAACTGGAGCTGGATGAGTTGGAGGGTACTCCTGCTGAGTTTCCAGACTAGCAGAAATGTGTATTTTGCAGCAGTAGAGAAAGGATTTCTCTTTAAAACATGTTTCATAGGCATAATCCACAGCAAAATGATGTGATGTCCAGGCTTCTCTGGCATTCTACTTCAGTGTCCCAACTCACACTGGTCTTTGTCTCACAGGCCCCTTCGGATCTCATGTCACCAAAGCCCTCAGTTCCTCTGGGATCATTAAATCCTTACTTAATTTCCAGCAAATATGGGAATTGAATGTGAGCAAATGTAATGTACACAAATCATTCCAGCCACCCTTATATAAAATGAACTTTTTTAAGAAGCTGGTTTTGACCTGATAGAATATAATGGTTTCAAGGGAGCCATATAACCATTACAATCCATCATATAAATGAATACTTAGGGACACCTAAATCCAAAGATTATTTGACTGTTGTACATATACTTTCTTAAAGGGGGCTGGAGGATAGACCCCTCAAATCTGCAGTGAAAACATCTGTACCTATACAACATTTTTCTTTAAAATGAGCACATACAAAAACTTCCTCAGATTTTCACAATGATCAGTCCATTTTGAATCAAGGTGACTCCCAGCATCAAATTACATTTTGGAGGTATTGCTAACAAATTATTAGTTTAGAAAAGCAAAGGATTTCAGAATGATAAAGAGTATTTTATACAACCAGTTCTGATTGCAGACCCTGGTGTCTCTATAACCTGATGGTTTTTCATGTGTTATTAATTACTGTGTACTGTACTCCTTTAACATCTATGGCAGATACTGTAAAGCTGAGGAAAGGCAAGCGGTATAAAATACAAAAATGTTCTGCTTTCGCTTCCTTTTGTTGCTCTCTCGCAATGTAAAAACAGATAAATGGTTTCCTCTTTCAAATACAACAAAAAGAAATGACTCCTGGGAGGAGCCCTGGGATGCCAAGTTTGAGCCTGGATTGAATTTTTATGACCACTGTAAAAACTCCTGAAAATAGGAAATTATAATGGAAATGCTGACTCTCACTGCACCAGTGTGAGCAGCACCACCACGGCATTATTAGTGATCTAAAGGGGCTGGAAGTTTAAGTGGAATCATTTACACAACCGACTTCACACCGCTTTGCAAACAAGGGGTGTGTGGGGCGGGTGACTGGGGGAGGGGGGAGATCTTGTACTTAATTAGTTGCTTGCAAAATCCATTGTGATCCTTGAAGAAGACAAATCCCCTATCGCTCTACTCCGTGCTCTGGGTTTTCTTTCCCACTCCTCAGCAGTTGCTGGCAGAGGGCTGTCCCCGCCGGCTGCGCGGGCGCGGGGGGGCTAAGCGGGATTTACGCGCCCGCGGATCTCTCCCTCGCCACAGTAACTCTCTAGAGAAGGGCGGCAATATATTAAAGCGCTGGGTTACATCTCGGCATCGCAATCAAGAAAAAACGATTTCCTCCTTGCTAACACAATGGAGATGTTCCAAAGTTTGGCTTTTATTTTCAGGGAGCCCTAGGAGTCTGAAAAAATCCCAAAAAACTCAAAAGTTGGCAGACCAGCCTTATATCCATCTCTGCACCGCTTTTCTTTTTGGTGGATGGAGGCGGGAATTGCTATTTGAAGAGCGTTTACTCGCACCGCGGGAGCAGTTTCCACCCGCGTTGTTTGCCGCTATTCTTCCCTTTCTTGTCATTAGCAGCTATTAAAATAATAAGGCTACATGGAACCTGAGGAGGGAACTGGGGTCGGGAGGGAGGGGGGATCAGTTTGGGAAAGGGGGTGCAGGAGGGCCCGCGCTGCCTCCGGGCCCTGTCCCGCGCCCACGGCCACCCGCAGGTCCCGGCCCCGCTCCGCGCTCGGTCCCCGGGAGCTCCTGGCCCTCCCTGCCCCTTTCTGACTCTCCCTTTTCATCTCGGTCTGGGCCATTCCAGGGAGGGCAGAGTTCGCACACTCCTTCACCGCTTTCATCAGCAAAATCGGAGGAAGAGGAGAAACTGGGCAAAGCGAAGAAAAGCAGAATATATGTATACACATATAGATGTATGTATCCCAGGTGCCACAGATAAGCGGGGCGTTACACCTTGCCCGGGAAGGCGTGAGGACAAGGAGAGGGTAACGCTGAGTGCACTTGTGCCTGCTCTCCTCTGCGTGTCTGCAGCCGGGGCCGCTCCATCCTCACAGTGAAGCTCCGGGAGCGAAGAAGCTTTGGAACCTCTGCCGAGCTCTGCCGGCTGCGCGTTCCTGCTCCCGCTTCCTTTCCCGGGAGCGTAAGGAGCTGCAGGGCTGCGGAGCGGAGGCGGCTTTGCCCAGCCATCCCCCACCCACCGCCGCTGCGCTCGTCAGTCTCCAGGGGCGATGGAGCCCCTGGACTCGCCGAGCACACGAGAACCTCCCCCTGCCCCGCCGAGCCGCTGCTCCCCCCAGCCCCAGCCCTCCGATGATGCTTCGAGAGTAGCACAGTTGTTTCTACTCAGTAAAAGAATTTTTAAGGGACAAGGGCAGTTCCCCGGTGGGGAGAAAATCCCACGGAAGCAAAAGGGAGTTTTATCCTTCCCATGGCTGTGGAATGGGGCCGGGAATCGTTTTTCTTGTAAAGGTTAAGTGGGTGAAGCTGGGTATCCCAGCTGCAGGAGGAAAGAGGAACATCAGTCAGACTGTATAGCTCTCTCCCAGCACGCGTGTAGGTGTATCCAAGGATGCCCGGTATCCGCAGGAGCGTAATCCAGAGGAGCTGCAATCCCCAATGCCCGCGGTGCACAGGGCTACCCCCTGAACCCACAACTCGTTAGAGAAGGGTTGCCAAGCGCAATAGGCTCCCCACGGGAGAGACGGGGAAATGCCCTCAGATGTTCTCCCCATGCCCCCTGAGTCTGCTCGGCAAGGGTCACGAAGCCTCTCCCCTCGCTTCGGGCGCCAGCGCCGCACCGACGGCACCGGGGCGAGGCGGCAGCGCCCGACGGCGGCTCCGGGGCTCCGGGAGCGCAGCGGGCAGGCAGTCCGGGTGTGCCGGGAGCCGGGTGATGCTCGGGATGCTGCTCCCCGAAAATGGGGTGCAGAGCACAGGGGGCCTTTGCCTTGCAGATACGCGGTACAGGATAGGGACGGGGATGACTTTGGGCATGGGATTCAGGTGGGAAATAGGAATGGGGGCTCGGATCTCTCCAGTGAGCCCACAGATTTCTCTTGAAACGAATTGGGTTTTGCTGTCAGGTCTAAATCCTACAAACGTGGCTGGGTTTGGGAGCAGATGCCTTCACTTTTCGAAATTCTCTTGAAGTTATAACATTCCGAATCCACAGCAGATCTTAGCTGTGGAAAAGCACAGCATATTCCCTGCATATCAGAGTTAATAGTGGTTTTGCACCCCGTTCTCAGTATTAGGTTCCCCACCGCTGCAAGTTGACATAATGCAAATTAGCAACGGACATCATAAAAATCCATCCGAGAATAAAGGTTTTGGAACAACATACCCTTCATAACTTAAACACTAGATATTTAAAACAAACGCAGTTAACAAGACAGTTAACCTGAAACTTCAGTTCTAACGCCAGTGGGCTGACAAGTCCAAATATTTTTATTTTTTAACAAATATGTAAATATCACACAACACATTATCCAGGCAGCTTTCAGCTACAGCTTCCAGGAATACCCTGGAATAGAAGGGTAGCTCAACGATTGCTTTGATTATAAACTATTTTCGCGTGGGAATAATATTTTTTGTGTCTCTCTCCCCCGTAGACAATGAGATCATTTACTTCCATTTATTTCGATGTTTAAGTATTTATTTCGGAATGATGGGGTTTGTATCTGGAAGTGCATGGTTTTTATTTTGTTCTGTCAAAGGCAGCACGTGCAGGTATCATTGCTGGTTTTGTGTTTATCGTCTCAGCTAATCCGCTATTTCTCTAAAGAGAATTGCGATTTTTGTTTTATTAGTGCACATAGCCACCCTCAACTGTAACAAGATTTTTCCTATGGGAAAAGATACATCTCCAGTTAGAAGAGCCTATCTGCGGTCTGTATCTTGGTCTGGGGACACTTGGGAATCTTATATTCGTGTTCTGACAACGGACTTAAACTAGATTTGAAAATGCAAACTTATTCAAAGAAGTCAGCTTACAGCATCGGGCACAGGATCGCATTCTCGACAGAAATGAAAATACGAGGTTTAAGGATTTGGGATTTGAGGTTTTGTTGGGGTTTTTTTCCTTGGTTTTTTTGTTGTTGTGGTGGTTTTTTTGGGTTTTTTTGTTTTTTTTTTTGGCTTAGTTTGGGGGTTTTTGCATGAGGTTTTTGGGGATTTTTGGGGGGGGAGGTTGAGTGTGTGTGGGGATAACAAAGAAAAAGAGAAAGAAAATTACAGCACGAAATGCGAGAGAACTGAAGAAGAGCTGGGAACGTTTTTGCTTCGCCTCTGCCTCATAAAAATGCCACTCGTTTACAAAAAGAGGGAACAAAAATCTCTTCTGCCTGGAGCAGAGTGCAATGTTGGACCCCAAACTGTTCATAAAAATAGAGAGGGTTGGGGTTTGAAATGGCAGTGCTAGGCTTGCTTCTCCACGCAAGTGTCATTTTCATGAACACTTATTCCGCAGGACGATAACGTAGTGTTTTCTTGTTGCTTGTTTTGTTGATTTTGGTTTTATTTGTTTGCTTGTTTTTTCCTTCGGAGACGGAAAAAAAAAAAAAAAAAAAAAGAAAAAAAAAAGAAAAGTGTAATAACGGGAGTGACATGAACAATAAAAAGACACATGCGTGTCCCTGAGCACGGTACTGTGTTGTCCTGACGGATCTGTCTTCGCTCGCGTATTATGTTACCCTGACTCCTTGGGACAATGTAATACACCCAAGTAATTTTTCCCCCTTCACGGATCTAAAGGAGTGTGAATGGATGGATGAATAGAAAAACAAATAACCGAGGAGATTACGGCCTCAGGATTAATTATAAAGCACGTTCAACCTTTTTCTTTCAAGAGTTATTTTGTTTTCCTTGTGTCGCCCGGGTAGTCGTCCCCGGACCTGAGCAAAGCTTTTCCCCGATCCGCGGGGGATCCGCGGAGTTTCGCACGCCGTGGAACCCCTCCGGGGCGCGGGGAGAGACCCTCCCGGCCCGTGGGAGGAAGGACAGAAGGAAGGCACAGAGGTCAGGGGCGCTGGGGCGGAAAGTGGGGATCAGGAAGGATGATGGGGCGGGCGGAGGAAGCGGCTCTGACCCGGGGGTGGACCCCTCACAGGTAAGCGGCTCCCGGGATCCTCTCGGAGGATCTTTTCAGAGAGACAGAACAACTCGCGATCCCTAAATCCATCCAGCGGGAGCAGACCCCTCCCTCCATCCCCCCCCCCCCCCCCCCCCCCTC
>VZRF01013940.1:610513-1059335 GCA_013396875.1 Vireo altiloquus
CGGCGGCTCCGGAGCCGTGCGGTGCAGAGCGGAGCGGTGCGGAGCGGCGGGGCCGGATCGGCGCAAGCAGCGCGGGCGCGCAGCGGCACCGGGAGAGCGTCCCGTCCGTCCCGGAGCTGCGCCGGGAAACCCCCGGATCCCCCGGGAGGACGTCCCGCCGCGGGGGCCGAGCGCACAGGGCCCCGGGGAGATGCTCCAGGGGAGGCTGCGGGAGCGGGGCGCGGGGGGCGAGATGAGAGGTTTGCAGGCTGCGAGCCCCGGGCTGCTGCGCCTTCGGGAGAAGCGGGTTGAAAAGTTGGTTCTTCCCAGCCAGAAACTTTCTCCCTGCGCGCGCATGCCCGGAGTGCGGTGGGAGGTTGAGGGGGGAGCTGGGAGGGGGGTTGAAATAAGGAGGAGGCAGGAGGGAAGGGATCGGTTCAGTCTGAGCGCGACTGCTCTCGGGCGCGTTCGCACTCCAGCGCACGCAGCCGGCTCCGGGAACAGGAGCAGGGAAAGCACCTCCGGCACCGCCGGCCGGAGCACCTGGACACCTGGCCCCGCTCGGATCTGCCTGTACCCGCTGGAGGAGCAGTGGGGTGGGTGGGGTGAGCTGTGCCCCCCAGGGCCAGCACAGACACTGACCTAGCCCAACCTCCTTTTTTTTTTTTTTTTTTTTTTCTTTTTTTTTTTTTTTTTTTTTTTTTTTTTTTTTTTTTTTTTTTTTTTAACCTGTTATTTTTTTTTCCATAATTTCATTTTACCAGCTCCAATTTAGCCCAGGATCTTTTAACTGCTGCCAGCGGTGGAGCACAGATCGGAAATAGGTAAATAAAAAGACCAACTCATTCTGTTTGGTTTTTGTTTTGCCAATCCTCGGGGGCTGGGGATACCGATTCAAACACTTCCTTCACCTCCTGTCTTTCTTTGCCCCGATACTCTCCCACCATCCCCTGGGTGGTTCAGAAACTTGGAAATTGCGGTTCACGTGAGGAGTACTGTTCTCTTTGGGGCGGGCGGAGGGCTGGGGTAAGCCTTCACATGGGTCTCAGACATTTTGATGCTATTTAAAGATTTGTCCTCCCCTTTCAAAGTTGTGTCTCCCCCCTTGCGGGGAAACAGTGTTTCTAACCCGAGCTAAAAATGACACATACGAGCAAAACAGAAGTCCGCGTCTCCTTTACGGACTTGAACTTCCAGCTTTTCTCCTTTCTATTATTGGTTTTTCTTTCCTCTCCTTTCTCTTCTTTATTTATTTCTGCGAGGTTTCTTCTTTATTTTCCTTTTTTTTTTTTTTTCCCACTTTTCCTTCTTTTCCTGCAACTCTAGTGTTTTAGGATCCGAAAAGCCTTTTCTGTTCCCTCCCAAGGCCGTAACAGAAATGAACCTGATGTTTATATTTGTCTCAGTGGATCGAAACAAGTTCAGCGCAGGAGAGACTAAACTTGTCTCGAACCCGAGCCTATAAAGTGTCAGTGCAAAGCCGAGGATTAGAGTATGGTTGTTATAGTTGGCTTTTGGGAGGGAAACTATAAAAATAGAGCATTTTGGAGATTATCGTAGCGCCGCAGGAATTGTTCGATAAATCGCAGCCAGGCAGGAGGGTGAGGGTCGAGTCCCAGACAGGTGCAGAGTAGGTCCGGTTCAGTCAGTCCGGAGTCAGCTGAGAAACAGGCCCTACCCTTAAGGCGGCGCCGAGCCCGGGGCTGCAGCTCCGCTCCGGAGCCGGGCTGCGGACGACCGGGCCCGGGGTTGGGCCGCCGTGCCCTGCCCACCGCTGGTTCTCACCGCAAAGCTTTGCCCCGCACCCGTGGCTGTGCCTGCTGTGACCGTGGGAAGCGAGGAGTACAGAGGCAAGAAATCCTCCCTGCGGCCGGGAGAGAGGAAGGGAGATTTATTCGTGTGCAGGGTAGGCACCGGGCATTTCTCTAGGGAGAAAGCGAGGGTGAATCTTATGCTAGGGGCCTTTCAACACTCGAAGGGATTGCAAAAGCACGCACACAATACCCCCAAACCTGCCTTAGAACGTCTGCGGGGAGAAGGTGGAGAAGCCTGGCCCTGCGGCCGTCCCGCGGCACCCACCCACGCCCGCCGTGGGGCTGCGCTCCCGTCCGGGGCCCCGGAGCCGCTGTCCCTCCAGGGGCCGAACCGGAGATCTGTGCTCTTTTGGGTAAACGCTGCCCCGGGCAGAGTAGCGATCGCTGGTGCACTCGGCCCGCGGTTATTATTTATTATTATTGTTTGAGAGACCAAAGCCTATCTTATTCACCCGGGCTCGCAGTGGTGGTCTGGGGAGACTTGTCAACACCGATTTCGTGATAAAATGTGAATGATGATTTTATAAGGATTGAGCGGAGATATCCAAGGCACATGCTGACTGAGTCCTTCCAGTCCTCATTAATGGTAGCAATTAACTCTTTCACGCTCAATTAGCCCCGAATAAACCTGCTTTAATAGATTCTGCACACTTCATTAATAGTTTGAATAAATCTGTGCTGAACAATGCACTTTATTCCTCAAGAGCACCACGCTCGAATAATGCGGAGCGAAAGGGCAATTTTATTCCCTTTCCACTTAGTTTCCCAAACACAGATAACTTGTAAACTGCATTTCCTTGCTTTAACTTTAGGAAGGGAAAATTTTGTCCCTTCAAGGGGACAAAATAAATAGGCGACCTGGTGGCAAAATGCTGCACACCGATGCGTGCAGCTGAAAGGATGGAGCTACCAGACTTGAAAAAATTCAGGCAAAATTGGGGGAACTTTTTTTGACAGATGAACCTGATTGCTGTAGTTTGAGGTTCTCTCAAGAATGCATCGTATTATGCCCGCTACTTTATCATGTTTGTAAAAATAAGCAACGTTCTCAGGGTAATTTACCTCCTTCATTCTTCCATGTGGAACTAATTAGCAAACCTCATTATTTATGAGTCAGGTATTTAATGTAACAAATATCCCTTTCAAAGGACACATCGGAAATTGATAATTCAATGTAGAAAGGAAAAATACCGATTAGCCACAAGATTACTTAAAAATGCATTTAATTTTGCCTCTTGCTATGCTACCAGCAGAAAGCTGGGTAGAATTTTTTTTTTTTTTTTTTCTGGCATATAGAGTAGGTAGAATTTAATCTGGAAGGTTAAGATTGCAATGGTCTTAAAACAGTGGCAACTGGACAATAGCATTACCGTATCTTCACTCAGGACAAAGGGTAAGAAAGCTGGAGACAGATGTAGCCTTTCAAGTTTATGATCCTATTTTGCAGGGTAAATTTATCTTGGCATGAGTGGGTTTTGTTTCAGTCAGAACACAAGTGGTTTGTTCTTAATTACTCACCGAGATACTTTGTGCTAAAAAAGAAAACCCCGCACAGTTTTATTGCAATGGGGGAATTCAAGCAGAGAACTCGCGGGGTCTTCTTCTGAAAAAAAAAACAAAAAGAAAAAAGAAAATAAAAAAGAAGACCCGATAACGATCTGTTTACATGAAGCAGAATTAAAGGTGGAGGTGACACCAAAATCAAAGAAACGTTGATCTCTCTGCGGGCAAGCGGGAGACCAGAGAGTTACTACACTGTGAAACACATTTGCTTTGATGTCCCGAAGTGAGGGGACTTCTTTATGAAATATCCTGCTCTTCATCCATATTTTTGACTATTCTGGTAGTACAGAGCAAAAGTATAGCTTACATTTCTGGAAAAGTGCCAAGAAACTTGTAGTAACATGAACACTCTGCTCCCACCTCCTCTTCTCTTCTTATTTTCTTCTCCTGTTTGTTTTTTTTTTTTTTTGCCCCTTTCTGTCTTTTGCTTTTTCATCCTTTTTAAAATTTTAAATTTTTTTTCTTAATTTAAAGAGTTGTTCTAGCAAGAAGCAGAAAACTGTAGGCACAATGAATGCTATTATGACCTGACTGTATTTCTCCTTGATTTGTTCTTTATTGGGGAAATCGAAAGATAATTTTTAAAATGTTTTCAAGTGACAATTTACTCATATTGACATAATAGATTTCTGCTTACATATTCCATATTAAACGTTTTCTAAGGATACAAAGAAAGAAAGAGGGATAAACTTCATTTGCAATAGCCTGTTTCATATTCGAGATATCTAGAGCTACCTAGACAGGAAAACAGACATGGAGCCATTGTGATGGACAGAAACAGACATTTTCAGGTACCTGGACAAGAAGATAAGTGTGTTTTCTGTACGCTTTTTTCTCAGAGTCACCAGCTGAGGCATTTGTCCTGTGATGTGGACATGCTTAGTGTATAGGCAGCACTAACTAAATAAAAGTATACAGTAGAGCAACAAAACAGTCTGGTTGGTTCAACAGCCGTAAATAATTCAGAAAAAAAAAAAAAAAGAGGGGAAAAAATAGGAAAGGGAGGAGAACAGAGAATATAATGTGTGCATTTTTCAATCAGTCACTAGCTGAAATAGTTTTTTCAAAAAACATTTTTTGGAAAAACAAAAAATGTCACAATCCTATATTCTGGGTCATTGCGGTGGAATTCCTCTAATTCTCTTCCTCCTGCTGATTTATGTAAAACAGAGTGAAAGGTGGGCCTGGGGTATAGAGCTGCTCAGAGTAAGCTTCTCCCTCTCACACCCTCCCAGCCGCAGCTCCTCTTTCCAGGGAGCAGCACACATATAAATCAGATTTGTTTCCCTGGTCTTTAGACCTCTTCCACCACCAGTTTCCACACCCCCAGACTTCCAGCTCAGAGGGACAATTACTGCTCTGCTGTGCTTTGCTGCCTCCATTTCTCCAAAGGGGCTTTTCACATGGGGGTGAACTCTAGTCCAAATACTGTGAGGACCCTGCTGGAGTCCTCTGTGCAGATCTTTTGGGGAAACCTGCTGTGACTCAGCAGGGGCCCTGGCAGGATCTTACAAAAACCCTCTGTGGATCCCATAGGAACTCTCCAGCAAACCTGTGGGAATTCTGGCAGAAAATAACCCCACTGAAGGCAAATCCCAGAGCTTTCCGAGGGGAAAGTGAATATTATTTGAGGACTGTGGAGTAAGGAGTTGGCTCTCTGGGCTGCAGGGATGTGATGCTTCCCAAAGCCATGGGTGCTCTCTCACACCCACAAAGGGAGGAAGCTCTGTCCCCACCAACAACCCTCAGGAGGCATCTCCTGCCAAATGGTTGGCAGCAGCCGGGGCTGAATTTTCAGACTGGGCCAGATGTGCCTCAATGGTGCTGCCTTGTAGCATTTTCCCCTCCGCCTTGTGGGATGGGACAGGCAGGGATATGGCCCAGAAGAGAGGCTAGGGGCTCGGCAGGACCCTGAAACACGGACCAAAGTGGTGGCACCCAGCCCAGGGAAGGGCTGCGGCCCTGCAGCTCCTGCTCTGGGTGCCCCATGGGAAGGGCCTCGCCAGCCCCAGTCTTTTTGCCTTTTGAAGGGTTCTAATTAAGCAATTGCCTAGATTAGGATGTGGGCTTGAAGCCAGACGCTTCTCCCTGGAAGAGCAAATGGCATTTCAGATTCGTCACCCAAATTCAGCATTTTCCCATTTCTTTTTGCAGTATACAAGAGGGAGAGCTTTGACCACATAATCTTTTTTTTCTTTTTTTCCCCAAAATTATTTTCTCTTTTTGAATGAGGGAGAGCATGCAGTTCTGAGCATCCAAGTGCCTTCTTCTCCTCAGATGCTTGGCTGAAGCCAGACCACAGGGAGCTGAGCAACCCACAGGCAGCAAGCTCCGCACCCTTCCCCACGACACCTCAAGAGTCAGGGCTAAGCACAGTTTCTGTGGACAGATGGAGTATCTCACTATTTTCTAAAGGCTGAGGTCACCCAGGAAGAAGAATTTTAGATAATTGGGAGATGACTGAGATTTGTGGGCCAAACTGGCATCTCTCAGCTGTCCCTGTGTAGAGGATCATTAAAAGTCTACATAGTAGGAGATGCTGCTGGGAAGTGAACGATTGCAGTCGGAGTACAACATTTGTGTGCAAGAGAGAGATGGGGAGAGGGGGAATCTGGGGATAAACTCATGGGAAAGACCTGGTCAGGTCTCTCCAAGTCCAAAGCAACCTCCTCCTGTGGCTTTGGAGAAGGATATTAATGAAGGGTCAGGTAAGAAATTCCCTCTGCTGTTGTTTTCACATAAATCTACCTCTCCCTCTTCCCCCCTCCATCTTTCTTTTCCAGATATTTTCCTCCCCTGTTCCCAAGATCCTCCTCCTGAGCGGCCACCATGGGAAGTAAAACCCTGCCGGCCCCAGTGCCTATCCATCCTTCCCTCCAGCTTACCAACTACTCCTTCCTGCAAGCATTCAACGGGCTGCCCGCCGTGCCCTCTGACCACCTTTCCAACCTCTATGGCTTCAGCGCCCTGCACGCTGTGCACCTGCACCAGTGGACTCTGGGCTACCCAGCCATGCATCTGCCCCGCTCCTCCTTCTCCAAAGTGCCCAGCGTCTCCAGCCTGGTGGATGCACGGTTCCAGCTGCCGACCTTCCCGCTCTTCCCACATGTCATCCAGCCCAAGCAAGAGGCCACCAACATCACCCTCAAAGCCAAACCCCGCTTTGACTTTGCCAATTTAGCCGTGGCTGCCACGCAAGAGGACCACTCTAAACTGGGACAGGCAGACAGTCAGGGCTCACCTGCAGGGCTGGGGTCTTTGCTTGAGGTGACTAAACTCTCTCCAGAAAAGAAACCTACACGGGGAAGGTTACCATCTAAAACCAAGAAGGAGTTTGTGTGTAAATTCTGTGGCAGGCACTTCACCAAGTCCTACAACCTTTTGATCCATGAAAGAACCCACACCGATGAACGGCCCTACACATGCGACATTTGTCACAAGGCCTTCAGAAGACAGGATCACCTGAGGGATCACAGGTAACTTTTTCTTCTCCCATTCTTTTTCCTGTGTGTATTTGCATTCTCCCAGTTACCCTTCTCCACTCAAGATTTTTGTAAGAAAAGTCAAGTACCCATTCAGCCAACAGTGTTCCCTCTAGTTCTTCCTCTGCCAACTGCTGGTGGAAGACCCCAGGTAAATAACAGTGGAAGATGTACCTCACTCCATAAAAACAACTTTCTTTTTAAAACAGCCTCCTTTTTAGATTCCACAGATGTTTTCACCCTCCATTTGCATAATTGTTTGTCCTCTGCCTATATGATCATTCAGAAGTGTCATGAAGACATGCAGCCTGATGACCCCAAAGTAAGAGAGAAGCTCTTTATCCCTAAGAAAGGCACCCTATAACCCTGTGACGCCAGCCCCCCTCTTGCCCACACACATACAGAGAGTTGCCTGGGAGCCACACTCCAGCACTCTCAATCTTAGCAGCAGGTGTAAGAAATCTCCAGCATGTTCTCCGTCAGGTAGCTCACTGCTGAGTTTAGGCCAGTTATTTCTGACATCTCAATTGTTTTTCTCTCTCTAGATATATCCATTCTAAAGAAAAGCCTTTTAAGTGTCAAGAATGCGGGAAAGGATTTTGCCAGTCCAGAACACTAGCAGTCCACAAGACACTGCACACGCAAGTAAAGGAACTGAAACCTGCCAAACTTAAGTGTTGAATCTCCAACTTCTATGAACTTTTCCTCCCCTTCAGACTTTACACCGAAACTAGAGAAGAAACAAAACTTTCAGGATGGGAGCACTGGACTTTGTGCTTTGTTTTTGTTTCTACTTCAAAAAGGGCAAAATCTGCACCCCTTCAAACCCCCGTCCAAGCAATTAACTTCCTAAGTCGTGGGTGAAAAGATTATTTTGCATTTAAAATATACATAAATGATACAGAGAGTGCTAACTGACTTGTGTGGCTTTGATAAACTTTATGCCAAAAGGTGGTGCTCACGTGTTGGACAGGAATCTCTCTAAAACCAAACAAAAACCCAGAGGACACCCCCGACCAATCCCTCCCTCCCCCTCCCCAGAAAAACCAAACCAAAATCGTAGCTTCCAAAAGTATTACTTAAGAAAATCCAAACTCTTATTTTATACTTTTTTTTTTTTGACTGTATAAAGCTTCTTATTTTTACACTTCAGGAAATACAGAAAATTCCAGAAGACGATTAAGAACTGAAATGGTGGTTTTCCACCACAGCACCATTAAGACAAGGAGAGGGGCAACTTGCAAATCTCATTTGCTAGTTTGTTTCAGAAAAGGAGAAGAAAATTAATGTTTGGAAATGGCCTAAGTCTCTCAAGTGGGGCGTCCTATCTAGCGTTAGAAAACGCATCGAGATCCCAGACCCACAGGTTGCTGGTGTTGGGACAGATCAGTGGTCATGGGACACAGAGAGCTTTTTTATTACCTTGTGGTCTAGTGTGCTGTGAGGAAGTTTGCAACTTCTGGACTTATTTAAAAAACCCAGAGGAAAGAAAGATAGCAATATGTCAAACTGACGGTATGCACAACGTGGTTTTAGTGGTACTTCAAAGTCTTCGTGTGTCCTGGTGTGAGAGAACAAATCTCAATTTGAGAGCGTATTTTTTTAAATGCTGGCTTTCTGAACAGTGTATTCAAATTAAGAGACATTCCAATAAGTTCTGTTTATTAAAAAAAAAAAGTTGTATGGCTGTTTGGCACTTTATGCTGATTATTGGTAATTGACATTTATCACTGGATTGTGTGTGGTTTTTAAGTATTAAAATAAATTGTTATTTTACAGGCAAGTCTGCATGGACTACATATGTGTTCATTTGGTTTCTGATCTCTTCCCTGGTAAACCCTCTTTGTCAATATTCAGAACCTAATTATTTTTTTATTTTTTTTTTCTTAGTTTTTTCCTCAATGGTTGTTTCTACGAGTCTTGGAAAGCCTGGATCTTTCTTCTACGCATTAGTTTTCCCCCTCCTAATTTTCTTCCCTTTTTTTTTTTNGGCTGACAAAAGTAAACAGATCTGCAGAGAGTGGAATAATTTTGCTGCTAGTGAGGGAAAAAAAAATCGCCTTGGGTAACTAAGTCGTGGGTATTAGCTGATAAGATTAGGTGTCAGAAGTGTTATAAAACAAATCAGATGAGTAATGGGTGAACTGTCGCTGCTCTCGGAGCCCGGAGGCGCTGCGGGGAGAGTCGCCTTCGCACCCCCATCCCTGCGTTTGTCAAGAGCGGGCGCTTTTCAGTCACATCTTCGGCCGTTCCGCGCTGATTGGGGCGGCCTTTGATTCCCGGCAGCTGTCTTAGATCAGAGATGTTTATTCCACTGCGAAAACTCTTTGGATCGAGACGGGGGAGAGAGCTCAGTGCTGGGGCATCCGCTTGAGCCTTTGAAGCGCCTCTTGCCGCCGTCCTTTCTCGTCCCCTCGGCAAACCCTGAACCTTCTTCCTCCCCTCACAAATCAGTGCCCCCGCGATAAGAGAAGCCTCCTTTTTGCAAATTAGCGGTGCGGCAGAGGTGACCTCGGAGCTGCCCAGCGGCTGCTGTGCCGCAGCGGCGCGGATGCTCTCCGACGCCAACCTCTCGGTCCAGTGCGGCTCCTTTCCCCTTCACCCTTGCCGCTTTTAGTAATTACTTCTTTATTTGGTCAAAGAATCCTATCAACGACAGAGAAAAAGTTGCGGTTGTAACTCATTTAATGTAAGGTGAGGGGGGAGAAACCTCTCTCCCCCTCTTATTTATTGGACACCCATTCGAGCGCACCGTAACTAATGAAAAGGCACTTGCAGGAGGGGCTGCAGACCCACCTCCAACGTGGGAAGGCTCTCGGGGAGCTCGGGATGCGAAGTGCCGCCTGTGCCTGCATCCAGCTCCCAAGGCTAGTAGCATGGGCAGAGTTTGAAGGCGGCTTGCTTTGGCTTTGCTTCCCACCCCGCGTGACGACTTTTGGTTTTGGCATTTGAAAAAAGGCATCTGAAAAGCAGCAAGCGAGGGGTGCGGGGCGAAGTCTGCAGGAACCTGCGGGCAGCCCGGGCCGGCCCTGCGCGGGAGGAGGGCGGGACAAGCGCGGAGCCCTGCGCGCCGCTCCGCCGGCATCTCTCTCATGCGGGAGCCCGGCTGGAGCCAGGAGCATCCATCCCTTCGCAGCGCTGGCCTGGCGCGGCCGAGCCCGGCCGGGATGTTTGCTCGGCAGCTTTTCTCGGAGGCGATTTGAAGGTGTCTCGCCCGCCACTCCCCGGTCCTCCGTGGGGGTTCAGAGCGGTTGCTTTGCGCAAACCCCGCAGGAGCGGCCGCCTTTCCCCGGAGTGGGTCACTGTCCCGGAGCGCTCCATGGGACACCCGAGCCGCCCCCGGTGCTGCCGGGCCAGGGCAGCGCATCCTGCTCCTCGCCGAGGGCGCACCAGCAGCCCCGAGCACTGACACGGCGTTAAGGGGAAGCCTGAAGGCTGGGTGGTTCATCTTCCTCCGTGCGCTTCTAAACGGAGATTCAGAGAGAAAACCCCCCATGAACTTTCCCGTCCCTCTTGTGTCGCTCCTGACACCAAGAAAAGGAACAAGGATGCACCCGGGATCCTGTCGCGGAGCGGGAAAGTAAAGGGCACTGTCGCTTGGAGCCAGGTTTTCAGGGGTCGTAACTGCGAGGCAGAAATCCGAGTCGGGTCCACAGGGAGGGAGGAAGGGACTCAGGTCACTCCACCGAAGCTTTCCCACGGTCGCTCCTCCGTCTCCTTAATACCGGGAAACCGAAACACCCGTGGCGAGGTAAGGAAGCGTGTCAGTAACCAGTTCCTGGGAACCATTAGCGCTGCGGGGTTGCAAAGGTGGAGAAATCACTCCTCCCAGCTGGGCATGAGAAGCGTTTCATTTGAAAAGTTGAAGCTTGGTGATCTGACTGCCAAGAATTTCTTTGGACCTGCATTTTTATGTGCAATTAAAAAGAAAAAAAACAAATCTCCAGAATGGACATAATTAGAAATACAGATGTATTAAAACTGTGTGGGCATGCCGAGCACAAGATGCACACACAACCTCTTAATGTCACTTGTGCTGCACTTACACGGGTGTGCATTTCCTCCTCCCAGAAGGCCACTTTGGCCCTCGTGCTAACAAAGGCTATCTCTCTGGTCATACTCCCGGCTGCGTTGGGGAACAGCTCGCCTGTTCCTTCCAGTGCTTTGAAAATTGCTAGGCAGTATCAGTTCAGTGATTCCAAGGAAAGAAAAGTAGAGATGAAATCATGACAGTCAGAAGAGATAAGTTGTACTAAAACCGAAAATAAACAAAAGGAATTAGACGGGAAATGTGCCTTTTGTATTAGGATCACAAATAATTTAAATGATTAATTGCCTTCCCTCTCTTTTTTTTTTTTCTTTTCTATCTTTGCATGTATTTTAATCTGACATTCATGCAGTGGATAAAACTTACTTAGGCCTCTGCCTGCCAATTGAGAGCTGATTTTGTTTTCACAGTTGCTTTAAATTTTGCATTTTCATCATAAAAACATCACTGAATGGGAGTTTGCAAGAGTAAAAACCAGGCACCTGACTCTAGTTGCCTCTTCCTGCAAGATTTATGAGGGAAACACAGATTTTTTTTTTCTTTTAATTCTTTTTTTAACCATTTCCAGTTACAGAAGGAAAACATAAAGATGTGTTGGCACATCTCTCTCTCTCTTTCCGCCCTTTGCATTCCAGTCATTCTTTTTCTGCCCATAAACTGTTAGTACTCCGCAAGAGCCTGATTCTGCACAGCCTACTAAGCCTGTTTTTTTGTTGGATGCAGGAAGAAATCCTGTCAGATGGGGTCTTCAGTGTACATTCATGAAACAGAGCAAAAGCCTCTCTCACAACATGCGCTGGAACAGCAAATAGTTACTTTTCATCTGTGGATTGCATGTGCTTCTGAAAAGGGGACCACAAATCACTGGGTTTTTAAAGGTTCTGCATGAGTTGTATATTAATCCCAGTTTCTCTAGGGATGGATTAATCCCAGCTTCCCAGTTGTGTGGCTAGAGACAATGTGGATGGTGTTGGGGGCAGGGGAGAAGGGAGATGGGGAAAGGAGAGGGAAATTAAAAAGATATATCACAGGAATACATGGCCTAAGTGGCGAGGAGCCATAAGTACTTTAGTTTCAATACCTTTTCTACCTCTGTCACCACATGTAAGATGAAGCAAATCGCTTCAGCTCCCTATTTTGGTTTCTTCATCTGTAAATTGAGGGTAATGCTGCTGATTCTGCTCCCAAGAGACTTGGTACACTCATGTAGAAACTTCTGCTCAGCCCTCAGTAGTGAAAGGAGAAACTCCAATTCGTATGTGGGCAGCTGAAAGCAGGGGCTGATCTGGGTGATCTAATGGAGTGTGTACGACAAATTTATATTCACGTGTAATTCTTTTCCAGCCCTGGCAGTTTTGTTGAGAGATGGAGTCCTAGAGCCCAGTGTGCTTTTCTTCTCTACATTCCTATCCAGTGACTACATAGGAGGAATGGCATGGGCCAAATTCATCCCTGGTGGGACTCCAATGACATCAGTCATCTTTATAGGAGATTTTTGAATGAAGTCAATTGGGTTTTACGAGGACCAAATTTGGCCACATGCATATTAAACTGCTCAGAGAGCTGCAGCAGTGAAGGAAGCTTCCCTTGCCTTAGGAAGAACCACTTCTCAGTCTGGAAGACACAAGCAAAGCCATTGACTTGTTTCACACAGTCAAGTTTACCTCATTTAAATTCAAGAAACAGCTGAAGTGTGCTCAGCATCCAGCAGAACTTCAAAGAAAGAGCAACCTAGCTGCTCCAAAATGTTCCCAGCTTTTGATGGAACTCTGTATTTGTCCACAGGCTCAGTGCAGGTCCCATGGATCCCCAGCAGACTTGTCTCCATGTCAGAGGGCAGTGTCCTGTGGGAACACCGGCAGAAGGCTGCAAGCAGAGTGGTGGCTTCAGCGCAGTGCTGCTCTGGGGCTGTTCCCTCTGCCCTTTACCACACCTGGCTCTTCCAGGGTCCCTGTCAAGCTCAAACATCTCTGCCACTTTCAGTTCACATCTCCCTCTCTGCTGCTCTCTGGGGCTGTAATTCCACTACCAGTTACACCCAATGAGAACATGGTAGATCACTAAAAAGGGCTACTCTGTCCTCCCCCTGTGACTTGGCTGCTGATTCCCCCTACACCTTACTCCTGTGCTTTACTGGAGTCTGACATTGCACCAAACATATACAGAAGTTTATAGTAGCGTTATAGTTTCTCACTCAGTGGATATTGAAAAATAAAAAAAAACAACAATTTGATCGGTGTTGGCAATTACCAAAAGTTTGTCTAGAGAGTTTGTCACAACTAATCAGTTAAATTATTTGCAAGCTTGGTTCATTCTGTATTTTTACTGCATCTTATAAGGAACAAGTCAGTTTAAACAGCTAGACAACTGTATTGTCTGAGTGGAAGAATGTGTGTTCTGGTCATATAAGAAACCTCAACTGTTTCTGAAGAGATGAATGTCATGCCTCTTTTCCTGATTTCTAATGTACCTTCTGTCTTTATTGGATCTTTGAGTGATGGAACTCATATTTAATTTTCAATATTTTTACATTATATTTGTGGAAAAATGAAATCTGAGTTTATAGGCTTTTTCATCTCTTTTACAGCAACTTGACTGAATAAACAGAGCTCTTCTAGTTTTACAGAAGTTGTGAATCAGACCTAGTGATGGTTTTGCTGCAGCCACAAAATCCATACTATTGAGACGTACTATCAGTTTTTCTGTCTATTTTTAACTTTCCTGAGTTTTAATTTAGCCCTTTGTCTTCTCTCCCTACTAGTCTGTATTTCATACAGGAGAGAGAAAAAAAGAAATTATTACTAGCTTTTTAACAGGATATATCAACTTGTACTACAGACTTGATACTCAGTTTTTCTCTTTTTTTCTTCTTCAATCTTTATTTCTCAGGTAATATTGCTTCATTATTTTTAAAATTCACATTGGTTAATACTTCTTTCTCTCACCTTCTTTCTTCCTCAGTGTTGATAGAATTCTTGCCCTGCCCATTCCAATTTGTGTTTCGGCCTCTTATGCGGCTCCATTTTAATTTGCCTACATGCTGCTGAAACTGTATTTTTATTTGTCACATCACTGCATCTGATGACTCTAATTCAGTCTGGTCTTTTTTTTTGCTACCCTCTGGTCTTCTTCCTCAAGCTCAAGTTAGTGTCTTCCAGAATGAAATTCACTACAAATCTTTCTTTTCCCAAGGCTCTGAATTAACTCATCTCTCCATCCTCTTGCTTTCTTCACATATTTCAAACAACCACATAATTTCCAGCCTTCTCTCGTCATGATACCTTTTCTCTTTCTGGCCTTTTGGTTTCAAATAGGAGTTTCTCAAAACACATTTTATGAGTGAATGATTAATCTATTTAACAACTTTTTTATCTTTTCAAGGATTGTCCAGACACAACATGGCTTTCTTCCAAATGTATGTGAAGATATTTCAGTTTATATATGTCTTGTAAATTCTTTTGAGGCTTGTTTTTTATCTATTCATTCTCCAGGAGTTCAGTACTAGTTTAAAAAAATCTCAGGTACATTTTCAGAGCAGAGAGGAGAAAACTTCCTAGTAAGGAAATATAAAAGTAGGTAAAAGCAGATCTCATCTAAAGTTATATTAGGTGGGAGGGGTCTGTATGCTAAATGGTTCCTTTGGGAATAACTCCACACTGATGAGTGTGTTCCCAGTCTTGCTGTCCTTCCTCACCTGCCATAGACCTTGAGGTTGGTCAGGCACGTGTCCAGAGGAAGGACTGCACTGCATGTCAGAGAACAAAGCAGGATGTCAGCATACACAGCTATACAGGGCTCTGGGACCCTTCCTCCACCCAGGAAAAGCCTCTTTCAGGCTCTTCCATCTCTTAATAGTTGAACACTCAAACCCCAAAAATAACAATTCCCCATGTTTCTTCCCAAAATTACACAGGCTGTTGAGGCCCCTTCAGCATTCCAGGCACAGCCACCTCTGTTCTGCATGTTTTCCTCTTTCCTGGATGTCTCTGCTGCATGCAGAGAGCATCCACAGCTTCATGCTGGTGCCTTTTCCAGTTTGACATTCAGCTGGTCTCACTGGGATATGCTCAAGGGTTAATGTATCTGGCCATACTGTCATGAGGCCTTAAGGATGTTTTTTCTTGTGGGGTGCATTTCATTGTAACTGAGCATAGTGATATGACAGCTAATTATGCACTCTTTTTATTTTTTTTAATTGTTTGATCTGAACTTTACCAAAATTCTTTATTTAATCCAAGATGAATTTTTTTCCACTTCAGACGGGAAATTTTGTGGTATGAGTGAAATTGTATTGGCTACAGGCTTGAAGGTTTTTTTCCCTATCTATTTCTTTGCTCATGTAAAACTGGGTTTATGTAAGTGTTATTGGAAGGGACATGAGAAATAACATCATGTGTGGCAGAAAGAGAAATCACAGACTGTGAATGTGCCACTTTCCACAACTTCCCTTTGAACTGTCG
Organism: Vireo altiloquus; assembly: GCA_013396875.1. Lineage (NCBI taxonomy): Eukaryota > Metazoa > Chordata > Aves > Passeriformes > Vireonidae > Vireo > Vireo altiloquus. The sequence continues at coordinate 625,860 of VZRF01013940.1, forward strand.
GTCAATTCTTTTAGTGTCTATTGTGTGCTTCTTTTTGTGCTCTTCCTTAAAATGCACTTCTCTTGGAAAACAATTTCTCTAACACTTTACAAACATCTCTGGCTTTCACCACCCCTCAAGTACACTGCTGGATGTCTACCGAACATCCAGTGAGTTGCTAGATACTGCTGGTATGCCAAATTTAGACTGTGTGGTGAAGACGGCCCTGAACAACTCTCAGCACAGTGTTGGCTGGTGGTCTTAGCAACCAATACATAATTAAGAAGCTGGATATTTTATGATCCTTAAAGAAGAATGACTTATCCAGCCCTCTACTGTTGATTTCTTCATTAGCATAGACATAGAGCCAGGCCAAGAATTGGTTTTCCCTTACGATTTTATTTGGTGACCACTTGGATATGGCTTAGGAAACAGTTAGTGTCTCTCCAGCAGTTGGGAAATGTTTATTTCCAGATGTTTATTTCCCTCAGTGGATTAATAAGTCTATTTCAAAGTGCTGCAAAAATGAAAACTAGATTTTCAAAATGAGGAAGGAAGAACATTCACAGAGACACAGTGTTTTCACCCATCTCCCTTTTTCCTGCACCTCAAAGGAAAGTTTAAATGAACGGCTCAGGTTCCTTAACTTTCCAATGTGCCTAATCAAGTATATAAAATACATGAAGGATAATAAAAGCAATTTCCTCTGGAAGGGGAAATCAGATGGAGTTGTTAATATTCTGGAACACAACCTTTCCACTGAACTGGTATCAGCTCAATTATCACATTATGGAAACAACACTAAGCTCCGGCAAAGATTTCACTCAATATAAAAAAGTCAACAAGAAGGACTCCGTACTTGGTGCATTTACTCAGAATCTCTGTGATCCACAAAGCCTCCTTCTCTTTTCCTCTGGCACACAGTTTAATTTTCAAACATAGTTTAAGACTTTTTGTCTTGTTTACCGAGGTCTTGTACTCTTTACCAGGTGGGGATTTCGTCTCTTCTGAGTTTGTGAGCAATATCTATTACACAGTTAGCACAATTTTAATAAGATAGCCATTTCAGCCCCAGGTATCCTGTTCTTCTGGGGTCCAGTAGGCAAGTTCACTTCAGTAGCAATCTTGCAACAGTAGAATGAGCATGGAAAAAGTCCTCATTACTGCTGGCACTCCTGTGAGAGCAATGAGATGCTTCAGAAGGGACTGAACAGTGAACAAGAGAACAAGCCCCTCTTCTGGGCAATTCCATGGCCAAAGAAAGAAGCAGAAAGTTTGGATACAAGTCTGTCTGGCCCTGGTATATTTCTCAAACCAATTCCTGCCACTGTGGACAATATGGAAGAAAAAGATCAAGAGAGGCTTGGCTAAACCCAGAGGTGTGAACAGGGATTTGAAAGTAAAAATTCCAAAACCAAACTTCTAAAATTAACACGTAAGCACCAAAATTATGGTGTTACAATTTTCAGAGATACAAAGTGCCAAAAAGTTCCAAATAAACTCTTTGTTGGCTGCAAGTGTTTAGCAGTCACAGCACTGATTTTGGCCCTTGAATTCATGATTGTTAGTTTCGGTAGGGTACCCACTTTATAAATCACCCCTTGCGTTTGGCCCAGTGTTTGTAGCTCTCCAGATGGAGAAGAGTGTGACCCAAAGGTGGATTTGGCAATGCAAATACCCTTTTGGTCAAACATCTGTAGGGAACATGTGTCTGATTTCCTTACAACTTCATTGTTTCAGTAGATGGTGTATCCAGCACAATGTTATATCTGCTACTGAAATAGCTGAATGCAAATACCAGGAACCTCTGGGAAATTTTAGTTAATAGGAAAATAATCTAAACCAAATTCATCTGGTTATACAGCCAGGAGGAAAGAAATGAAAATAAAAGGAATTACTGATCTAACCAAGTAGGCACAGAAATGAAACCCCTCTAGGATTTTCTTTTTAGTTTCTCCAACTTCCATTAATTTAACAAGCAAACTAGGTCAGCAGCAGAGTCTTGTTATGAATAAATGAATGCCATAGGTTCAGTAATGTTAAAATGTCCAGGCATTCAGCATCATTTGCTGCTTTGCAGAGGGAGCTATGGCACAACAACTCTGTCTTTGGCTCCAATCCTAATTCAGACACTCAGCCCTATGAGTCAATGTAGCAACTGCTGTAATGAACACTCAGCTATGGGGAAAGCAAGCTGCAGTGCCACAAAACATCAATTAGCCCGTTTCAAGCCAGGGTAAGAGAGGTCATGTAAACTGCATTTTAAGTTCCTGCATTTGTATTTTAAGCTGATAAAAGACTGGGAGGTCAGCCTGAGATGTGGTGGAAAGTTTTGTATTGGGCTTTCATCACAATACTGATGTATTTGCTTGTACTCTTCAGTAAGCTTCAATAGTGAAACATTGTAAAATCTAAAGAAAGTTCTGAGATGTTGTTTTCTTCATGTGCTGTCTCTTTGTGGAAGAAAAAATTTATGGACTGTTAAACAGGTTATCAAAAATCTCAGCGGACCAAAAACTGATAACAGTGCTTCATGTACATAGTATTTTATTTCTCTTGTGGTGAGTGGAGATCTCCATGGGGAATTCAGTGTCTCCCCTGTAGTTTTGTTTTTTTGATGTCAAGATACTAAAGTAGAAGAAAATGCAAATAAACAATTTGACTTAATATAGCCATAAATAACTTCAGTCCTAACAAAAGTTATGTTCCTGATCTGGATTCAAAAAATCATTACAGAATAACTTATTGGAACACAGGTAAAAAGTTTTACATAACAGGTTGAAAGTGAATAGTTTACAAAAAGTTCAAGTGCTAAAACGTCTTTGCAAGAAAAATTGGCATATTTATATAAACAAAAATACATCTCATAAATGAAAAAACATGAAGAAATACACCTTAAATATATTTAGGGTGAAATTATTTACTTTATAGTGATATTTGCACACTACGTAGAAAACTGTAGTGCTTCTTCTGCCTAGTGTTATAGGCATAAAAAGGACTTTTAAAGCAACTCATCCTGAATTTATAACCTGTACATTTGATTTAAAAAAAAAAAAAAATTGGACACTGAAAAGTGGTTAATACATACTAAGTCTGGCTCTCAATTTCCAAAAGAGTATGTTTCCATGTTTGATTTTTTTGTGTTGCTGCTGTCAGAAGCAAGAGCTACCAAATCCTTTTCAGAATATGTTCTTGAAGTTGGCATTGCTGAGTGCAGTAATTCCTGCCTGAACATGCATATCTGAATAGGAATGTGCATGACTCCTTGGCTGCTTTCATGTGCCATTTTTGACCCATGGGGAACTTCTTGTCTGGGTGGTAGAGCTCACAGTTTTTCTCAACTATTTCAGGGAGAGTTTCAAGACTTTTTTGGATCTTGGGAAGGATTAATCCCTCAATTGCTGACAAGCTAATTGAGAGAAGTAATTTTAGGTTTAACTCTTCCACTTTTTCTACTGAGGTGAAGTGAGGATGGATTTGCCAAAAGGAAACTTGCTACAAAATGGGCATTGTCTTTAAAATTGGGAGTTGGTAGTACCAAAGATTTGTCTGATCACTTTACAGTATAGAACACCTCATAATATTTTAAATTGTTAACTTTTTCTTGTATTCTTTTATTTTTACTTTCTTTGTCATGGAAACAGTTCACAGTGACTACTCAACAGTCCCACATCTACCCATGTGAAGTCAATGTTTTAGATAGAGAGCATCTTGAAGAGATACCAAAATCAACAGAACTTGTGATTTAGGATGAATTAGAAAATCAGTCAAAACACTTTAATCAAACTAGCCACTGCTTTTACTTAACACTAATGCTTCTATATGCACAGCATATCAAGCCACACTATGCAGCTCTGTGTTTAAGTAAGTAAATTAGACACTAATCTGTAATAGAAGTTTGGCAGAAGTGGAGGAAATAAAAATATATTCAGAATGGTTTTTTAAAGCATAATACAAAATTAGTCAAATTAATGAACAAATATTTACTATATGAGAGTATTTTAGAGTTTATGTTGTCCAAATGTTTTTTGCTAAGCAAATTGTGTGTGGACAGCCAATATTTGCTTTTCAAACTGTCACTGGTTGGACTGACTGCCTGGCAATATTCCTTTTTTCTGATTAGATGTATGAGTAATATTTCCAAAGGATATTTTTGCAGTTCTGGGTTCCACAAACACTCACATATGGGAATTTTAAATTTGGTGTCTGAATCCATTATGCCTGCAAAATTCATGGAAATTGTGGCTTGAAGATATTAATTAATGAAAACAGTAAAAGGATATTTCCATAGAAAATGAATTGCAGTGTTTTCCCTAGCCTAACACCCAGACACCCGTTCTCTGGTAAGAGACAATGCAGATACTTACAAAGAAATAAATATACATAAATAAAACAATTGAATTTTATTTCCTGCTTGCAAACTGTGTGTGGGTGGCAGTTTATCCTCTTCTCTTATTCCAACTGGGTCAGATTCAAGTTGGACTTGAACACAGTTTGCATCTTGTCCTTTTTCTTGTGAAACTTGGGAACTTGTAGAAAGGGGTCATTTGGCAGGAGAAAGTGTAGTGTTTAGGGTTAGACTTTGCAACAGAGGTGAAGCTTAACTTATTGTACTCATATGGTGGCTGGATGGTGCTTGGTTGCTCCTCTCATGTCAGCGAATCAGAAGCCAGATGTCTTACTTTCTTTTCTTTAATTCCAGACACAGAATAGTGCCTTGCAAGGGTCAAACAAATATCCATGTACTCAGAAGCAAAAATCATGATCCTGCTGAAGGGTTTATAGTCAAGTTGGAATGTTTCAGAATTTATTTTTGAGTCAATGTCCACACCCAGGCTTTTGTTGCAAAAATCAGTTTGAAAAGGAGGGATAAAATACGTTAAAATTTATGGAATTTTAAATATAAGTTTTTACTTAAATATTTTCAATTTTTCATCTGCTTTATATGAAAATACAAATTGTTCTGCTTAATTTTTTAGAGGTGTTCTGTAGACACAGTATCTGCCTAGTCTGGCATGAGCATGAGTTATATGTTGCACATACAAGTTTATTGTTTCTTGCTATTGCAAAGGTCAAAGATAGGTTTGAGCCCTAGAAAACCCAAATTCAATGTCCTGCACTGGCTTAAGAGTAACACCCAAACTGCTCATGGCTGTTAGCTCTTTAGACAAGATGCTTCTGAAGCTAAATCTGTGCCAACCTATGAAGTGGGTCAAGAACTGGTCTCTGACACTTGGAACTTACAAATACACAGCTAAAATGAACAATTAAAGTATTTTTTTCATACAATGAAAACATCTTATCTCACATCCTGTCAAACCAGAAGTCTTAGGCATGCAATCAATTCAACTTTTTGTGATGTCTGTGGGACACTTTTTAAAATTGGGAATTATTGCTGTTATATCATGAATATATTCCTTAGGAAGATGAGAAATGATTTTTAAACCCTTCTGCTAAAAGCAAGTCTGGTGGAATTTTCATTTGGGGTCCTATCTGTGATGGTTTGGTGAGATTATGCAGCCAGGCCAATGAAGCGTACTGGAGCAGAGGCTTGCAGAAGTGATGGGATAGAGGAAAACAGGCAAAGTCTTTTTAGAATAGAGAACATAAAACCAGCAATAGGTATGATATTTGCTCAATGAAAAAATCACCCGGCAGTTAGATGATCACCACAGCTTCTCTGGGAAAGGATTTACCTCACTCTGCTTGGCAGAGCTTCCTTTAACTGCTCCCCAGGGCTAGAAATTTGAATTAGAAAAATGTCACCTCCTCCTCCACTGGGAAAGGTGCTGTCAGAAGCTGTCCTGCACCTAACATTGACTTGGACACTAATATCTTCCTGTCTCTTCTGTATTTTTCTCTATCGAGGAGCTAGGTAACACCAGTCTGGGTCTGAACTCTTGTTTGAGAGCCTGTTTTGGGATTTTAGTTTCCTCCTAAGTGTGGTTCTGGGTAGCTAACAAATTGAGTTTGAGGTTCCTTGCTCTATCAAAACTGTACAACTACATCAACTCTGAAGTCCAGCTGAAACTTGGAGGTTTTGCTCTGTTCCCTGGAAGTTTGAGTGCATTATTCCTAAGAGATTGGATAAAAGAGTAGAGGGACAGGAATCTCTTGTTTCTAGAGTCAGAAATAATGTCTGAATGATATTCCCCTATTCATGTGGGCTGTTAAGACATTACTGAGCGCAGATGTAAAAACACTTTTGCAAAATTTATCCTTGGCATGTTCACCCAGTGGGAGAGAGAAAGACCTCCTCCCTAGAAAGACATCACACACCACTGTAATTGGCACCATGTGCATTAGACACACAACCTAAAATTAAATTGACATGTCTCAGGGATTTCATCTGCTGTCAGATCTAACCTACCACAAAGTGAGCAGCAGAGCTAGACTCACTCAGAGCCTCTGTCTCTCCCCTCAAGTTTCAATGAAAGCAGGAGTCGTGACACAAGATTTGTCACCATCTTTCTGTTAAGTATTCTGAAGAGAGATATGATCATCAAGATAAGTAATAATGGCCGAAAACCTAGAAGTCCACTGTGTCCTATGTGGTGATTTCTTAACATTTCTTACGATTTCTTCTGATTCATCTTGTGCCACTCATTGCTGAGGAAGGTTATTGGATGACTGATTCACCAACAGACATGACTTTCCATGCAAATTGTTTCTAGAAATGGACTTGACAACAAAATCAAATAAAATGGGTTATTAATGAGAATTAAAAGGACAGCTGGCGTCTAAAGGAATGTACAAATCTGTAAGCCAACAGAATGACTTCTAAAGCAAATATGACAAAACACAGTTGATCCTGAAGATGTCTGTTAAACTCAGGGATTAAAAACTAAAGAAGCCTCATTGGCCTCAATCATTCCTTCATTATGGCTAAAGTGGCTCATGATAGTGGGCACTGTGCTGCCCACTAGATCTTCATTTTGCTGCGTATTGTCAAAAAGGTGATGCCCACATTCACAGAGGCTGAAATACTGATTTTAAAGTGAACAGGAGCAGGCATTTGCAGTTCATCTGTCACTAGCAGATAGAAAACATTTTCTTGGCTTAGCAGATACTTAACGTTTAAAATATTTTTAGCTGTAATAGTAATCCTTAACTATTTAAAAAAAACCCCCCAAACTAATTGGAAAGAACTGTTTATCACAGCTGAGCATTCCCAGCAGGAGAATCAATTTATATAAACATGCTAAAAGTGACCTATTTATGAAATGTTATGGAGAGCTGAGAAGAGAACCACAACAGATCTTTATCTTATGTTCACTGTTTTAAAAGATCAACAGTTGGGTGAAGGCTGAGGCTGGCTATCACATGTGTTTTAGATGTGAATGTCAAGGTCATCTAAAATCTGTTGCCAAAGTCACTGTGATTGCCAGCAAAATATAAACTAATGTTCCAGTGCTCTCATTATATATTTAATATGAATATGCTTCCCTTTGCACATAAATCACTATGAATGTAGCAATCAGTTGCTCCTGCAAAAGTCACAAAATACAAATACAGATAAAAGAAACCATCATAAGTAGTAGATGTAGCCCCTAAGGAAAAAAAAAACAAGAAGGTTATATTTGTAATTTAATACATGTTAATATGCTATTTAAAAAGTTACATCAGTATGTATATAAGCAGATTTATTTTTAATGCCGTTTAATCCAGTAAATTAGTATGCATGCCAGAAAAATATTTGAAAATATATGGTCTGCAAGTTCTGTTTTGTCCAAAAAATGTCTGTCACCTTCAGAGAACTTTCCACAGACCTCATTTATCTTAAAAAAAAGAGGAAAATCCCCACACAGTTGAGATCAATAGCAAAATTACCACAGAAACCATCAGAGATGCAGTTTCTCCCAGCCTTAATTTTACCAGGTAGGGATTTTTTCTGCAAGGACCACAGTATTTCTCCTTCACTACATGAGTGTTAACCATGCATGCTCATGTACACTCAAGAAAGACTGAGAAGGTGTAGAACAGCCTCCTTCTGTCAGGACTTTCACGTAACAGGTTGGCAAAGTTCTGTTACATCATTTGCTCCTCTCCCTTAATACCCAGATGCAAGAGCTGCAGTCAGAGCTACTTGGGAGATTGGGAACATGCAGAATGCTCCATGTTAGGAGTGGAGCTGCCTCAGGTATCATTCAGCAGCTCCTGGTCTGTCTGCACTGATGTTCTGGATGTTGATGCAGATGTTTCTCCTGAGCACCTAGTTACCACAGAAAATTTTAGGTCATACAGAGGTACTTTATAATTTCTGGAAATTTCAGTTCTCAGTCTCGAATTCTAAAGTTTCCCTAAAATCAATGCAACAGTGAAGCAAAACCTTAAGCAGCATCATTCCAAACCTACAAAATTAGAACAGTTGGAAACATTGACAAAGAGTAAAACAATTTTCCAAATGAGAGAAACACATACAAGCTTAGGAAAGAGCGAGATATGGATTGTCTAACAGTGCCCTGTAACAGTGTTTTATTTATGATGTTGCCCAGTAGCACTGCTCTAAGCTAAGACAATCACGGTATAAACATGGATATTTCTGACAGTGTTAGCTCCATTTGCTGAGGAATTGAGTGAGAGATAGGGGGAAGGCAGACATAGCAAGGAGGAAGGGAGGGGAAAAGGCTGACAGAAAAAACAAGGAGAGTGCCAAGGCAAGGAAGATAGTGTTTGTGTTTAAAAGTAGAACTTGAAGCTGTGCCAAATCAGAATTTTCTTTAGGAACTTGAGAGCTGAAAACTTCATGAGCATGCTCAGATCATGGGCAGAGGAAGACTGCAAGTTCACTGTAATGTGCTGTTATTAGGTTGGGGAGAGAAAATGGAGAGAAGAAAGAAATGGCCTTTGGCCACTACTGTAATGAACTGAGGAAGGATAGAACATGAGCCTTAGCAGTTCTTTCAGTAAGCCTGGTTCAAGCAGATGGTGTTTAACAAAACCTAGTAGCAGGCAGGGGATTTCATACCGTTTCTATTCTAGGACCAATAAATAAATCAATGATACATTTGCATAAATACATAAACAGATGAGATTCAGCTGGTGAATTTGGTTTAGCTCTGAATTTGCAGGGGGAGGTTTCTGAAAGTTGAAACTCTGAAACTCAGGCTCAAATGGCTGAACTAACATGGGCTTGAAGAAACTCTGCACAAGTTCATAAGTTGTTGGAATGGCACAAGTTCATTTTGATGGCAATTTCTCCAGAGTTGAGTTCAGCCCAGGGGGTTCACAGTTCTTAGTTTTGGTGCTCTGAGATCATATTTACATGACACCTTTGTTGGGAAAATAGACTTCATTTGGAAGGTTATTTTGAATTTTATTACTGGCTCAGCAGAGTTTTGGATAGTTTGTGTGTGGATTGTAACTTTATCAACAAAATTGCAAGAAAAAATTGCTTTCACTGCCATAAGAGACTAAAAATTTAATCTTTTTTGATACAGGGTTTAAAATATGGCATCTCATCTATGGGATTTGTAAGGTAGGTAAGATTTATAAGGTAAGTAGTCATCCTCCTTGCATATCACGAATTCTAGATTTTAATTTAGAAGATAAACTGTAGAATTCAGACAGAATTTAAGGCTCCTTGCCCCATGCAAGCAAATAATGACATCTGTGGCTGCATTGTATCAGTGTAAAAGGGTTCAAACATTTAATAAAATGTGTTAACTCACTACAATTAGCAGTCTTATTGACATTGAAAATGCTCAATTCCTACCAAAAAAGCAATAAAAGATTCAAGCCATCATTTTTCTCCTGTCCATCTTCCCCAAAATGGGGCAGTGTGGTGCATTACAGTGAAAAAAACTAAATGGACTGGAAAAGGTCTGCAAAATCTTGTGAAGCAAGGAAAAAGGTAACAAGGAATCATTGTTTATGGTGCTGTCTTTGTTCTTCTGTGGGCATCTTTCTGCTGGTCACTACTGGTATATAAAATAGTGTCCAATACTGAACCAGCTGAAGGTTTTATTGACTTAGTCCTGTGGTTTTTTTCTCAAGTAGAAATCATCACTATTCAAAAAGCTGGATGGCAGTGTTCTGCTCCTACATTTCAGGGAACTGAAGAAAAACCTCAGGAGATCTTGGCCAAAACATTGTTGCTTTGTTTAATGAGAAAATGGTGAAGACATTCCATCCAATATGCAACTGGATAAGCATTACAGACACCATTCTGATGGAAATTCAGAGCAACCCCTTACCTTCTCCAAGTACCAGAACAAGAACAGGTTACAGAATCACAGAGCTGAGAATTATTTCAAGAAACCACCCATATTTCTCCTTCCTTAAAGTGCTGTATTTCTGTAATTTTTGACAGAAGTAGTTCTAACCTATTTTAGAGACTTAATAATGGAGAGTTTACAATTTCCCCAGATATTTTACTTATTTTTTAATGTGATTACCTAAGGCCCAGCATGAGTCTTCCATGTTTCACTTTCATCAGACTATTTTTCTTGTTCTCTTCAGCCTCAGTAGAAAGTGTATTATTCCCATTTTCTTGGATGCAGTCTTTTATATGTTATTATGCCCTCTCAGGGTTTTATTTTCTAGGCTGTGTCCTAGTTCACATTTGAGATCAGACCTTACACCAACTACTCCATTCTATCTTTAGTAAAGGAAATGCATGTCATGTAAGTGAAATATGTGTCATGTAAGTGATGAAAAAAATCTGTATTAAAAGTAATAACCACAGCAGAAACTTGTGTGTGTTCAGCACTTTATCCATGCAGACCATCGCTTTGGAGTGGATTCCAGGATTCTGTGTAACCACAAAGTTCAAGAGCTTGTAAAAGAGCACTGTGGCAGGAGTAGAGTGTACTATTCTACATTTTATTTAAATACTTTATCAAATATTTGGACATGTCATACTCACTTGGAAGTCACTGGTACTACAGCTGATCTGCTATTGTATTCATGTTGCACAAAAATAGAGAAATAAAGAGCTAAACATAAATTGTCCTTGTTATTAAAGTCTACAGCCTTTTTTTTTTTTTTTTTTTTTAACAGAGATAATACTAGCCTTCCTGAGAAATTGTGTATCTCAGACCTGATTAACTGAATGAGGGACTTGTATTAAAAGGGCAGATTTTTCTTAGGTGCTTTTTTTTTGACTATACAAATTTTTATACAAACACATCTTTTCAGTGCTGTGATAAACTTGATCTGTGCAAGTGACTTTCATGTTCTCAAAATAATTCAGAGTTAAAGCTCTCTCTAACTTGCTTCACTGGATATCTGTTTATTCTTAGGAATACTGAAGATTTTAAACAGTATGGCTCTGTCCCTTGTCCCTGATTAGTAATTCAGTAGAAGCGTCATAAAAAAAAAAATCAAAGAAATGAAAATAAGTGGCATGACACTGGAGACCCCATTCGAGCAATGTTGCAGCTCATGCTGGAAATGGAATCTCCAGTTTCATTTGTTTTGATGTACTGTATAAATATTTAAAGAATGCAAGCTGCAATTTTATCCAGCCTTTGCTGAATTTCAGTGTCATGTCTTGGTGGGGGTCTTAATGCTGATACTAATTGCTCTTAGAATTGCTGGTTCAGCAGACCAATGGGGGATGTATGTAAACCCATTTCTGCTCAGAAAAACAACACAGAACAAGTTTGACTTAAAACAATGCTTCAAGTCTCATTGAAATACCACAGAAAACAGCGAACCTTGTATATATGTTATGGAATTCTATGCATAAATGATGAATCTCACCTAACCTTACTCTGCACATATGGCTTTACTGCACTTCAGGGCTTTTTAGGGTAGAAAGGATGCTTTTGTGTGCAATGAATTAATTTAAGAGTGACTAAAATATCCAAACAATTTCAAATAAGTAACAGTGTCATTAGAGAATGTCATTAGAGAATTATACTTTTACTTAGAACATTCATATGAAAATCTCATAACCTGCTTAATGAGAAATCAGATCCTTGTGAGATTAGAGATCCAGGACACTCCATCTCAGAAACTAACAGTGGTGTAAGATCAACAGTTAAAGATTAATATACTAAAGTGACAGCTGTAGTGGTCTGTGGATTAAATTGAGGACCCTAAGAGCTAAAAATATGAAATGAAGACCCTGGAATTTCTATCATGGGTTAATAACAGAATCACATCCACCAATAAAATATGCCTGATGGATACATGTAGCCTATCTTGGGAGATGAAACGTGCCACCTAAAAATCTATCAGACTCTAAAATCTATCAGACTCACAGGGTAATTACTATGAAAACAACATGAAAACTTGTGGGAAACCATAAAATACCATCATTCATTTGGCTGTTAATTCACCTTACTTTCCAACTGTGTGTTTGCTGAAGTGTTCACAACATCTGAGCAGAAGAACACATGATATGGGAGGATACTCCTGTGGGATCATTCATCTAACCACTATGACATCCATACTCAAATAAAAGGAGGCAGGGCTGCTGTTTGGCCCTGGAGCTGAGTGACAGAGGGTGATTCCTGTCCACAAGACCCCTCGAAGAGGGTGGCTTTGTCCAGGGCTGCCTCCTGGGAATGTTGCTTGGTTTGTGTTCTTTCCAAGCTGTGTTCCTGCACTGTGAGTCACTGCATCCTGAGCTGTACCTTGAACAACCTTAGGAATTCAAGGTCAGGAAAAATCACAGGACAAGACTTGCTTCCTGTACATTAGGAATACAGTCAAAGTTCATGGACAAGGGCTTTGTCCAGCCTATCTACTGGTGGTGATGCTAGTAAAGGAAAGGGAGTGTGTGTGAGCAGCTCCTGGATGACTTATTATTGGCTCAGAGAAAAGATCCAAAAATTAAGTCCAAAGCCTCGGTTAGTTCTGAACTTCACCAGCCTGCATGGTTCATCAAAAATCTCCCAGACTAATATTTTCAAGCCTTTAGTCTTTAAGTGTAGCCCTGTAGAAGAAAGTGTTGGCTTTCACTATAAAAAGATGTATTTTTTTTTTTTTAAATAAGAAACAGAGAATGATATTGTTAAATATCACTGAGGTGTTTCTGGGAGTCTCAAGTCTTTATGCTTCTCTGTGAGAGGATTATTCATGAAGGCATCATTTAAAACTACAAAGACTCCCATATTGCAACACAACAGCTCACTGAGCAGATAAAATATGGGCAGCACCAAAAAATGTAGCCTGGTTTTGGAGCCTGAGGAGCTGGAAGGCAGTTAGCATCAAAACAGCAGGTTTTTGAGCTCCTCAAAACTTTCAGAGGCAGTGTAAATTTTGTTTTGTTTCTGGAGTTTAAGAAGCATTTGTTCATCCCACTCAGGCATATGTGGTGATTCTTGAGATGTCCTGTGCAGGGACAGGAATTGAACTTCAATGATTCTTGTGATTCCTTTCAACTCAGGATATTCTCTGGTTCTATGATTCTACTTGATTTCCTTGAAAAAATAGATGAATTTTTTTTCATTAATTTTGTCCAAGAGACATAATCTCTCCAAAATATTTTCCTGTTCATTTCAGAGAGGACATAACTTGAATGATCTACTCTCCAAGAAAGCAGTCCCATGTTTAAACATGTCTTTACAAAAATATGGGGAGTATACTTATTTTGGTTGCTTTATATATAGATGAATGTAACACTGACCTCAAGTTGTGTTTTAATCTCACTTCAAAGCAAAGTTGTCTTTTCTCCACGTGATAAACTGTCCTTTCTGTAGCTTGCAAAAATACTCTTATGCTTTGGGTCTGTCTGTTTTTAAGACAAGGAAGCACATCCCATTGCAGTTTTCTCATTCTGCTCCATGAGCCTTAGATAATTCACAGCATTGTGTAAACAGCTCTTAAAATTTGCCCCATGAGAGATATGTTCTGATAGTTTTCTACCTCCATTACCTCTCAGCTGTCTTTCAATCGGACTTCTGTTTTCAAACACAGAGCTCCATTTTGGTTTTGGTGCAATGAAGTCTTGCAAAGAAAGCACAAAATGTTCTCTCTTCTAGCCTTTGCTGTAGTTTTTTCTTATTTTGCAATGTCATGCTAAATTTTTCCGTTCCTTCAAATTGTCATAAGAACACCAGGAGTAACCAAGAGAAAGTTCAAAGTGAAGAAGAGGACAAGAAGCTTCCTGATTAGCAAGAAAAATAGTTATTAAATAGCCAATATTACGAAAGATCTGCAATGCATCTCCAGGTAAACAGTTGGAAAAATGTATACAAAGGTATAACAGACTCATAATTACATTTTTCCCAAACCATTGTTTTTCAGCCTATTTATAGAAGATTGTTTATGAACCTGCTCTGGGATTCTTCTGTTCAAAAGGGAGAATATAAATATAAAGTGCAACCATGGCTGCATTATGTACTGTATGTCAGACGATTGAAGAAATTAAAAACATGATGGACTGTGGAGTGTGCTATGAAATAGAAATTAATGAACAAATGTGTTAATAAGTAAATGACATATTAAATACGTTATGAAGCATAATTTGTAGTAGAAAACAAATGATTGTTTGCAGATGACCTCGGTTTGTTACTTTGAAAGCAGAATCTCAAAGTAGAGCCAGTGCAGATTAATTCCTTGCCTTGTACCCAAGTCAATTAATTTTTCCTTTCCACAGTGTTGAGGGAGGAACCCAAGATTAGTTTTCAGAGTGTTACATGAATAAGTAAAATTAATGTTATACTCTGTCTGCAGAGTGCATTTTTACATGTGAGGATAAATTACTTTTGTGTCACTTTCAAACCTAAATAGTCTCTGTCAAGAGAATAAAATATCCATTAAAAAGATATTTTTAATGCTTATCAGAGGTGTTTCTGTGCCAAATACACACTATCCTGTGAAGTACAGAATAGTGTGCTGGTTACTCCTTTGATCTCAATATCCTTCATCCTGGTCTGCTGCCAAGGATCATTCACTCTCCGCACATATCAGCTGGGAGAGGGAAAAATGAATGCAACTGAATTCACATCTCACTTCCCCTTCTTCTTTGTCTGACTGACTCTGATATCTTCAGAGAAGCTGTTCCTCCCTAGTGTGGTATGAGCAACATCACCTACATCTGTACCTTCAGCACAGACAGATGGCATCTCCCTTGCTCAGTCAAAAACCAGACAAAGTTCCCCTCTTTAAAGCTGGCCATGTTATGATGACTTTTCTGAGGAAGGGCAGCCTGTGGCACAAATACATTACAAAGTATAATGCAGAACTACTGATCTAACTCTGCCCACATCAGGATGTGATCCCCTCAGCATGGCACTGTTAGTTCAGGTGCCAGCACTATTAGTTCAGGTGCAGCAATGTGCTAACACGGCTCTGCTACTTCCAACATCCACAGAATTTTTCCTGCAAAGCCTTGCCATGCCTTGCTCAGCTCTGCTGTGTGGTGGGTACACAGGACTTAAACAAATGCCCTGTCTACCTGATGCCTCTTCTTACATACCATATCTGCATTTATGTTTACGTCTTTATTGGATTTAACCAAAATAAATAAAATTACATATAGGAAAAATTTCTTTGCTGTGAAGGTGGTCAGAATCGGAACAGGTCACCCAGAGAAGCTGTGGATGTGGCCCATCCCTGGAAGTGTTCAAGGCCAGGTAGGATGGGGCTTTGAGTGACCTGGTCTAGAGGAGGAGGAGTAGATGGCAGGGGAGTAGAAATGAGATATCTTTAAGGTGCCTTCCAGCCCAAGCCATTCTATGATTCTACTCTATGAACTTAGAGTGGCAAATTGACATCCAGTAAAAGACTTTGCCTTGAATAGTTCACCATCCTAATAGAGTAGGAGGAATAGGGGTTTGCCTAAATCAGCAGATTAACATCTGGCATGCTGGGGTTTGAATTTGCACTGAACAAGCTCCCCCATGCCTCTGGTGATGCCTAATGGCTTTTAGCTTCTTGGGAAAGATCTGTGTTTATTCCAGGCACCTGTGGATTCTGCCTCTCAGAGGTGCTCTGTGCAGGGTACGAACACCCATGGAAGCCAGGTCACATCTGTGGTGCTCTATGCCCACCTGGTGCCCATCAAACTACACACATCTAGCCGTGATGTGGGGCTTGTCTGTGGCTCTATGGCCATATGCTTGATAGTTCCCTCATGACAATACTGTGGTGTTACTACCTCGGAGGTGGTTTCTTCTTCTCCAGCGAGCTTGAGGCAGTGGCTTAAAAGGAGAGATGGGCAATGATCACTTATTCAAAAATAAAAAGTTTAATAACATGAAAATAACAAACAAAAAGTACCTAGGGTGAGCACTGGCACCAGCGTGCACCCCAGGGGTGGAAGCGAAAGTGCACAGGGTTCTGGAAACAGTGGTTTTTATCAGGTTAGATGGGTGGGATTACATGAGGCATTGTCCAGTGAGGAAACAGATAAGGAAAACCTTCAGGCAGGGGTCCATGGATCAGAGGTAGGGGTCTCGTGGGCAGGCTAAGCCACCCACGACCTGGGGAACATGGGAAACCTTGGCCATGTGCTCATATTTGGAGCCTTGGATGTAATAGAAATCTCTGCTTTTAGGGGGCACACTGCTACAGATATTGTTCTCTAAATTTGTCTCAGACCAGGACAATCATATGTTTGGATCTGGCTGTATATAGCTTCCATTGATTTATTATTTTCCTACCTGCTATTGAATAGAATATTTCGGTTGGAAGAGACCCAAAATGATCATCTAGTCCAACTGCCTGGCAACTACAGGGATGACCAAAACTTAAAACATTCTAAGGGCATTGTCCAAATGTCTCTTAAAAACTGAGAGACATGGGGCATTGAGCACCCCTCTAGTAAATATATGCCTATTTCTATATTTGATATGTGAAACTGTGAAGAATCACCAAAGTATTTTACCCTGAAGTGTTGCCACCAAAGAAACAACAGCAATGGGTCCAAACAGACAGTGCTTTACACATATAAGGCAGCCTAAACTTTCATTTTTGCACTAAAACAGTATAAATGTCCCTTAGAGAGGGATTGATTAGGATTAATGGATTACTTATATCCATTGTAAGGTATTTTTGCACTGCAAAGGTGGTGAAAGAGCTCTAATTGTGAAATAAAACAAGAACTTTTCAATCAAAATTGCTTTGAATTTTTGTAATAATTTAATAATGGTAATTATGATCCATTGCAAGTGTTACATGCCTGCAACACCCATGACGCAGCTCTCAGTAGTAAACCTTGCAGAGTCAGGTGTAGTGATGAATGCCAGGCATTCCTTCAGTAGTTTTACTGCATACATAGCTACATGCATTGAACTTTGGTATTGAAACAGACCTTGTGGCACACAATACCCACACAGAGATGTTCCCATCCCTGAATGGTCAGAGCATCACCTTCTCTTTCAATAACAGATATTGCAAGGGTAGCTGCAGCTATCCTGGAGCAGTCAGCTTGTCCAAGTCATCCACTGCCGACAGCAGATGGGAATGACCCATAACCTGCTTGTAGAAATTCCTTATGTGGTGAAAATTTTTTAGTTTCTTTTTTAATTTTTTGAACTTATTCAAAAAATCCTGTCTGTTTTGAATTTATTTTGTGATCTTTCTCATTCTAATGCAAGATGAACAAATTTTGAATACCTTTTTGTTTATATACTAATATCTGATCAGGGGAAGAATTTCTGATGCAATAAACCTTAAGAAAGTACTACAAGAAAAAGTTCAAATTCTGCACAAAACAGGTTGAGTTTTTCAGGCTCTTGCACCTCAAGTTGGTGACCAGACAAGTGCAAAGCAAGTGTAAATGTATCACCAATAATGTAGGTGATAGATGAGAGAGAGAAATTATTTTAATATGCTCTTATACTACCTTGTCTATTAGAATGACATTAAAAAAACCTAATTTCAAGTCTGTATGTTGCCAGATAATAAATAAGAGTGAAACCCCTGAGCTTTGGACTCATGTGGCACAGGTACAGATGATTACTCCAAGTTATGTGAACAGAGGCAGCACATGCCAACATTTGGGTACGAGAGGCTTGACATTTGCACATCTTCTGTGGGTGCAGCCTAAGAGCAGGGGCAGATTTTTCACTTTCCATATCTGCAAGCCAGAACTTGATGAGACAATAGTGCTCAGTAGAGCCAGTGAGAGTCCTATGGTAAAGTGGATTAGGTAAGGATAGTTAAAAGGTTTCAGGAGCCCATGTAATAGGAAAGGATCTCAATTATATTTATCTTACTTTAATTCCTAAAAGAGCACAAGCTACAAAGTTTTGGCCTGTGCATGCACTTAAGACATTGGAACTCTAAATTAAGATGTTTTAATTCAAATCCCTTTTACTGTAAAAGAAGTATCCATTTCATATCACTCTCACCATTGGAGTTTAAAGAATCCAGTCAAGGACATGATTTGGCTGATGGACCAACTGCCTTCCATTAACAGTGACCTGCCTTTTTAGAGATTATTTTAAATTTTGGTGAAGAAAGAATGAGTGAAAGCAGAACAAAAGAAAAACCAAAGCTCAACTGACTGAAAACTCCTGGAGTAGAGCAAGTGAAAACTGATTCTTGTGCTTTTTGGTGACACATCTAAGCAAAGTCAGCGGAACAAAACCTTTTTGAAGCTTTTTAAGTGTTCAGTGTTTGCTGAGGTGCATTGCCTTGCACCTGCATTTGTGAAATAAGATGTATTTTTAAGGGGGGGCAGGGTTGATTTTGGAAGGTGAGATGGCTCACTTTGTTGTGCAAGTCAAGTGCAATGGCAGCACACCACAGATGTCTGCCACATGTTGCACACATTTTAATATTCAGTAGCAAATGTTCTTATTATATGAGAGCAAGAAGAATAAGGTTCATTTATGAAAGCAGGTGAAGTAAACCCCATTGAGATGTGTGTCATATGGAATGCATAATGGATGATGGTCCAGATGCACCCAAAAAAGAAACGTGCTTTGCGTGTAGCTGAGATAGGGAGGCTTGTGGTAAATTCTGCCCTTTGTCTATGAGTTTTTGGCTCTGGACAGGGATTCTTGTCATGTGTTTCTGCCAAATATGTTCGTATTTAACTCATATGTTTTACCATATATGGGTATCTACTTCAGCACTTTTGTTTTTACCATTTTTGTTTTTTTCTTTCTCGTTCTTGAAGAGCTGCTTAGTTAAAAATTCTGTGGGCCCAATGATTACTGATTTCACATTAACTCAAGAGAAGATTCACACTTTTGTTTTGGAATAAGTAGAACACAAGGAAGAAAACAAAACAAAAAACTTCAACTAAAAAAAACTTTAAAAAATGAAACAAATTGAAATTCTCAGCAAGAGAACATTACAAGAAAATTCTGACCTCAAAAATGTACTCAGCTACCAGACCCTCTACAGGATAAATTGCATAGTTAATTGGATGAGCTGGATTTTCATCCAGTGAGAGGTATGGCTCGATTTTACAATGGTCATTTAGAAGATGAAATACCTAAATAAAATGTTGTCTGCTTGTCCAACTCTAATGTTCTCTTGAATCATATTCCAGTCTAATTCTCATAATGATGGTTATAGCAGTTAATACACAGGTCCATCCTATGAGATGGAGCTTGAATTCTTAATAAGTCTGACTGAATTCAGATGACAGGGGTCAGGAAATAAAACAGGCTTTTACCAGAATGCTAATGTGTCAAATCAGGCTGCTTATTTAGGTGCCTAAATATGGATTTACTGCCTGATGTTTGTGTTTTACATTAGATTTGCATGAGTAACATCTGAAACCTTACATTCTTGGCCTGAACAAATGAGTAATGTTTCTTTAAGGAAAAAATAAATAAAGCCAAAAAGCTAAAAACCCCAGAGCCTTCATTAGTTTTTGTGCTAACCAACATTCTTATGTTTTATATTCAAACCAGCATATTAACATGAAACAATCATTCCAGATGGAAGAAAATATCACTTTTAGGGTCAGGAAAGGGGTACATAAAATTCTGGCAAATTAGAAGGAAAAATCTACAGGGGCTAAAAAGCTCATTAATATATGCTTTAATCCCCCTGTGGATCGTTGTGGTTTGGACCTGCAAAAACTGAAATGAGAAAATGCTACCATAAGCTGACCAGCTTTAGTGCTGAAAGGCAATATCCAAAAAGTTCCTCAGGCATCCAGGGAATGAAAGGCCTTGAATGGATATTTCTGTATTGTTCTTCTGAACAGCTGACTGAGTAGACGCCTACCCTAAATTAACATGTCTCAGGTTATGGTGTGAACTTCAACAGAAAGCATGTACCTAGCCAAAAGCCAGTATAATTTAGAAGGTATAACACTTTATAAACAAGATATTTTTAAAGTTGTTTTTTTTGTTGAGGAAAACAACAAAAAAACAAAAAAAAAGCCTCCTTAACCATTGAATATTTTTGTTTTGCCTTGGGGATAGAATTTCAAGAAGCTACAGTTTATGCCATGTTTTAGCTAATCTACCTAAATAAAGCATCTGTAACCCCTTTATGTGGTATTTAGTATTTTGACAAGAAAATTTTACTGGTTTTCTGTCACATTACCAGACTATGTTAGTAGATGCTCTAAATGTGAGTTCTAAAAGTAGAATAAGATGCTTCTTCTTTTTACATATTTCACCTGGTAAGGCCAGCAAATAAGTCACATCTTTTACTATCTTTTCTTCCAACTACAGCTTTGGTTCTTTGCAGCTGCAGGAGACACATTGAGGGGCAGCAACTCATAGAATGAGAGGAAACATTTTTAAACTGTATTCACCTACAGCACCTGACTCTGGGCTCCTTTTGGTGTGACTCAGACATTAATTATCTCCATGCTGGGAAGTGGAACTCATTTCACATGTGTGCTCATTGAATTTGACCATAAACAAGAGTTTAAGTCCCAACACGAGGCTACAAAGCCAAGCACACTACTGTAGTTCTGCATGAATTTCACCAGCTGGCTGTACACTAGAAAACTCAATGTCCGTGGCCAGGACCTGCAGGCATCTGAGGGTGCTGCTTGAAATGCAGCCCATCTGTTTCATACCTTCTGAAGCAAAATGTGATTAATAACTGTCTCAGGATGGGCCTCTTGGATCCAAACCTCTTACTGGAGGAAGTACTTACACATAAACTACTGCTTCTGCTTTCCTTCCATTCCTCCTGCACCTCTCTCACCTACATACACATTTGCATGTGTGTTACTCACATAGTACATATAACTGTTGATTACTTCAAGATTTTGGATCAACAGAAGCTCAGCAGAAAGTGAGGCAGTTCTATCAGCCAGGAACCTGAAACATTTCTGAAATGTTTCCTAAACATTAATTGGAGCTAGGAGGTATTTTGATAGTCTTATAAATTTAAACTCATTTTTAACAAATACTGAATTTATTGGTTTATTATGCTAGCAGGAATCGCATATTGTGTATAAAATTAAAGGCCAACATAGTTATATAGCTGATATCTTCAGCTATAATTGAGGCTTCCATGTATTTTACAAGATTTGAGAGAGAGGAATACTATAATATCTATAGACCTTATTCATTAAAAATCTGCTTGTGTAATCAAGTCACATTTTTTCAGTGTGTTTTATGGCATCCTGGAATATCTGCATTCAATGCATATTGGACTATTTCAGCTATATTTATTATTTTTATGCCTGTGGGTCTACAAATATAGATGGGATAAGGCTGCTAAGAGGCAGGTCTGTTTTTATGCATGTTATTGTTTATTATGTATATCACAGTAGCACCCAAACTGTATGCACGTTTTATGTCATTCATGTCAGTCCCCATTCTAGCAGCAAGATCTCTCCTTGATTTGCACCTGAGCATCCACAGGTTTGGTGCTCTGGTTTGCTCACAGTGGTGGTAGGAAGTCTGTGAAATCTACCAGGTGTTTCTTGAACTGAGTTTGTTTGAGGACTGCCCTGAGAAGCAGCTCCTGGTCTCCTGACTTCCAACCTCCATGTCTTCTTTTCCATGTCTTTGGTCCCCAAAGGATCCAATCCCATGTCTCTCACCTGGCTGATCTTTCTGTCAAGCCCATTTAAACCTCTAACCCACATATTTAGATCCACATAGAGCTTTGTTTAGCTCTATGCATCCTGAAAAACCTCCCTAGGATCCTGACATCCTCCTGGTGTGCAGGCTAATGCTGCTGTCCCTATCCCATGGACTTTGCTTTGTCCTGCTGCACACCCATGCTGGTGCGGGTCTGAAATGAGCAGTTCTTGCAGGTTTTAGAATGGTGCATCAGTGGCAGCAGCCTCAGAGTCACTGCCAGTTTTATTTCTATGCCAAGGCAGGGTCAGGCACAACTCCTTTCTCTGGCAGGGTAATACTTTCTCACAGGATCAGTGAGGCATTTATAGAAGAGGGAGGAAAACTACATACTAACATTGGAAAAGAAATTTAAATGTCCACATATCATAACAGATTAACCTCTTGTATGAATAATTTAGTTATAATTAACATCATTACTGCAAGTGAAGTGAATGGTTTCTGAGCTGTTGATTAAGATCACAATTTTGCAGTATTTCCATGCTACTAGCATCCCAAAACGTCTGATCCACTAACATGGATACCCATAGATTTGATAAAAAGGCATCTGGATTGGAAAAGGGGAAGGGAAGAATGCTCAGAAAGCCTCTACCTCGTATCCCGCCAAGCCTAGAGATATTCCAACCCAATGTACCACTTTGTGGTTTTCGTGCTTTCGACTGAGCAGTGTCATCTTCACAGTTTAAAGGGATCTGCTCAGCTGAGAGGGTGGTGGTGGCCTCCAGTCATGCCTGGGAAGTGCCTGTGTATTTGCTGCCTGTATCTGTTCTTAATTTGTGTCTTAAAATAAACATGTAGGCATTCCCACAGGAACTTGAAGTTGAAAATATATGAAGGATTGGCAGGATCAGATTCATAATGATGAATTGTTCACATTTGTGATCAGTTTTTTGATGCTGAATATGTACTGTACAGTTTCACTACAGAATTTTTTCTCTAATGATCAGCCTTATTGCTAAACATTTAAAGCAGGATGATGTAAAGAACAAACTACTGCACAGTTCACTACAATAGGGGAAGATTTATTTTTCTAGGGAGATTTCAAGTGGACATTTAGATACTGCCACAGTGGCAGATGAATTAGCATGGGAAAGTTCTGCTGATTCTACTTTCCAATAGATCCAGCACGTTAGCAGAACACCACGGGCTGGAAAAAATTATAATCTACAAATGGAAAATTGAAATATACTGAAATCTAACCAGGGAGTCAGAGGAACATGTCTCCTGGAATGGCTCCTGTGTTGGCAGAAGTGACTGGGCAGTGATCCCAGAGTGTATTAATCTCCAGTCATGAAGCTAACACAGGAAGGTCATTTAGTTATTAGGAAAATAAAACAGGTTTTATAAACTGAAGTGTGGTGATCATGAAAGGATTACACTCCTACCAGTTTTGCTCAGGGCTGTCCACTGGCTATGGCTAGGGCAGCAGGACTGCCTGTTACAGGTTGTCTCCAACCTGTAGGACAGCACAGCTCGCAATCACACTGTTTGGCTTTCTGTCTTTGCCCAAAAAAGGTAGTCTCAAAATGTTGCCAAGATTTATGTCTGAGAGTGGCATCTGGCAGGAGCTACAGCCATGACAGAGAGGGTGTTAACAGCTAAAGAGTACAGGCAATTGCTGTTCACTGCTTTAGCTAGCACCTTCTCCTCATTTTATTTGCTAATACAAGCATTGCTCATGTATCTTATAATGGCTCTCTGCAGAAGGCATCCTTTGGATATCCCTTGGTCTCCGGGAGCATCCCAGGACACAATCACTGGAAATTTTGAACCTCAGTAGGGAAAAAGAAAGGACAGGATAAAAGACTGGCATATTTCTCACCAAATTTTAGTGATTTAGATGTAGTTGATTAAATCCCTTATCCTATTTTCGGGTTGAAACAAGAACTTTCACAAGCAAACCACCTCAGCTCTCCACCTCACAGAGGGCAGGTTTAGTTTAGATTTTAGGAAAAGTTCTTTTCTATGAGGGGGGTGAGGCATGGGGACAGGTTGCCTAGAGGAGTTGTCCTAGACCTATTCCTAGAAGTGTTCAATGCCAGGTTGGCTGGGGTTCTGAGAAGCCTGGTGTAGCAAAAGATCTCTGTATATATGGCAGGGCGTTGGAATGAGATGATCTTTAATGTCCCTTTCAACCCAAACCATTTTATGATTCTGCGATAGGATTGAAAACCTCGAAGAATGGATACTGCGCAACTTGTCTGGGCAACCTGTTCCAAAGCCTAGCTGAGCTAAGGTTTTTGGCACATGCTAATTTGTGGACTGTTCCTGGACATCTGACAGCAGCCCTACTGCACCAAAGTGCCCTCTTTGGCCTTCATTTATCAGCATAGACACAAGCCCTCTAATTGCCAAGCAGGACCCCTAAAAGCTGGGGTAGGACCATCACTGAACCAAGGAATGCAGCCTCTCCCCCCTATCCTGGCCTTAGACTCACACATCAGAGAGAGAGTTGAAAAGAGATCAGAAAGAAAAAAAATATTGTTTTCACTAGATTTATGTTTTCATTTGCTTCATATTTTAGGAGCCATCAGACAAAAGGGCAAGAAAGGAAGCTACAAATCGTTTTCAAAAGGCAGAGAAAAGAAATGAGCAGCAACAACAACAAGAAAAAAAAAGGAAAAAGGTGATTTTGAAATATATCCTTAACTTCTAAGCTGTAGATTCAGGCCTTGGATATTGTTAATGAACCATTAGCCCTGCCTTAAACATAACATCTCTTTCTTTTGTTCTCACACCCCACTGCCTTTTCACAGCCGGACACACTTGGATTTTCAGAAGTGACAGCACTCCTCATGAGCATGGCTCACGCTGGTTATAATGGACACATCTGTGCTTGCGATGTTTGTTCGTCATATCCACTGTTTGCTTTTAGCAGCACGACGAGGAGAGCGTGGCAGCCTGTGTGTGTGTGCATGTGTGGGAGCAGCAGCGAGAATGCAGAGACTACTTAAAACCCTGCTAAGCTGCTCTGTTTCTCAATACTGTATTTATTGCAACTCACTTTGTAGTCAGATGAATGGAGTATTTTTTTAAAGGAATTTTACTCCCAATTGTTTTTACTACAACATAAATTTGCTGACTCTTTATTAGACAGTAAGAACTCGGGCAACCCTTTGTGAGACTTGATCTTCTATTGAAATGTGTTCAGCTTTGCCCTGGAAGTTGGCCTTTCAGCTGAATAACAAAAACTCACAGGCAAAGCTCCCCATACAGTCACAGCATTGGTTTTCTCTGTGGCAGCCTTCCTCCAACACTCCCCCTCAAATGAATTCCCTGGGGAAGTGTCGGTACTGGTGAGTGAAACATGGCCAGGGCGTGCTGCTAAATTGTGAGCACAATTTTGGGCATGGTTTTGGGCATGGTTTTGGCCCTGGCCAGCCAGCAGCTCCTGCACAGTGCCTGGCAAGGTCTGGGGAGCTGCCTGAGTGATCTGGCTGCAGCAATGCTGATGTGGTGAGAGTGTGAGTCATGCCACGTCCTTTTGGCCCCCTGCCACAGGCTGGCCTCCAGTATTTACTCGAGGAGATGCAATCACACTATCTGCCTTTTTTTTTCCCCTTTTCTTTTTTTTCTTTTTTTCTTTTGCTCTTTTTTCTTTTTTTCTTTTGCTCTTTTTTCTTTTTTTCTTTTGCTCTTTTTTCTTTTTTTCTTTTTTTTTTCTTTTCCTTTTCCTTCTTTTTTTTTCTCCTCATTTTCCCTTCTCTTTTTTTTCTTTTTTTTTCCCCTCCCCAACAACAGCTTAGATAACCATTGTTTGAAGTTATGATTCTGCACTGAAGGTTGCATGAGTGACTCTTTCTGCAGCCTTGGATATTTTCTCATCCACTTGCAACTCTGTTTTTACCCTACAGCAATTTCACTGACCCTGTGCTTACACTGAGGGAGGTGAGGGAACACCCTACAGTGCTCTACATAAGTTTGACTGTTGTCCTTGAAACTAAAGACAGAAATCCAACCATACTCTTATGTAGGGAAAAGAAAATAAAACCGTGTTCTTTTTGCTGTCCTTGATAATTATTTTTTTGCTTTCATATATCTTGAAATAGTTTTTCTTTTCTTATATTTTATCTAGAATTTGCATTTCACATAATCATAGAATCAGAGAATATTTTGGGTTGGAAGGGACCTTAAAGACCATCTAGTTTCAATCCTGCTGCTATGGGCAGGGAATATGAGGATGGGCATTTCATGCTGGTCCAATAAATTAGAATGTAAGATACAAGGGGGTGAAAAGTTAACGTTAAAGCATATTTAGATTTCATTTGTCCTTTTGTGCATCTTCCTACCATCATTCATTCAATCTGCTGTTATGTCCCCTTTTGTATATGGTATCCTAACAATCCTTTAGAACATTTCCAGAATGTTTATTAGCCAAAAGGATATTGTGAATTTAATAATGCTAAATATCAAATTAATATCCTTATTGGATCAATATTCTTGGATTAATAATATGCTAGTTTGAATTAACCAATATTTCAAACACTAACTGATTCTTCTTTATTTATTATTTATTTCATTGAGACAAACAATAATCATGTGAAGCAATAATACAAATTAATGTTAAAAAGATTCATAATTTACTTTTATTCAGTGATTCTGATAGCTGGAAGAGCAATGGCAAATATAATTAAAGTTGCATAACTCTTCCATTCTATCCTCTTTTTAATTTGCTCATAGTTTTCCTAATAGGTCGCTATCCATTCCCAACATTTGTATTCATAGTTTCTGTCTGTAAGTGATTTTTTTTGGTGAAAATCTATGTAAAAAATGTTCCAGAAATTCTTGAGAATAACAAAACTACAAAACTTAAAACTCAAAACAACCCCACAAAGCCATTATTTTTCTCATAAAAAGAATAACTAAAAAAGTCTGTCTTTTAAGAGCAGCCTTCATTAAGATAGCTTGAGGAGGAGGATGAAGAGCCAAATGCTTTGTTGTTGTAAATGGGAAATGTCGATAGGAAAAACGGGACTTGTGGCCATTTTCCTGTGCACAAAATCTGGCACATAAATTGTTATAGAATGGCCTCTTTTGAGATGAAGTGATTTGGTAAATATTGGCTACATTTTGACCAGAGTGGGAGTCTGTGGAAGCTCAGCTCTGTTTGCATGGAGTATATTTCTAGTATGTAGCTATGATCTGTTACTCAGGGAACTAATTGTGCAGCAAGTGAGAAACACTTTGAAAATTTGGGTTAAACAGGTGTTCTGCCTTCCTAAAACTTGGAAGGTAAACAAGCCTTTGACTCAGAGAGTATCCAATATTACTAAAACACCTTTCTGAAAAGAATGGATGGATTAATCTTAGTAGGTCCCATTTTAGATCCGAGTTTAATTACTGCATGGATTTTGCATTTACTATAAACTAAGAACAGAAATTTAGCATAAATCTTGACTGAATGATCAATGACCACCACCAGTAGAATTTTCCACTTCTGCTACCTTTTTCTTCTTTACTCTATATTTGGGCATTTATTGACATCTGGACTCAATTTGCCCAAATATGTAATTGTAAATACAGTGCAAGTAATCAGTTCCCCTTTTTGAGAGGAATGTTAAGCAAACAAGCCAAATAGTTTGATTTTGCCTCAGATGTATTATCAGCATCACTTATTTTAGAAAAGCTGTTCCTGTCTTCATACATCTATCATTGAGCAAAATTGTACTGGTTGTCTGTAGATGGAAAAGATCAGAGTTAATTCCAAAAGTAGACTGTGGGCTTTGCTAACCACCTGTCAGCTAAGGACTAGCCCAGTAAAGAATAGGTTTGGAGGAGAAGCTGAAAAATACCTCCAAGAAACTTGTCACTGCCATAAATTCTGACCCATAAACATTATTGACAGTGGAATCCTTAACACCTTAATTCAACCATTGAAATATTAGGTATTTGGTTGTAGTTAGTTACTAAAGTCTGTTGTGTAGGCAGTGGAGAAATAGGCACGAGTCTTTTTTGGATAGTGATGCACCTCAGCTTTCAAACAGTGGTGATACAGGATAGACTGTCCCCTGAAGGTTATTTCTGATTTCTTGAGATTTGGAGAAATGTTTGTGTACTGCTGCAGGCACCTAGCTCTTAAACTGCTGAAGTCCGTGAGACAAATCCCAGAGCAGATTCTCTAATATCAGCAAAGGTCAGACATAATCTATTAGTCTAATTCAGCTGTTTATCAAATGATCCTTTTTCAATTACAATAATAAGAAGATTTGGCCATGCCACTTAACAGAAGTAAGAGGGGACAGGTGACAAGTGAGCTATTTTTGCTTCACACATTTAGGAGCAACTTCTGTGAATACTGAGTCTTAGAGATGTTTTTCTCCTCATTTCTGTCACATTCCAGGTGGAAATTGCCGCAGTTCTGTTAGTGCTATTTATTGTATACCTAAAAGTACCCTAGTTGGCACAGAGGTCACTTTGTGATCTTTTCCTTTTATAAATAAGGAATATTATCTTTAAAAAGCAGTTAGTTTTTACATTCATTCTCACATTCAATTCCTTAGGCGATACTAGATTGGTTTTGAACTACACTTTTGTTTCTAACCCTGGAATTAATATTTTCAGCTGGTCTAAATACATTTAATCCAGTACAAGACCTTTCCCTTGCATATTTTTTAAAATCTAATTTTTACCTATCTTTAAATACGCATCATGCTATATATAAAACCAGAAAACCTTCTGAATTGGTAAGCACACACATAAAAGGAAGGTGTAAAAAAGAACCCTTCCATAGCCCTGAAACCAGTGATCACAATGTGTCACATGAGACCACCCCTCAACGAGTAAGAAATTAGAAAAGTTGGGGGCTGTTGAACACCAACTTTTCACAGCAGATTGGCACAAAGTTGTTTAGCACAGATGTTTCTGTAATTGTGATACACTGGGAAAATTCTCAGTGTTCCAACTTCAATGGCTCCCAGACTCACACTTCCACCTGTGTGGTGTGGTGGTCTACTCTGAACACACTGGCCTGTAATGTGAACCATGTGCTAACATGTGCCTGGCTCAAAACCTGGAAAACCCACCCTTCCCCCCTGCTCTCCTGACATCTTTAGGCTTATTTCCTCATTTCTATCTTTATGTTTAAAGGATTTACAAAATGGAGAAAATAGAGACAGCAGAAATCTCATGGGAGTGGAGGTGTGGGAGGAAGTTGGTCATGTACTTCCAGTATGGTAGGGAATTAAATTTGCTCATTGCTCTGTGCAGGGCATGCAAGGGTCTTTGGAAAAAAAAGTGGTGGTGCTCTTTGTAATTGGATGACCAATTTGTGGGGAAAAATTTGATACATTGATTCTTTTATTCAGGTTAAGGTACTAAAAAAATAGGCATGAAAATACATTTCAACCCATTTATTTTTCTTGTGAGCTGTTTTCTCGACCAACATTGTTATGATTCCTACTAGCCCTCACATAAAACTTTGCCTAAGTAAATCTCAGTGTGCTTTCAGTTCTCATTGTATACTTGCTGTCAGAGGTTCACTGCTGAACTCACCACTGTGCATGTGTGTGTTTGTGTGAACAGAGCAGTCTCAACCTCATAACACAGGAAATGTGGACCAATATTTTGATAACACTTCTATAAACAAGTAGCAGAATGTGGGTTCCAGAAATGTATAAATAATTTTTATTAAAAAAAGGTGTATGTAAAAATGTTAGTAGATAACAGAATATAATGTACATTAATTCAGCCATATTCTCTAGGGGAAAAAAAAAGAGTAAAAGACTAATTTTCTCTCAAAATCCTGGTTAAAGCAAGACAAGTAAATGATATATTACTTATGTTTATATGTATATTCTCACTTACTGCTTGCTGTTTTGTACAGGTACCAAAAAACTGATAATTTTTACAGCCAGAGATTTTTGGAAATTTTCCCACATATTTGCCCTGGAAAATTGCTGATTTACAAAAAACTTCTTCTACAGGGGGAAAAGTTTTAGTGAAATTGTTTTTAAAGGAAATATACAGAGCTATTTTGCTAAGATCAAACCTATTAATTTTGTTATTTTCCAAAAGAATATTTTTTTTAATGCTACTTATTTTAAAATATGTTTTTAACTATAAAGTTTGTTAAAATTATTCTTTGGAAGGCATACTTAACTGTCCTAGATAATTTCCTTCCTTCCTTCCTTCCTTCCTCCCTTCCTTCCTTCCTTCCATCCATCTATCCTGTAAATCTTTTTTATCTGAATATCTTTAGTTAAAATATCCATGCTATTGATATTTGGGAAATGGTGAAGTTAGGGAATTTAGGCTACTCAGGCAGTTTTTTTTTTCGGTGGTATACTTAAAAAGACAAAACCCTACATAGCTAAAAACACACTTTTACCATGGAAAAGTCCTTATGCTGATAATAAATTTTTCAGTGTAAGTATTTTAGTATAGCTTGATCTGTGTCTAACCCAGAAATGTCAGTTTTACTGACAAAATGGTACAGTTTGAGCTGACATATCAGCTAGGAAAGGAGTGCCACATATGTCATCTAAAACATCACTCTGTCACCCAGAAAACCCTTCGAGCAAGCAGCAGCAAAGTCCCCAAGGACTTAAGCAACCCTCTTTTCCTTGTTGTTGGTAATATTTTAATAACATTGAGGCAAAGATGTGCTGTCTTTGTTCCTGAGAAGCAGGGCTACCTCTCTGGATGCTTCCCACATCCCACAGAAAATTGCTAAGCTCTTGGCAGCCCTTCTGGTCCACACTGACCTTGGGCTAACGCTTCACCACGGGGTCATTGGACAACAGATTGATCATCCTGAAAGTGCCAGTTTCTCAAGGGTTATGCAAACAACCTAAAGTCATTAAAACTAACTATAAAAAAAGTCCATTCTCCTTTTTTTTTTTAAAGTGGCTGAATCACAGTTTGAGAATGGATAAGTGGACAAAAGCACTGAATAAACTCACCTTAATAAAAAAAATATTCATTTACTTCTGTTTATCAGGCCTTGTAGATGACAACATGAGTAGAGATGGATGTGAATATTCTGTTTAGAGCTACTACTATGTATTTTTACATTCAAATTAGAACTAACTCCAATTAACACTGCAGAATAAAGAAAATTGATTTTCTTCTACACGTGATGTACTAAACTTGTTTTATTCTGAGGGTGACACATGAGTCATGGCTGAAGAATAACATCACCTGTACTATGAAAAAAATTCTAGCTCAAGAAGGAGCAGATTTAGGCTGGCTGAAATAGCAGTGATTTGTATGATATTTTCTTTAAAATGTCCCTTTATATGGAATTTCAGTTTTTAATTGGCAAGAATATCAGAACTTTGACTAGCTTTACTAGTATTCAGACAGAAGTAGATGTCACTTTTTAAGAGACACAGAATTTTTATCTATACATAAACATTTTAGAAATAATGGTCTGAAAGATTTTAATGCAATTTTTTTTTCTAAAAAATTAAGACAAAAAGTATTCTTATTTTTCACTGAAATTTGCTCTGTTGACAAAAAACCAACAAACCAACAAATTAAAAAAGTCAAGAATTTAAATATTGCAGATCATAATGTACATCTTTAGAGAACTGAGAATTCACCCAAAATGATAATATTGGAAAAGTAGAATTAATTCCTTATTTCCTTTTTTGACCACTGTATGAAAAGCAAAATGAGTAAGAGATTACCTTTTTTTTTCTTCTTTCTTTTCATAATAAAAAATCTAAGGTAGTTGTAAGGATTTTCACAAGACTGTTCTTGTGTAGTAGACATTCCCAGTGTAATAAACTGCACACCTGAACCTCCAGGATCCAACTCTTTTGTATTCTATTAAGAGGAGGTGAAGCCTCTAAATTTCTAGATATGAGTTACCATGGTCATTTTTAAACCTTCTGGAATGTTCACCTGTTCATAAAAAATTACTATGATGGGGTAAAATGTTTTCTCTTTGTAGATGATAATTCTTTTCTGATGAACGTTTACTACAATTAATGCAATAAAATTAATTAATAGCTAATGCAATTAAATGGATTTCATAGTGTCTACCTCAAATGCTCTAGTGACCTATAAAAGAAGTTACATAACTTAAAAGAAGCCTGTGTTTATGTCAAGTATTGAAATGATTCTACATGAATCTACATGAAGGCTAAGTAAAAAGATGCCCCAGTTTCTGTAATGTTGCTCTCTAAGGTGCGTCACATTTGCTTGAAGTTATTCATTATCTGGGATCAGAAAAGGAAGATAAATTCAGTTTGTCACAATTAGAGATACCCCTCCTTTTTCATTACTTTTTCTCTGTAAATGACCCCTTTCACCACAAGATATGAAGATATGAACATATATACCGTAATGAATTAACTCTTAAGAATTCTGGACTTGAATAATTGATGCGTTATTGCTTCATGTACCACAGGCAGAAGCTGACACCAGATTTAAGTTCTGTGCTGATTTTTAGTAAGCATTGTATCCTCTTAAAAGGCAAAATAAACTTTCCAATATCTTTGAAACAGTATTTCTTACAAGAAGCAATGGGCCTATTGCAGCACTTGAACGCTTAGGTTAGAATTCATATGCTTCGACTTTGAAATTTAGATTCTCTGCCACATCTTGTAAAGGACTCTTGGGAGCTTGAGTAAACAGTTTTGAAGAAAATGCTTTGCTTTAATGATGTTTGTGTTTTCTTTGTAAACTGCAATGGAACCTGGTAACCCATGGAGGACATTTGCAGCTCCAAAGTTTTCAGCTATAGCTGAGAGAGAGGAGGTTACGCTGAACTCAACACTCAGAGCTTGAGACTGATGCTTACGTATGCAATTTGAAATTCATAAAAAGCACAAACAGACCTTCCTTCCCTCCCCCTAAATTGCAGCAGATCCAGCGGTGTAAGCTGTTTGCTCAAGGAGGTATCTAAAGAGAAATTCAAAGGCTTCAGCAAACTTTTTGCTGGAGAAAAACTGAGCTATCCTGTCTTCTCAGATGTTGAGGGAAACAGTTAGAAACTTGATACATTAGAACTGAGGGGAAATAATATAAAATCTTTTTCTTTCTGAGGAGACCTTTCATATCAGTTTATGTTTAGTTGAAAAAAAAAAGAAGCAAGAAGAGCTGGATAGACAGCTGGGTTAACAGTAGGCAAGCACTTGCAGCCTGGTGACATTTATGAAAATAACAATATTTTTCATTTGTAGGCTCCTCATTTAGTCAGCCAAGCTTTACAAGCAAGTGAGATCCCTGCAGAGTGAGATCCTTTCAAAGGGTAAACTAATGTGTCTTCATACCAGATGCCTTTTCCTTGCTCATTTATGTCACTTTCTTGCTACCCTGCGTACTTTTTTGAGCTTTTCTGAGCTTTTACTTTTTTTTAAAATGACTGACAGTTGTTGTGGTTTGAATGTCTATGGCACCAGTCTATAAGCCAAATAGTTCTGCAAAGGAAAACAAGAAATCAAAACAAACAAACAAACAAACAAAAGAAAAGAAAGAGAAACCTGAGTTCAAATCCTTGGTTTTGTGCACTTTGCTTTCTCCAGCTCCTACAATTTGACTTAATTTCACAGACTCCTTCAATATTTATAAAAGTAAAGCTCACCTTAGACCTGACCTGCAGCAGCTCTTCCTGCTGCCAACTTGCAGTAGAATTTATTGCCTTGTTTTATCAGAAGACATGAAACAATGCCAGCAATTTCTCCAGTGTTATCTATATGCGATCAAACAGCACTGAAATTACCCACACTGAGCAAAGATATGTTGTTTTCTCTTGAATATTTTTAACCTGTAAAGTCTATTGGAAGCATACTTGTTTGGCAACAGAACTTTTAGCCGGAAGCTTGTCAAAAGGAATACCTGACAAGCCAACATTCAAAAGTGCTGGGAGAAGGAATTTTATTTATACTGCAGAACTTTGCAGTATCATTTGCTTTAGAGGTCAGCCAGCTAAAGCTATTTATTGTTCAAAAGGTGTTTTTAATAAATTTGAAAAAGTATGGCTTATCTCCAACTATGCCTCCCTTCTCCACAAGCACCAGTAATCAGGATTAAAGAAGTTTAAATAACAACAAACCAAGCTTTGTATTTGTGCTTGTGTCAACTCACACTGCTGTAGGAAAAGGAAAGCTGATTTTTCGTTTGTTACAATACACTTAAAATGCAGTTGAAAAAAGCCTATCTTGCAGCATTTAAAAGTACCCCCAAAAATTCTCAAGCTCTCTGTTTCACAGTACTTTACGCCTAGAACCTCTGATCACTCATTCCTTAAACCTAAGGACATGTCAACATAGCAGAGGAGTGAGGCCTGTGCTCATGGAAATGGCAGTCAGTAAAGTCTCTGTGGGTATCAGCACCCTGCAGGCATATTGACAGGAATCCATAAAGAGGACAGTCATGTTCATGCCTTGCTGTGACCATGCTTCTTTGAAGCTGCTTGAGACCTTTTTCTCTTGATACAGCTCTGCATAAATGCAGTGCTTTGCAAGCCAGTGGGGCTGTCCCTGCATTGCACTCTCGCACATCTCCACCAACATGAGTGGGACTCTCTTGCATCTATGATAAACTATCATGTATTGTACTTTTTGGATCTTTCTTTCTTTCTTTCTTTCTTTTCTGAAAACCTCACATATTTTATTGCATTTACACTAACCCAACTTCCCCTATAGGCAGAGAATACTGTTATTATCTACAAATGACTAACCGAGGCACAAAAATGTTGAGTGTTAGACCTATGGTCACAGACAAAGTCCAGGGAAGATGTATTCACCTTGTGTAACTTGAAGAATCTACGTCCATATAATTCAAACCCCTCGAGCTGTCCACTTCCTTCCACTGATGTACTGAACAGCAGCACCAAGATTATTTAAGTAGTATCCCAGGCTGAATTAAATGCTTCGAATACCTTGGCCCATCTTCAGATTAGCACTCCCTTTCTTTACTTCTTCCAGGTTATAAAGGTATGTCAGCATACAGATCAAATTCTGTACTTGTTCAAAACATGAGCAAACCTTGTTCAAAAGACAGCAAGCTGCCCAGTTGCAGTTCTTGGCAGGAGATTGTTGAAACTCAGAGAATGCTGGTCAGCTGTCGACTCTCCGTGTGCTGCACACTGTTTGGATATGCGTTGTCTGAGTTACCATTCAACGTACCATCTAAATTCTGGTAATGACAAACATTATGAAAGAAAAAAATCTGAAAGGCAAAAGGGAATAAAGGCCAGCTTCTGAACTCCAGGTCGTTGGGAGTTTGCATGTACAGAGAAAACTCCGGCAGTGCTACAGTCAATAGGAATTTTGCCTTTGGCTTCAGGGGAGCCAGATTTCACCCGCAGACATTCTGCGCAATGTGTTCTCATCTTCCAAAAATCTACGTTGCTTATTTTATTTGCCTTTTTTTTTTTTTTTTAATTTGATAGTAGAATGTAGGTTCAAAAACGAATTGCTAATCACAGTGCAGTGATTTAGATGTATTACCCTGATTTTCATAACTTGGTCTGTTATGTTTATTTTTAGCTAAGTTCTTTCTTTCTTCCCTTTTTTCTTTTCCATAGTGGCTTTAGTGACTTCTGCAGAGTTTAATAAACTTATCTTTTTCCAGTAAAAGATTTGAAAACAACCATACTTTTATAATTAAAGTTTTGCTTGCTCCTTCCCCACAAACATGTTGTCAGCTATGTTAAAGCTAAACTATCAAGTGGTATTTATTTAATTATGATTTTATGTAGTTATTTAGGAGACTTTATTAGGTTAGGTTATTTAAAACTATCTATGTTTAAAAAAATATTTGCTGTAAAGAATTACGTCAAATTTGTATAGTCCATAATACTAGACTACTATATCAGCATTTTGCTTCTGTATCAATATTTGAAGGATTTTTATTTATGGTGAAGGCAAAAACATCTTCATGGAGAAATCCCAATAACTTTAACAATACTCTACCTGTAGTAGGCTTGCCTTACTGAATAAAGTAACCAAATGCAATATGACTGAATATTATGCCCTTAATATTGTATGAGCATTGTTGATCTCTCTACAGTCCTACATTCAAAAGGATCCTGGGAGAAGAATAGTGCTTATGAAGTCAGGGGGCTGGAATTCAGTTCATAACTAAGGCAGAAAAGGCTTGGAAATTATCTCTTGCAAGGAGCATTCATATCTTTCAGCTGGTTGTGCCAGGGAGAGCACCTTCTGTGGTGTTAATCCTGGTCTGTGTAAGTGGGACTGCTCTGAGCTTTGCATCTGACTCCCCTGCTGCCCCTGCCAGCAGAACTGGGCTGCACACGGCAGTGGAAATAACTTGTGCCAGGTTCAGGACTCCTGTGGAGCAGTGCAGAGGAGCAGGAGCTGCATTACAGCCCAGCCAGCCTCGTGAACTTTCTCTGGGGCAAAGCAAGTGCCTGTTCTTGTGGTAAGGCCGTGTTTGTTTCCTAAATAAGCTGGTGGTGCTCACTGCAGTTTTTTAGGATATTCCACATGACCTACCCCCATTAGCCTGGATGAGAATGAAAACCAGGGAACTTGCTCTTTACAGATAAGGTAGCTGAAACTCTTTGGTATTGACTGCAATGAAAAACTGCTGGCTGTGGATGTAGAAACCACTACTACCAGAGCATTGAAATTATTCTGGTTAATGAAAATAGAAAGTGATTTCATTTGCATTAGCAGAACTTCATTGAAGAGCTCTTTACAAAAGGGGAGGATTGAAGAAAAGGTGTGGGAAGGACAGAGGAATTTTAATGTTTTTCTATCCTGACTTTTTATAGGAATGGTGCTATTAATGGCTTAGTGAATGCTTGTTTGTCTCCATGTGAAGGAAGATGGATGTGTGAAGAGTCACCCAAGTTCCAGGGAGAAACTGAGCAAGACAGATTAATCCCACCTCAGCCTGACACCTGGGGCACATCCTTATCTAGAGGGGTAAATGGATCAGAATGTTACCACCCGTTTATTTAT
Source organism: Vireo altiloquus (assembly GCA_013396875.1). NCBI lineage: Eukaryota > Metazoa > Chordata > Aves > Passeriformes > Vireonidae > Vireo > Vireo altiloquus. The sequence continues at coordinate 662,632 of VZRF01013940.1, forward strand.
TCTCCTTCTGTTTGGAGACTTTCCCTGATTAATTACTCTCTAGTAATTGCTGCTGTTAACTAATGTCAAACCTAATTAACCTGGAGTCCCTTCATCCAGTACCTTCACCATCCCTTTGCAAAGACGAGAAGGTCATCAGCCAGGAGGTTCTGAGGATGGCCACACTTTACCCATTCGTTTATTTGCTTTGGGCCTTGTTTGCTATTCCTGCTGCAATGCCTGGCGACAGCTCTCTAGAATTCCCATCAAGTCTAATTGGCCTGCTGAAGCAGCAGTGAACACAAGATTTAAGAAATGTTTTCTTTAAAAACTTCTGGTCCTACAGACACTTTGAGATCAAGTTTCACTCTGCTGAAATCACACACGATTCCCTGTGATTTTCATGAGAAATACTGCAAGAAAGTATTAAAAGAGAAACATGTCTCTGTGGTTTGGAGGGACTGATGGCCAGGGGTGAAGAGTGGGTGGTGGTAACATAGCAAGGCATCTACAGAATCTTTAAAGGTTGCCAAAATTAACACATACAAGGTATTCAGTATCAAAGTTTTCAATATTTGGCTCCATAAACACAATACCGGTTGCAAAAACAAAGCTAAGGATTTCATGCTGATTACTTAAATAAAAACTGTTTAATTATGAACATTTGGGAAATGAAGTTATGAAGGACTGACCAATATTGCTATGGCTTCCTAGTGTTCATAGCAGACTGTGAACACTGTGCCAGCACCTTACTGTGTAGTGCATTGTAGATCCATCTATGGTAAACAGTCCTAAGGCTCAGTGTGGCTCGGGCAGATGGCTCCGTGCAGAAGGAGGTCTCCCATCACTAAAGCCCACAGCTTTTAGCTTCACTAAGCAGTGAACTTTCCAGTCCAAAACAAGCTACCAGCATTGTCTCTGGAGAGGCTGATCAGGGACGTCAAGATTTTGTCTGCCTTTAGGTATTTTCATAGAGCAGCAGCAGCAGATTTATTTCAGAAATATGAATAGGAATAAGTCAAGTCGTGTTACTATTCAGAAAATACCGGATGACACTTCAGATTGGTCACATAGAGCTGGTTTGTCTGATTTTCTAAGATTACTGCTGAAAATATGCATCAATTGGAAATTTCAGTCCTGGGTTACTCCTCTCTGTGTCTGACTTTTCAACCTCTCCTGTCTATCCCTCTGACTGGCTGCAAACCATTTTTCTGACTCAATTTCTTTATCTCACCATTTACAAGTCTCATAGATATAACTTCCAGTTGAAGCTTTGGAAACACAAGAGAAAGTTATAGAATGACTATGGTACTTTTGAGTTCTATGTTGGCAGAAACACAGTTTTGTGTCACATGATTTACACTAGAGTGTGTAGTGGAGCACATTCCCAGTCAGTCACCACCTACCCACTGGTGAGCACTTGGTATGAGTACTCTGTACCACCCGGTAAGGCTTTTCACCCACAAGTGGGATAACAGAAAATCTCATAGAGCTAAGACACTGAACTGCTCTGTTGTATGAGAAAATAGTTTATGAAATAAATTCTGCACTTTAGAATCTAGCATTACAAAGTAAACTAGATTTAATTTTAATTTGCTGTAAAAATTTAGATTACAGCTGTTCAGTTGTTGTTTCACAAGAAACTCAATATTTTTCTGAGGAGAAAAGGAAGGTGAGGACAACAGATACCTAGAGTTTGAAGTAGTTTTAAGCATTACCTGTCAGTCATTACCATCTAGGAATCCAAAATGTAATGTTAATAATCAGATTAAATGAGAGTATTGTAATTACTTACTGGCTTGAAGGCTGTATGTTTTATCATGATACTCCTTGTGTTACCAGTAGTCACACCTTATTTACATCTTTGAATTCCTCTCCTTTGCTTCATTTTAATTCTTCTGTTAGGAAAATTCTAAACCACATCACTCTCAGTGGCTATGTCTCGCTACCAAATTAAACAATGACAGAGAGTGTTTTCAGGACACAAATCTACTCACCACTCATGTTTGATTCCGAGTGTGGTGCCTGATGTATTTGGTCTGGATAATTTCATATTTCCCTAAATGATTTCTGGGCATACTCTTGGAGTTTGAAAATGTCAGGGACTATTCCCACTAACTGGTTTGGACACAGCCACTCCACTTTAAAAGCTGGAGTCCTCAGAAATACATATGTAGTTTTTCCCCATCCCACTGAGGTTCTTGGCTAGAGATTGTCTTGGCTAGGTCATTTTGCACTCATTCTTTCTTCTCTCAGAAGTCCATTAAGAGTCATTCAGAATTAGATAATGCTATTCAATGTTAATTTTTAAATAGCTAAAACTAGGATTGTGTTCTGCTTTGATTCTCATATGAAGGTAGAGCCAGTGGAAGATACAAAACTGGATGGAAAAGGTATTCCTAACATTTCTAAGTGAAACACATCACCACCCCCAGCAGAACATTAAACCTTCTTGGTGTAAGGACTGAACTTTCTAGATTTCCGGTGAAGAATAAGGAAGATGAAATTGCTGCCACCATCTAAAGCAAGAAATGAACACTTGTTCCAACTATACACAAATGCGTATATTTGACATAAAATATGCTGTTATTATTAATTTTAGAAAATAATATAAAATATTGTTAGATTATTAACAAAAAATATGGGTGAAAATATCTGGTTTTTTATATGATCCTAAAACCCTAAGAATACTTATCACCTCGAAGAAAGGCAGTCTTTTGTCCTATCATTGTTACCTTCCCTGTGCAAATACTAGTATGAACAGGTGGAAAATGGCAGAATTCCTTCAAGTGTGATGTCCAGAGTAATGATGTCAAAGCGAAAGAATTTTAAGAAAAACCTTTTTACCCTCCCTTTTGCTTTCCCCTTCCTTCCCCTTCTCTCCCCTCCCAATGGTACAGAACAAACCAAATTAGAAAAGGAAATATGGCAGGACGTGTAGCCAGATAATATCTGCCTGAGGATCTCAACTTCTGGAACTCTGAAACTGCTTCTATAATGGCAAGTTAAAGACTACCTGGAAACATTCCCAGACACTGAAATTCTGTACTGTGAAATTGTTAGCATAGACCCTGGAATGGCTTTCACTCCCTCCAGCTAACCCCTTCCCAAACATGCCTAGATAATGTGCAGGAGTGCCAGGAGGCAGTCTGCATGCAGTTACAATTTAAGCTAAAAGACCTTAATTTCACAGATGTGGCCAAACTGTGCCACTTGGCCAGCCCAGGGCTCTTGGCACTGTTTAGTTTTCTGGTACAGATGTTACCTGAAACTTCTAAGATCTTTTCACACGTAGAGTTGGTTCTGCTACAGATTAGACTCTGTTTTTCTGGAAATATTTCTAGCTGGTCTATTGCAAGTGCTCATGAGATTTCTATTCTGAAGATATTTTGATATTTATTTACTATTTCTGATATACCTGAGCATTTCACAAATACTTCTAACTTACCTGAATAAAATAAATTAGTGAACAGAGCAGGATTATGAACATATTCTGGAACTCAAACACAGATCTAGAATAAGATAATATCTTTAAACCCACCTTCCTCACCCCGCCCCCCCCTCCCAAGACACCCAACTCCCTTCTACCTATGATTTTTTTCTTCTCAAAATATTGCAGGTGAGGTCCATGTCCAAATCCTTGGCAGTCACACTGAGTCTACAATGGCCAAAAATATTTTAAGAAAAAACAATGATAAAGAGGATTTTCCTCTTTATCTTCTATTTTACCTCTTCCATTTAACCTCTTGCTACACTGTGCAAATGAAATGGCTTGTTGCTGCAATTCCCTCATAAAGACACCTCCTGCCAGAGCTACAGCCTCTCTGAAAACATGGCTCAGTACAGATATCACTACTAAGTGATCAGATTTTAGACTGACATAGCTGAGAACAGAAATCTCCCCTTATTAGTCATTGTTTTGCTTCTATTTCTTTTATGAGCAGTATTGTCTGTACTTAAAAGTGTCAACAGTCAGATACAGGTATATGCATAGGCATGTATCTCTTTGTTTGTTTGTTTTCTTTCCAGCTGCAGCTATGCAGAAAAAGTTTCTTTCCCTTTTTGAGCTTAATTTAAAAATACCTTTAGTTCAAAAATATATTCTGATACATACACCAGTTGATCTACACCAAAAATCTCTTTAAATATAGACAAGTGTTAATGTTCACACATGTTGAATAAAGAGAAAAAATTCTTGTTAAAGGCCTTCAGCATATTAGACTCAGTCTCAAAATATGTATGAGGGAAATTGTCAGAGGAGTTTAATATTAAATATTTTGAACAATAAATTTTACTGTAATGAAGACAAAGGGAAAGTCTTCTTAATAGTCTTTGCACTTCCCAGGTGCCTTCAGCAGTTACCTTTATGCAAAGCAAGTTAAAGGGGGGTTATCCATTGTAACACAATACTTTTATACACAAAATACCTAATTCTTTTTTTTTTTCTAGAACTTACATGTATTTCTGTTTCACGTAATGGATTCATCTCCGTATCTTCTGACAGCTCAGGTCGCCAGAAGACTTTCATCACCACAGAGAAAGACATGTTAAGACTAGTAGGTTTGCCATAGGATTTCTACTTTTGGATACTAAAGCTCAATTGATTGCAGTAATTTAGCTACTCTGTTTAGAAATACTACAGCATAATATTGGAAATATTGTATAAAAAATGGCAAGTTTTTGTCACTCTTAAGATGTAATTGACTTGCTTAGGATAATGGGAACCTAAAAACCGGTTTCTAACCTAAGAGACAGGCCTTTCCAGTGACATGCAAATATACTCCAGGGGAAGACAATTTTATGAAAGAGCAAAAAAGAGACAGGAAGAGGAGAAATGAAGCAATGGATAGATTTATAACTGAGATTCAGCTATAAAAATCTTGGGAACTCACAGCCTAGCAGAATTTTGACTTTCATCCTTGAGCTCATCTTTGACTTGTGACAGATATGAAGTCAAGGACATGAATGTTTGAATCTTGTACATTATTTGTTCTTTCTTTCTCTTTCAAGTATCAAACCCAACAGAAAATCTTGCTTTGCCCCTATAAAAACTCCATCCCTGACAAACTTTCAATTTTCATGTTGTCCAAGGAGCTGAATGTAATTCCTTTATACATTGTTTATTCCTGATTCAAATAAATGACTTTATTTAGGGTGAAAATTAATTCACTGGGCAAAATTTCTGAGGGGATTTATTGCAAAAAATGAGAATTTTATTTTAATAGAACTCTGATTAATAAAAGTAATATTTCCAGAAAGTCTGAAAAAAAACAACACTAATATTTAAAGTAGAAGAAACTGCTTTTTATTTATAGCTGGTTTGTGATCAGAAACTATTTTATTACAGTGACAATTTCTGTAAGATTTGGGAAAAAGGACATTAAGAATAAACATTAACTAAAATTGGACAATATAAATAAATAAATAAATAAACAATCATATTTTAGCGTGAGTTAACTTCCTCTTAGGGAAAACCAAGTGTTGAGAATTTTATGGAGTCTAAAAGCTATCCTCCATATCTGGGGTTGATAACATGCTCTGTCTCATGGCGTTATTTAAGTAGTTATTTCACTCCTAATTCTTTGTAGAGAATTATGTCTCAAAAGTCCTATGGCTAAATCAAGCTATAAATGAGGTGCACTTGACAGTGAATGCAATTAATAATTTGAAAAATACCATGCACATAAATATCATCAATTCTCCATTCATATCAGTCTTTCTATCAGAACTGTGTGGCTATGAGAGACTAACACAAACAGAAGTTATCAAAAGGTTATGTAGAGTAAAAATTCCCTGCAGCCTTAAAAATCCCGAATATTTCCATTGGTAATCAGCCACATGAGCTTCATCAGTCAAGAGAAGTTCAGCAGTGGAATAGAGAAACAGAAATTGTCGACTTTGTTTTGCGTTTGCATGGATGAATTTGACTCTTAAAGGACTGCAGAAAAATATATATGAAGTGGATACGTAAACCATGCAATTGAACTTTGTTGATTTCTGTCAACCAATATCATGAAATGCTCTACAGTTGACAGGGTTAGAGCAGAACCCAGAAGGTCTGTAACAGTTTATAATATTTATTAAGAAAACAACCAAAAAATTCTTAAAATATTTGTCATCACACAACAGCATATGTTATTAGGTCTTTTGTACTGTGTGACTTGATCAGAATTTCCCCCTGCTTTGTACTGCTATTTACACTTGCTCACATTTCTTAAGATGTCAACTGTTTAAAGCACAATTTGGATATTTCAGCTCTCAGAAAATATAACCTCAATTGGATTCTCTTTCCTTCCTTTGTCATGAATACATTATTTTGCCTTTCTCCATACCTATACTTTTTATATTTCTTTGAACAGTTCACAATATATTTATGATGTTTCTAATGTTTCTTTGCTGAGAAATTTCATCAGCTTCATATCTCTGAGCTGCTGGCCTGAGGACATGCAAAAAAGGATATATTTTAAGAAAAACATTTGTGCCATGCAAGATGGAAAAAAAAAAAGTACGAATTTTTAGCCTCATTCTTGTCAGGAGTAATTTTGCCTTTGCTTTCAGAAGGTTTATTCATCATTTGATCTGTAGTCCACCTAGTTTGGGGATGAGATGCTACCTGCATTTGTCTGAGCCTGTAAATTTGACAGGCAATCAATTTTTAGGCAATTGTGAGACATTTCTTAACACTTCAGCTCTATGTTCCAGCTGGAAGCAAATATGCCAAATCAGTTATTTTTAACACATGCAGACAGAATTGTTTCTATTTGTCCTTGACAGATTTTTTTCAGGGATGTCAATTTCCTTCCCTATCAGTTTATTAGTAAAATTGAAGTATCTTTATCCCGTGGCTCCAGCCAACTTCAAGTAGAGCCTAAGATATTTAAATAAAACATCATTGTTTTTACTGACATCTCAGCCAACATCTCCTCTTGTTCAGCCTTCTACTGCCAGATACAAAAAGCAAAAAAAAAAGTTCCAAAATGCAACAAGTTCCCAACCCTATACTTAGCATGAACTGGTATTTTCTAGATTACTCAGAAGCCAAAGTTAGTTATCACATAATGGCTTTAGATGCATGTTCTCTGAACTATACAATCCATCTGTACAAAGAAAGCTCTGATCAGGCTTCTTTCTTTGCTCCAATTTCTGGTAAAGAAAAGCTTTTCAGTTAAATACAGTTGCCATCTGCACCGGACAGTAAATCAGATCCCATTGGTAAAAATGTCTCTTGGAAAGATCCCTTTTAATACCTTTGAAGTCATAGTTTTAAACCCCTGACTTCTTTTTGATATGTCCAGATCCCTTCTCCAATGGCATTTCCAAATGTTCCTGCTGTTTCTCTCTTTCTTATAGATCTAACAAAGAAATAATGTTGGATATTGACTGGGCTCAAGAGAAGGTTTAAAATTTTGCATCTCTTTCCCTAAAAGACACTGTTTGGGCATTCTTGCTACTTCATCCATCTTTCTCTTCCCCCGGGTGGCTGGGAAGGACCATCCCATCTTGGCTCTGACCCTCCACTCCTGCTACTGTTGTTGATACTGCTGCTGACTCTCTGTAGTCGTGATTGATGTCTTGCTGACAGGCATATAAATCATGCCTGTTCATAATGGCTAATGTTGGTATTTGCATGTATTAAGCATGTTTTAGCTCTGAGACACTTAGCACCATGTGCTGCATTCATTCTGCTACCTCAGGGCCTTGGAGGGAGAGGAAGGGAGTTTTCCATTTATAGATGGTTTTGTTTGGGCAGTGGGGAAAGCAGAGACCATTGTTAAAAACCCATCCAGATGAACAGGAATGAACTTTGCAGCTGCAGCTCAGTCTGCTCAGACTACAAGACCCTACAGGATATATTGTCTGGCCGACAGCGAATCGGCAGCTGCAAACAGAGATGCATCTGCACTGTCACTGGGTTTTGTACCCTGTGCTGGGATGTGAGTGCAAAAAAGGGATGTTTCTTAAACTCTGAGGCTTTTAAGGTTTCACACAGACTTTTGGGGATACCTGTCCTTTTACAAATGATTTTTGAAGGAGGTGCAATTCTGATTTCATAGATTTTATCACTATAATTTCTTTCCCCCCCTTGTTGGCACGAAACAACCAAGAAACTGTTCCTATTCTTTCATAATATAATTATCAGTCATGGATCCTATGTTTCTGTCCTCTCCAAAAGTTCTCTGAAGGGAACAATTTGTCCCAGAATTTGGCAGCCTGGATAGCCTGCAGTTTTTACAAATCCTCCTGATGGGAATGAAATTTTGGCAGCTGATGGAATCTCAGAGGTATGTGAAAGTCAAGACTGAAGAAAATCCAGGCTCAAACCTCCAAATCTGCAGAGAGATTGTCCCTTTGGGGATCTCCAGTTCTTCGATAGTCCAGGTCATGGAGGCAGCCTATGACCCTCCCCATGCAGTTGTAGAAAAGAAAGTTAATGGCATGAACCATTTCCTCCTTTGTATTCAAGGCTGTTTTCTTTACAAAACTAGAACTGGAGAGCATATCTCCTACCTGGCATTATCCATTTGTGACAATAATTATTAGGTTTACTTTTTACTGTTAAATTGATAACACAGTTGCTGGTATAGTTTCGGGCTTTGGGCTTTGCACTGTTCCAAGAGATACTCTGCATAGTTTGCAGTTTACAGCAGGTCAGATATCATTTTCACATGAATAGTTTTTCATGATGTAGTTTCTAGCTTCCCTTTAGACAATATTAAGGAATCTGCATATGTTTTTACTCTTCTCGAGGCCACCTTAGTCTAAAAAAGTATTGTAATGCAGCAAAACATTGAAGGATGAACATCAGTTTAAATGGGCATTTTTCAAACAAACTTCACAGCAGGAGCTGTAATACCAGTCCAGAAGGGGTACATGCATTTAAAAAAAAAAAAAAAAAAAAAAAAAAAAAAAAAATAGTTTTATGGACATTTACATTTTATAGAGAGAATTTTCTGTTCAGAGGGTTACATTTTTTTGTTATTTTGTAAACATACTCATCACTCTATAGTATTTTTCCATTAAAAAATGGGCTACATGACAGAGAAAAGTAGTCACAAGAAGTCCTTATAAAAAAATAGGTCCAAATCCTCTGCTCCTGGGACTTGAACACAAGCCCTTTGGCATAGCAGAGAGAAGTGATTCTTGTAAATATCAGTGCTGATTAATTAGGGGCCTGGCCTGAACATACCTATGGAAGTAAAGCTGTCATTTATTTCAGAGGGGATTTTGCTTGATCAAAAAGAAATGCTCAAATATAATGTAGCTAAAACTAACACTGAATTTAGAAAATACTAGCTTCTGATATAATGAAGGGCCATTCTCCAAAGAGATTTTTCCCAGGACAAAATGACACAAGAACCAGAGGTGATGGCTATGGATTTTCCATCAGGCTCATTTAGACTGAGTGTATTCCTGTTTCACAGAAGTTCTTCAAGTGTGGGACACCAACCCAAAGATTGAGGTGTAAGACCTTCTGGTTTGCAAAAGCAATATTGGTGTTCTGTTACCTTCTTCTGTTCTTTTCCAGGGTGCTTCCAGGCTATTAAGAGTTTATTTCTAGGGAGCATGACACTTTCCATATTAAATGACAACTAAGGAACAGGAGAGAATCTTGATCATGTGAGATGAAGTGAGAAACCTACAGAGTGAATTCTTAGACAAAGGAATTATTGGAGGAAATCCAATCCAACTGAAGTTCATTTTAAAAAAAGAGAGCTAGAGAAAAGAAGTAGGAAAACGAAAAAATATTATGAACTTGTCAGTAAATTATACTTGTAAACATATGCATGTTAAAAATTATGCAGTTGCTGCAATTGCCATAGTAAAAGGTGATCCAAGGAGAAGCTGCCTGTCTTTGTTCATGAACTGTGACTGTTTCTTGACTTACAAGTTTTAGAAATACCCAAGGATTACACTTTTTGTACTTCTGTGATCAACTAAACGTGGTAAATTTAGACACAAGCCCTCTATCATGATGAGACTTCATGGCACATCTAGAAGGATTACTAAGAAATTTTGCAGATAATACAGAATTGGGAGTTGATGAGAGATCCTGCAGAGAGATCTTGACAAATCAGAGGGCTGGAGAATGAGAGGCCAGAGACTAGTACTGTGGAAACCTGGGGCTCCTGGTCTCTGGCAAGTTGAACATGAGCCAGCAGTGCCCTGGCAGCCAGGAGGGCCAACCCTGCCCTGGGGTACATCAGGCACAGCATCGCCAGCCGGGCAAGGGAGGGGATTGTCCTGCTCTGATCTGCACTGGGGCAGCCTCACCTCGAGTGCTGGGGGCAGTTCTGGGTGCCACAATATAAGAAAGGCATTAAACTGTTAGAGAGAGTCCAAAGGAGGGCAAAAAAGATGGTGAAGGGCCTTGAGGGGAAGTTGTGTGAGAAATGGCTGAGGTCACTTGGTCTGTTCAGCCTGGAGGAGACTGAGGGGAGACCTCCCTGCAGTTACAGCTTCCTCATGAGGGGAAGAGAAGGGACAGGCAGTGATCTCTTCTCGGTTCTGACCAGTGACAGGACCTGAAGGAATGGCCCGAAGTTGTACCAGGGGAGGCTTAGGTTGGACATTAGAAAAAGGTTTTTCACCCAGAGGTGATTGAGCACTGGGACAGGCTGCCCAGGGAAGTGGTCACAGCATCAACATGAGAGGGTTCAAGAAGTTTTTGGGCAATATTCTCAGGCACATGGTGTGATTGTTGTTGCTGCCCTGTGCAGGGCAAGGAGTTGGATTTGATGATCTTGATGGATCCCTTCCAACTCAAAATATTCTACAATTCTGTGGTCTTTCCTTTAAATCTGGGGATTTTTTAACAATTATTTTATTTATTAATATTTTAAGCTGATTTTACTCTCCTTGAAGTCATTGGTGTACTTGTCCTTACAGAAAACATTTCTGCAGAGGTGTGGAATATTTTAAGACACCTCAGAAACATTCTTCCCTGCATTTGCCAATAGCAGAAGGATTCAGCAGATGGCAGGATGTGGCCACTTCAAGACAGCCAAGAATCTGGGCCCCCACCCTCCTTTCTGAGCATGTGTAACCAAGCTGTCTGTCTGTCAGACAGTGGGAGAGAGACCAGTGTGGGAACTGCATGTACTATTGGAAAGCTTTTTAATGAATATCACTGTCATAATTAAGAAATTATTTTTATGCATTTAAACAGAGGCCCCACTTGTGTGATGTATGAAATTCTTACTTTGCATCTCTGGAAATCATAGAATATTTCTTTGCATTGGCTAGGAACCCACAACTTAGCACATGCATTATGGCAAGTATGAAAGGATTTTTTTTATGATCCATTAAGATTAAGAAGTACAGGCACCCATTGCCAACAAGCACACCATCTAATCAATCTTGCATTCCATTATTCTGTTTCATACTATTTTTGATGGGAAAATTCCACTGGGTGGGCCGTCATCCCTTTTATAAATTAAAGAATAAAATAAACAAACAAATAACCCACTCACAACCCAGACTGATTCTAAGGCTCACGAGGTTCTCATATATTAACTGACTGCATCCCAAAGTAACATCTATTTTGCATTTCACTTCAAATGATTTCAGTGAAAATTAATGGCAGTTGTGCACATTTGGGAAAGTAAGGATAGGCCCCGAAATACAACACTATTGCCTGCTCTTAATGGATTTGGAAGGCTTGTAACCCAGCTTTCTGTCAGGGGAGAAGTCAGTGATACAGAATATCTTTGAATAATTTATTTATACTGTGTACAACAGTCACTGAACATAGGTGGTCATAGACTACATGCAGGCAAAACCTCATTTAGAAGTGTTAACCCAAAAGCTACTTTCAGGTTCTCAGAAATAATTTTCACCAATAACTTAATCTAATCACAGAGCATAAGATAGTTTGAACTCCCTTGTTGTTTACAAAAGCTCCCCCATAAACCTGAACACCGAAAGCTAACAGTACAACATTCCTTGAAAGTGCATGTATTCCTCATAGACTAAGAGAAGGAATGTGTAAGAGTATATTTAACATGACCACCTGGTGACTCCTCTCCTATCATAACAAAAGAAAGTTAATATTTTAAAAGGTGCTTAAGACTCTCTGACTTTAGAGTAAGTAACTTTTATGTTCCATAAAGGATTAAACATCCAAGTCCACTCACAAACAGGATCCAAAAGTGACCAGAATGTAGCCCCCAGGTGCAGTGCCGTTGGCATGAATATTCCTTAGGCGTGGAGGTGGAGTTCATGTGCCCACATTCACTCATCTGTACTGCATGGATCTCTATCTGAGCTTGTTGCCAACACTCTCTTTTTTGCCTGTGAATAGAAACAGTTGCTTCTAAGGTGCCAGTCTCATCCTGAAGTAGATGCCTGACCTAGATGTGATAAGACTTAGCTAACACTAAAAATATCTGGCAAAGGGTACTGGCTGAGGCATGGTTTCCTACATTGCAGAGGTCTGTATTTGGGTGAGATGAATCTCTCTGCTTGTGTTTGGGCAGTTTTCACATAGTGAAATAGCCCAGTTTTGACATTAATGAGTGGCTTGTCACCTAGTTTGTACTTGGACTTGAGTAAGCTCTAAAAGAAAGATGTCTCTCAAATCCTCAGGGAGTTACAATGCTGGAGGACTCTCTGGGACTACCAACAAGCTCCAACAAGAGAAGAATCTTGATAAAATATTGCTATGACAACTTTCTTTCAGAACACCAGGCAAAGGCCCCCACTCTCTATACAATGGTGACCGTGTCTCCCTGGTAGAGGGAAGGTTATGTTCCCCTTTACCCTGTGAGATTCTTGAATGGCATCTCCCACCTTCTACAGGAGCATTGTAACCCTGTTCACAGGGCTCTGACCTTCTTGCTGGAGATTTCTATCAGGCCAAAAGATTAAAACATTTCTTGAGCCAGAAAGAGAGAGCAGGTGTGACTCTGATATGCTATTGCTAGTGATTAAAGACTTAAGGGCATAGGCAAAGGCAGAATTGAGTGAACTGGGTTGCAGGCAGTTCTGTGAGAACTGTTTAACTGTTTGGCATGAGATAAATCTTTGCTAAAGTGTATGAAATGCAAAAACAAGAAAAAGATATGTCTCAAAGGAGGAAAAGTATTTAATTTGAGTGAAGGAAATCGGTGGTAATATTGCAGTTTTTCAGCCCATGAAGTTTTTAATAAAATCTGCAGGTGGCTTGCTTCTTGTGTAGCCTAATGCTACAGAAAGCAGTCAACTGTAAAAGTGTAAAATTGGAATAAACTAATAGCAAATATACCCAAAGTTTAGACATTTAACTGACTCTACATTCACAGAACAAGGATGAGATTGCTGTGAATACAGCCTACATAGCTGGGAATTCTTTGCGTGTGTCCTTTGAATTTCAAGAGCAGAAAGTAGGAGTCAAGTTTACTAAAGCTGATAAGGGAGGTGGAAGATTTTGTAGGAGTGTGCTTGAGCATGCTGACCTCTCCCAGACTTCCTTCAGTTAGCTTTCTTGTGAGTCTCCAAATCCCAGAGGCTTTGGGGCTCAATTCTTGGACTGTAGTAAAGTATTTAAGCAAATATTTTAATAGCTTTTCAACTCTTGTTCAAACACATGCATTGCTCAGCAGCAGTTCAAGGGTTAATAAAAGCACACAAACATAATTTATTATCAGTTTTTCCTTAATGTGTAGAATGAAGACATTTTCAGTAACATTTTAGCTATTTTGCAGCTCATACAACATAAAGAGGAGCAGTTTAGGTTGCATATCAATTATGAAAACAATGGATTTTTCTGCTACTTAGCACGGGAGGATCTCAGTTCAACTTCTGGCAGGAAGAACAACATTCTAAGAGGTGCCCCTTCATGTTAGGGCTGATTTTAGTCCATACCTGGAGACTACATAGCTCTGATTTTCACAGCAAAGGAGACATTTTTATTCTCCTTGGATATTCAGCTCTTTCTCTGGAAAAAGGAGTCCTATCCACATCGAAATTTGACATCCAGAAATGACAACATTCAAAATCTACGGTGAATACACATTCCTATTCTGTTAGTTAGTAATCAGGTCAGCAAAACCCTCATGACTGTCCCATCAGTTTCAACAGGGGCTTGAAATGCTGCACGGCAGTTCCTGGAAGGGATGTAAAACTCTGCTGCACAGGAATGCAACTGCTTGGGGAATAAGGCACAGTGTTTTGACCCAGCTTTGAGCTTGCTCAGAACAGAAGGGTAAGTATTACAAAATTCCCTGAGGGGACTTTAATTTCTTCCATCTACCTTCATAATGTGGTCACTACTTGTCACTAGCTCGTCAGGTAGTCCACAATTTGTCACTTCAATAAGACCCTACACATGGCTAGTGAAGTAAATGGAAGGGATCTACATATGTGGGAGAGGTAACTGAACCTCAAAAGCACTCCAAAGCCTCATGTGGGTAATTTCAAAGCCTTTGCTGTCTTCTGGGGGGTTGGCATCTCATGGGAGCATTCTTATGAGACATCAGATTGCATAGAAGGAAATGCATTAGCTCGTGTAATATCCCAGAAATTCAGCTTATTTTTTCCTAATTCTGGAACTTCAGGAAAGATTATGGTTTGAATTTAAAAACAAAATAAAAATTCAGAAGTATCCCTATTTCATCCAATTTTTCTTGGTAATAATCTTCCACCCACTCCAATGGGTGTTTATTACTCCATTTTGTATGGGTTGGTGGCACTGGTACTAGCTAAAGATTTGTATTTGTTAGTTCTCTCTGATGGAGATATTCCCAAACTAAAAGACAGATGCAATTTTGATGTATCTTAATTCTGTACAGCTCTCATTATATTGTTTCAATAGATTAAACCCAGAACTTTAGATTAAAACAAGCTTCAAACTTGGGACAAATGTGGGCAGAATTTTAGACAGTTTAATTTACTGTCAATTTTTAAATTTAATTTCTAAGTTGAAACTTTAAAAAGTGGTTTGTTGTTTCATGTGTATAAAAGCTGCCACTTACAATGACTTACGTACATATCATACCTTATTCAGATGTATCCCCTATATATACTCTGTAAAGTTTATCCCATACAGATTGTTTATATTCAACTCTGTTAACAACAGAAAGTTTACCAATAAACAAAGGATCTTTACTCAGATAGTTTAGGCCAGGCATTTTTAAACTAAACTCCAATTTATAATTACTTTACCTTTATACTGGAACATGATGGCTAAACTTAGGCAAATAAAAATCGTGTAATGTTTGTTTAACTTCCTTGGTAGTAGAGATGAAAATTCTAGACTGAAATGATATTGTATGACATGAACCAACAGTCTGGATAAATAGGTTTTCACTTTACTTTTGGCTGTCTGGATCAACTCTTTGATGAGTTCAGTAAAAAAGTACACAACTGATTGTAATCTCCTCTATGCTAATTTTACATGAGTGAAATTTTTGTGGCTTTGATTACTTTATTTCTGATTACCCCAGTGCAAGATTACTGAGGAGCTGAAGATGTCAGTCCTTGGTGTAAACAGGTGTAGCTGTAATGAAAGGTTCATAGTCATGTACCTGTAAACAAAAAGAGAAATAAAGTTTTCCGTTTGTTTCTAATCTCAGAGTTACTGTTTACACTGTCTATTTAAATAAGAAAGTTCATGTATAATTCCATAAATAATAAACAGACATTCCAGGTACTTTGCCAGGAGGAGTATACTTAGCAAAGGGAAGGAATGTTGAGGTCCACCTGTAAAATTATTTGTCCTTATAAGCAATAACAGGCATATGTTCTACATCATATTTGGGCCCAGTCTCTGTGGCCCAGAACCAAAGTAAACACATTTTTCTGATGTAATTGTTTATTCTAGTTGAATTAGTGCAACGCAGTCATAGCTGTGAGAAACATTTTATTTGGATCAGCTCTCAACCAGAGCTCAGCGAGGTTGCCTACCTGGCAAATCAGCAACAGTAGCTTGTTTTCACAAAGTCCTCCAAGTTTTTTACTCGGAGGAGCATATAAAAACATTTTAAAGCATGGGCTGTGGTCCTTCTCCAGCTGACACTTGAGTAAATCAGAAGTAAATGCAGCAAAGTCAAATGCAGCCCTCCCAGTACATGTGAGACAGGCTTTATGTTCCACTCCCTTGCTGTTTCCCACTGACGTACTTGGCACTCAGAAGAATGTACTCACACACTGTTTGGGCACATATGCCACAGTTTTTTTGTCATTCCTTTGTTTCCTTGTGGAAGTGTTGGCCACCAGATGAACATGTAGCAGTAGTAACAATAACTGGAGCCCTCTACCTGGATGCTTCACTGGAAATGCCTGCATTGCACTAACTACTCCTTTGGAACAATACAACTACTTTCCCTCTTAACTATCCGCGTTCACATGCCTCAAAAGGGAGGGAAAGTAAGAAAAGAATGTAAAAATTTTCACCCAGTGCAAGAATATAATGTGGTTTATACATGATACACCTTTGAAGAAAAAAGCGTAAAGTTACAATGTGAAGATTTTTTTCAAAGATTTAAAACTTCACCAAATGCTTCTAGAAATACTGAAATCAAAAAATCTCTCTGTTTTGATTTTGGGAGGGTCATTATGTTTTAGGAGGATTAAAACCACATATGCATCTGTACACAAGTATATTAAGAAATAAAAAAGCCACAGGTAAGCAAATGAGGTTGGGAAACATGGGAGTAAGTACATAAAATGCTGGCTGACTAAAACTATTTTCAAAATTAAGATGTTATTTTGTACACATTTTCAGGTATGAAAGAGATTGGACAGTTCAATTTATTCCATATTTCTGTGGGGTTTAAATATGGAAGTTCCAACTTTTTATGTATAATTTTTTTTGGAAAACAAACAAATAAACATTTTATCCCTTTTGAAGGGGCAGTCAAAAGTGAAATAAAAAAGTTTAAATAAATAAAAGTTTTCCAAGCTAGTTTTTTTTTTACCAAATTCCTGAAAAAGTTCCACTTTTCTAATGAATTCTAATGGGAATCATTACTATTCACTCCTTCCCCATTATATACAGAGATCTGTTACTTGTACAACTAAAGCAATAATTAAAAGATTCAGATTCTTTCTTACCAGAGAAAGAAGTTAGGAAAGGAAGTGATAGAGAAGAAGAGGACAGTTGTAAGTATAAGGCTCTCTCAGTGTGCTTTTGCTTTACTTTAGCCATGGATCAAGTAAAGTGCAAGAACAAGAGCAGTCAGTTACAGGAGTTTTCAGTGTGATTACCCGAAGAATGAACTTAACATTTTATCACAGAACATCTAATTGAGAAATCTCACTGGCACAGTGCATGCACATGGAAAGGAACTCATGCAGCATTTCTCTATGCAGTATTCCCAAATGATCCCCAGAAAGCCATCTAGTTATTTAACAGATAAACTTTTTTTTTTTTTGCACATATACAAATAACTAATGTTGAAAGCTATCTTTCCTCTGTTTCCTATATTGTTACACAGGTGGTTCATTCATTGAAAACACTCTCTGCTGTTCCAGATAAATTATTGTACAAACAAACAATGGAAACCTCTGCCCTGGCAACTGAAAAGAAAGATCCCAGCCATTGCATTTGTAAGGTTTCTCCAGCTTTATTCACTCTTTTCAATCAAATCCTTCTGTGAATCAAAAAGAATTAGCCATAAGCCATTTTAAACAAAAGATGTACATCTGGAAAGAGATTACCTAAGCACAAATGTACAACAGAAATCTGCAAGTCACAAAATTATAATCTTTCTGCATTCTTAAAGTCTTAAGCCAAAATGCTTTGCTTATAGTGTAAGTTTTTGTGCTTGGGCCTCTTCTGTCTCTACTCTCTCATGAAATGGACTTTTCAACATCAGGAGAGAAATCTGGTTCTAGATGTTTAGCTGGATTGAGCAGCCTGTCAATTTTCATCTGGGTCATGCTTATCTTCTCCAGTGTAGATGTAGCATTAGCCAGTATCAAATCAGTCTTTGTGTTTGCAACTTCTCTTTTAAAAACATCTTTCACGTCTTGTTAGTTTTTCACTCGGCCAATAAAAGCAACTTATGCACAGAGTATAAGGTTTTCAGTACTACTTCTAACCTGGTTTTCTTAGGGGATTAATGACAGAATTCAGTGTATTTAACTTCTGCCTAAAACTCAGGCATTTAAAAGTAGTAGATACCTCCCTTCCTAGCTGAAAACCTCCCATAGATGCTTTGCAAATTTTACTGGTCATGCAATGCCAGAGATGTCTGCTGTCGGGAGGCAGAGCTTGACTCTTCCAGCACAGTGATCCAGAACAGTATAAAACTGTGCCTCATGCTGCCTCAGAAACTGAAATTTGTATATTCAGAACTAGAACTAACTGAAGTCAATGGAGACTGAAAGGGGAATTTAATAAGTTTTGAATTGTAATGAAAAATATAAACACATGAGGAAAAGACAAAATCTTGAGTTCCTTGTTGGGTTGTGAGAAAGAGAGAGGAAAATAACACATGCTGGCTCTCCCTTGTAAGTTCTGAGGTTTCTCCAGGGACAGCCCAGGCAACTTAGGCAACTGTTTTAGGGTTGCTAAAGTTAGGGCTCGCTGCCTGTGTATGTAGCTGAACATCTCCTCTGATTACTCTTGATTTTGATGATTGGTTTCAGCCACATTTTATATATCTTTCAAAGCTGAAGTTCCATCAGGCACTATGAAAACAGACACCTAGGCAAATGTAGGAGGCTTTATTAGTGTTGCTGAAGGAAAAGGTATGGCACAAACTCAGCTTTCACTAGAAAACAGAGAAAAACTTCCTGTGACCTGTGCTCATAATTAGTCACTGTAGGATGGAGAATTCTCTCCTCTAAGGACTGTGTGATATCTAATAATTTATTTTCCCTCACTTTGGAATATTCACATCATCTCTTCCCTGCGTATATTGTCTGACAATCATCAAGAGTGAATTAATGTTGTAACATTTGTATCTTTCATCTAAAACTGTGAGCCAACCATGAAACACAAACCTGTCAGAAAAAAAATGTTCTTGACTATCATGAAATGATCTCTCTTAAGTACTTCAACCACACTTCTTATTAAAATCTAAAAAAAGGAAAATTTAAAAAATTTTTTCCTGGTATGAAATAATTCACTAAAAAAAGGAGTGAATTAAAAAAAGTAAAAGGAGAATGTGTGTAAATAGAGAGATTGTCTTATGAGGAGGTAATAAAAAAAGGAAGACATAGCACATTGATGGAAGTGTACTACTGGAACTGACATACTCAGCATTGGTAAAACTCTTTTCCTAGTAAAAACTAGAATATTTTACCCTTTACTATGCTGAATTCAGCAGCCATAAACTGGACTTTACTCATGTGAAGGGGTAAAGGAAGCCCACACAAATTATAGGTTTCAGTCACTCAGAAATTCCAAAGGAGTAGGAAGGGCAGTAGTTGTTCTCCATGCCCCTCAAACATCTCAGTGATTTTATTCCATGATTACCACTCGTAAAACTCAACTCTTTCAATGGTGAGAAGAAGCCCAGGAGAGGTCATACCTTTGATTTTAAATAGAATGAAATAAAAACTAGCTTGAGGAGAGTCAGAAGATTGGTGCTAAAATATCTGAGAAACCTTTGGAATGAACACTAGGAATAAAAATATGTTTGCAGATGTTATGTATGTTTCATGATGGACTCTTGCTAAAATGGGTGAGGGAAAAGAACCTAATTTTCTTTGCATTTTATTGAGAAGGGCAGACAGAAGTACTCCCACATGCTCTAGAATATAGAAAAAAGCCAAGGCTGGAGTAGCACCAGTGTCAGATATTTGACTGGGAATCAGCTAGAGTCTTTGATTTTCCACAGGCCAACTGTACAAATTTTACAGGAGCACAAAATGAGTTTCATTCCATTCTTCATTAAGGTCTCCAGAGACCTTTGAAAAGAGTTAGGAAATGTTTGCAAGGTGGTGTGCAGTTGCACCTTTCATAAAGAGGAAACAGAAAGCAAACCACTGCTTGTGCAATAAAATAGCATTTTACCTCTTTGGGGGCATTCTGTTGGGGTTTTTGACCTCTGTCAGCTTCCACTTTGAGATAGCCAGGCCTCATAATGGAAGTGCCTGAGTTTCCAGTAGGTTCTGTGGTAAGAATGGATGCATTTGAGTGCCTCTAGAGAGAAGTCCTGTCTGTGTGACATATACCCATAGGAGAAGTAAGAATTTAACCTAGGAACTGCAGTTTACTACACCCACGACATTTAGACAGAAATTCAGGACTTATTTGAGGTGAACTGGATGAGCTTACACATTCATCAGAGACCTATACTTTTAAACTCTTTTCAAGTATTATGTCAGAGTTGCTTGACTTTGTATTACTCATTCACAGTTAGAGCACTGAAATGTTTGAAGACCTGTCTGGATTCATTTACTCAATGCAACAAATAATCCAGTGACTGATTTTGTATTTAGTGTTTGTTTCTACAATATAATCTCTTGAATAAATATGATTACTGTTATGACTTCTTGGATTAATTAAAAGGGATTAATTTCTTTTCCACAGTATTTCTTGATTTTGTAGAAAGTAGAAATACTTAGTCTCCTGCACCCATCTCTTTTTATGTATCTGAGATATCTTATAAAACATCTGCAGAGATCCATTGTTTCAAAATGCAGTCACTCCACTGATCTTAAAATTTATTTTGTGTATACCAGGTTTGTGATTGTTTTCCTTCCAGATTTATATTCCACATACGTTCTTTATTAATGGAGAGAGAAAAATGCAAAAATGTGAAGATCCTGCCCTTTCCTTAGTGCTCATTTTGGATCTGTATCAGGAGTACATTGAACAGCCTTGTTTCAAGCAATGAACTTATGAACTTATGATTTTATGAACTACAACTCTAACTTCTATTATAATATTATCCTCATTCCCTTCAGGACACAATTTTTTTTTCAGATTTAGACCTTGCTTTATCTCCTCCAGGGTGACAGGGAAGTGAGTGACATGCCCACTTCCCTCGCTGTATGGTGTGGCACCCCACAGGTGATCAGACAGGCAATTACTGAGTACAAACAGCTCCTCCGAAATCAGTTGCCTGAATGCTTTTGCTGGGCAGTGAGTGCACAGTCTAGTCCCAGGGTAACAGTGTGTTTGGTCTCCTCATCTGTCTCCTGATTGTAAATCTGGTTTCAAACTTCTTTTCTTTCTATGTCAGAAAGTGAATTGGGAAGCCATTTTGAGTTCTTTTTCTTCACTGAGAGGAAAGGTAAGCTGCTATTAATTTACCAGGGTCTTGTCTATGAAATTAATTAATTTCTATTAACTATTCCTTTTGTTGGTTTGGAGGTAAAATTATTTCTCCTCAGAAAAAGTTATCAGGAAATGGTACAAAGAAACCATAGCAGAGGCAGACCCAGCAGCCAGCCAGCTTCTGTTGTTTAGGTCCACTATGGAAACAGAACTTGGTGCATTTAGGTCTATACTCAGTTCCATCACGTTGACGGAGAAAAGCAGCCTGGAAAGCCTCCTCCGAGCGGTGAGGAGAGAGGTGGAGGGGATCACCAGGTGGCGCTGGAAGATGCTGCGTGCCGAGCCCAGCGCTCGGGCTGCGAGCCCCGCTCAGCTCTCCTTGCCTCTGCTCCAAGGCTGTTACTTGAAAAGCTGTCAGGAGAAACATCAACGTTGCCTTCTTGCTGCAATTTCCCCCGAAGGGCTATTCTGTTTCCTGGGCCGTTGGGTTCGACTGGAGGTTTCAGAGAATCATGAAATCAGAAAATTTGGGTTGGAAGGCACCTAAAAGATCATCTCGTTCCAATCCCCATGATATGGGCAAGGACACCTTCCACTAAGCCAGGTGGCTCAGAGTCCTATCCAACCTGTCCTTGAACACTGCCAGGAATGGGACATCCACAGCTTCTCTGGGCAACCTGTGCTGGTGCTCACCACCCTTACAGTAAAGAATTTCTTCCTAACACACCTGATCTAAACCCAGTCTCAGTTTGAAACCATTCTCCTGTTATATCACTACAGGCCCTTGTAAACTGTTCCTCTCCAAACTTCTTGTAGGCCTCCTTTGGGTGCTGAAAGGCTGCAACAAGGTCACCCAATGGAGCATTTCTTGCTTGGGTGTTCAGCATCCTGCTGATGGTGAAGGCCTGGAGCAGGAAACCTGCAGCCTTTCTCCTTCAGCAAAAGCACCCAACGGGGCAGCAAGGAGCAGTAGACCTTGGGGTCTGAGCCTGCTTGAACCTGCCTGTCTTGCTGGTCAACTTACCTAACAATTAAATATAAATGACTGAAAATATTGGCTCCTGTATGGCTGAATAAATTCTGTTCAGTTTTTTGATTGGACTGTATTTTATTATAAAATGCACTATGTATTACTGTTTTTTATTTGGTGGTATCCCCAAACACCTTGCAGCTGGATAACCTTGTCTGAGACTTCTACTTGTGTGCACTGAAATATTTCCAATTCAGAATTAAAATAAGAAGAAAAAGAAAGGAAAACCAAAACAAAACACCCAAATGCCATCCGCAACTGAAAAAAAACCCCAAAATACAACAGAACTGTGCATATTATCTGGGACCAAAAGGTGAAGAAACTGATTTTTTATTTGAAAATTTTTGTGAATCACTAGAGTTGGGATGACCTTTCCTGTCACATATGCTATTTTTCATATTTAATTTTCAATTACTTTTTTCTTGTTGTTGTTGTTGTTGTTGTTCATAGAATCACAGAATCACAGAATAAGCTGAGTTGGAAGGGACCCATCAAGATCATTTGGTCCAACTCCTGATCCTGAACAACAACATCTCAAGAGCAACACCATGTGCCTGACTGTTGCCCAAACACTTCTTGAGCTCTGTCAGGTTTGGTGCTGTGACCGCTTCCCTGGAGAGACTGTCCCAGTGCCCAACCACCCTTTGAGTGAAAAATCATTTTCTGATATCCAACCCAAACTTCCCCTGACTCCCTCAAGCCGTTGCCCTGGGTTCTGTCACTGTCACCATAGAGCAGAGATCAGTGCCTGCCCCTCCTCTTCCCCTCACGAGGAAGTTGAACTGCAGTGAGGTCTCCCCTCAGTCTCCTCCAGGCTGAACAGACCAAGTGACCTCAGCTGTTCCTCACATGACTTCCCCTCCAGGCCCTTCATCATCTTTGTTGCCCTCCTTTGGACATTCTCAAATAGCTCAATATCTCTCTTATATTGTGGTGCCCAAAACTGCGCCCAATATTCAGGGTAAGGCCTCATCAGTTGTTTAGAAATATAATTTGGGGAAAAGTAAAAGAGAAATTTGAAAGGATCCTCTTTTTCTTCTGTTTGAGGAAATGGATAGCATTCATTTACTTTTAACCTTTCATAGCAAATATTTACTGTTTTGGCTACCTGTAGCAGTTAACTATAACAGGACTATGACAGTCTCCTGCCAGGACTTTAAAATGAACATATTTCTCTTCTTTCTTTCCTGTTTCCTAAGAGTTTTCCCATTCTTTTCTGGTCACAGTTGATTGGGGGGGTCTGATTTGTATTCAGTATTAGTGCATTGAGAAAAAGTGCCACCTCTTGCATTATTAAAATCACTTCCTGCAGCCTCTGGGGATCTGTATATGTTTCTGCTTCTTGCATGACCCATCTTGATCCTGTTTACCTTGTAAAATTTGACTGGAGCACAGCTCAAAGGGCTGTGGTAGAGGTACTGTTTGATTTTTAACTCCTTGATGACCTCAGAGGAGTTCCTGTATGCAGACATGCACGAGCCCATCTGGGGCTGCATCCGGTGAGGTGCAGAGCAGTGTGGCTCTGCTCCAGAAAAGCACTTAAACCAACTGCTCACACCGAGCCCCTGGGCTCGAGCCAAGAGGGAGGTATTGCGACGTGACCTGTTCTCAGAATTGCATTCAGATTTATGGTTAGAGCTGGCCTGAGATGGGGATAGGTAATCCAAACGCGGTGTTTATTTTACATTGAAAGGGGTTATTCACAAAGGTTCTCTCAGTCTGATAAAGTCACTCCCAAAGGCTCCCAGGGGAAGCCCACCTTGCTCCCGTCCCTGTAGGGGATGTGTCTAGAGAGATCAAGCTTGTGATGATCAAGTGAAGCTTTATGAATACTCTCAAAAATGTCATGCAAATTGTATTTTTCTAACCTGCTCCAGTTCTTGAACTCTGGGTAAGGTTTCTGAAAGGTTCTAAAGCATTCCAGTATTTTTGAAAGTGTTGCCATTTCACTTAATCTCCAGGTATATGGTCTAGTATCTTCAACCATGTGCACCACTGAAACTTCCTTTCAATGCTGGTGTTAAAGACAGCTTTATTCTTGCAGGTTTTCAATTGTTCCTCCAGGTCACTGACTGAGGGGTGTCACTGACATGTCTGTGTATCATATGATGTTGATTATTTCAGTAATAGTTTGGGAAAAGATGTGGGTTTCCAAATTGTTAAAGCAGCTTTATGCCTTTCAGCAGTTTTTACTTCAGCCAAATACAGTGACAAAGTCTGTGTTGAACAAGTGAAGATTAAGATATTGGCAGGGACAGTGGGTTTACACAGAAGGTGAAATCCGGATGATAAAACATTAAAATGATGATACGTGACCCAAGGATATTTTTTAGAATAAATCCATTCAAGAGTGTGTCAGAGGATCTATTTTTGTACATTTTATTCACTCTGTATTCTTGATTTTAAGTCTATTCTCTTCTAAGTGTTCTTAACTTTGTTATGTGTGTGGAATTAAACCAGTGGATGAATCCTTTCAGCCCTCATAATCCTACAGTAAGAAGAGACAAAAGGAGCATCTTGGTGGACAGGGCTGAAGATGGTTGGTAGCAACTGACACCCTGATAGTTCAGATGTGATACATGAGTGTCCTGTGATAAGTGAAGGAGTCCAAGGCAAGAGGATAAATTTAGGAGATAGTGAACTCCCAGTTCTGTGCATGGATTTTGATAATTTGTTGTAGTTGTGGCTGATTCTTTTCAAGACATGCTTCCGGGGCTCTATCTGATCAGTTCTACCAGCAGACAATATGTATTCTTTCCATGAGGTGATAACTCTGGCACCTGGGCATTGCTTCAAATAAATATCATTTTATTTGGCAATATTTGTCCCTTAGAGTAAGATTATCTGGTAGTCTTTGTCCTGTCTGATTTAGTCTCATTTTGGTAAACTCAGCCAGAAGCTTTAAATGTTCTTCATCCTGCCTGAGCTCAAGTCTAATCAAAGGAAAAACAGGCAGATAATCAAAATACTGATCTTCTATTTCTGTGTGAAATATTAAACTACTGCCCTTTGTCGGCTGAAATATGAAAAGTACCTCTTATACTTATTTTTGTCTTGAGTTTAGAGCCAATAGACAATTTTAAAAAAGTCAAATGATGCACAAGGAAAAAACCAACCTAAGATTGACAACAAATTGATTGTTTTTCCGGTGTATTTTCTCTCCAATGCATAATAATAGCACCTAAATCTCTGCCAGAAAAGCTTTTGTGCCATTTGGACTGACAGCTGTGAAAGTTACTCTCTATCCAGAGGGGAGGTTTTGACTGACCATCATAGACAGGGAGTGGTTTCCTAGGGAAAAGGAGTCCACTGGTATAAAGTTCATGTCCTCCTACATATCTGCTGATTCATACATACAAAAAAAAAAAAATCTGGGAACGAAGGCCTTTGAAACACCTTTTGTGAATGTTCGTTTCATATAGTGTTGTAGAAAATAGATGGAGGAGGATAAAATTCCATCTTCAGCTCAAATCTCTTATTGTCTTTTCAAGCATAGCATCAGTATAGAGGAGACTCCTGTTTTGACCCATAATCAAGGCCTGCATTTTTATCCTCCAATGCTTTTGGATAAGAAGAGACAAATCTGAAAACACATGCTGGAGCTGTACAGACTCTGAGCTGGAATAACTCCAGAAGGATGCTAGGCCTGATGGGAATTAAGAAAGCCTGACCTGCTTCCCAGCTTCGAGAGTCCTCTCCCAGGCACGCAGCAAATGTGTTATTCACTCCCTGACCCTTTGCACAACGGGCTGACCTTCCCCTCAAATAAGTCAGCCCAGCATGAGAGCAACATATGAAGCCTTTGGGGCCTTCCTCTGTCCAAAAAATGGTGTCATTTTCAGGCAGCGTAGGAGTCCCAGTTATATGGACCTTCCTCCTGCTGAAGTAAGTATCAAGACTCTCACTGACTTCTGTGTAAAGGGGGCTGGGCATTCAGCTTGCCTCTGGGAAAACAGAGTATAAATAAGGAAAGTTATGTGGATGCCTGAGAGTCCATAACATAGGAATTACTCATGCAAACACAATATTTAGACTATTTTAAATGCATATTAGTTGGAACATGCAAAGTGATGTTTTGCAGTTTCCCTGCAAGTGGATCTTCTGTGTGCACAAAGCGGCTGGTGATGCTGCAGTGGCACAGGCAGGGAACAGCAGTCCCTGGAATGGGACAGCAGTGAAGGATATGGAAAGGCTGAGGCAAAGCAGCTCTCTACTTTGGAGAAGATCATTGTACAGTAGATTGTGATATTGAGCTTTTACTCTGAGCCTCTTAGGATTGCCATCCTAAGAGCATATATGAGCATAATAATCTATGAGAATTTTACCTGCACTGTCTTGGGAAAGAGTTTGCTATACATTTTTGTGGAAGGAAAAATACAAGTTTTCTGTAGGTAGAGGAAAACATGGTGTCAATTTTCCAACTTCAGCAGTCCTGCTCTAATGCACTTAAGATTGAATTTAAAAACTTCAGTTCTTCTCTCAGTTCTGCTCATGAATAAATATAGGTGTTGGTGATCCTCATCCAACCCATCCAAAGAGGACATGAGAATCTGGACTTTTTTGTAAAACAAAACCAAACAAAATCTCCAAAATGCTGTATAAAATCCTGAGATGATCTTAATGAAGAAATATCGAATCCTAGAACCAGATACACTGTGATGGCTGGAGGCAGATGTATACAATTATAGAGCTAAAACTCTGTACATGCTCCTCTGCATGGCATACACTAATGGAAGAAGTTTTCCTGCCTGTAAATCCATACCTCACCATCCCTATGTGTTAGTTATGAGTGAGTTATAGTAACGGATTTGTCAGATAAGCAGTCCAAATACCTTCCTCTTACTATAAACTATACCAGAGACTGCAAAACTGTAACATCAACAGGAGCTTTCAGAGTAAAAAAAAAACAAAAAAAAACTCCTTTGTTTTGATCATTCCAAAATGCTGTTCATGCAAAGGTTACCGGGCAAAACCAAACTTAAAGCAAAACAGATTCATCCCCATGTTTATATACCACTATATGTGCTCTCTACAAATCAGGCTGTGTAATGATGGGACTGACCTCAGAGTGTGGGAGGCAAATGGGTACAACAGGTCACCATCTTCCTGCAGGAGAAACCTTCTCCTGGAAACAGACAAGCCAGACAGTGTGCATTTTAATTAAAATCACATCCTGGGCATTTAAGTTTTCAAAAATTATTAGTATGACAGAGCTTACCTTTTCTTGTGACTACTATTATTACTGTCAGACTGCCTGCTTCACATGGGGGGCTGAAGGTTACATATGGGATGGGGGAATGTAAAGTTAGCTGGAAGGGGTTAGTACACGAGGCCATAGCCTTGGAATGCTCTTCCTTGGCCAGAGCTCTCTTGTTGTCTTGTCTACAGCTGTGCAAAAGACCCCTCAGGACATCCTGTACAGCCCTCAGCAGTGACTGCAGTGCTATAAACTGCAGGTGACTCTGGTCAAATCCAATTTCTCTTCCTGAACAGAGTGCATGCTATCACTGCTGCATATTCCTTGCCAAGGTAAACAGGGGTAACAACCTTACAGACTATTCTAGAGAATTTCATTCAAATTTATGCTTGGTATTGTTGTATTTCTTTAAATAATTTTGAACTGTTTGAATTCCTGTGCTTGTAATTGAGGCTAATGGGCCATGATGAAACAAGATGATGTTTGAGTGAATATAAATAGACTCTCAGATGAAAAGATGAGCTGTTCAGTTTAGCAAAGGACACACTTCCATGTAGGAAACCCAGGACCCACAAGGAGTCTTTCTAGGAATGCCTTAATATTTTTTTACTATTCATACTGACATTCCTATGACTCATCGATGTGCATTTTACAAATTAAGCTGTGCCACAAAAGGCTGAAATGACCTATCCAAGGCTGTACAAAAACTTCTGATGCAGTCAGCAGTTGACTCATGCTCCAAATCTCTGTTCCATTCTACTATATTATTCTTTGGCACCCAGCTACATCTTGTGCCTTGAAAAGTCTTCCCTTCTTAAACTAGGTTTTGTTTCAGCTCTGAGAAGCACAACCACTTTAAAAACAGAGACACAAACAGCACACATCTTTGGGGAAAAGTTTAAAAAAAGCACAAGAAAAACAAATTATTTCATAGCTCAAAATTCCACTTTGAAGTGCGTTTTGGTGATTATCAGATAAATCCCTAAGAAAAGAATTGGAATGACACTATATATGTGCTTGAAACAGTTCTCTCTTTAATGGATCTTTTGGAACTTGCCTAAGTTGCCATAAGAAGTCGGTTTTTATCATGCTGTACTGTAAATATTTTAGTACTGAAATTGGCTTTTAATAAAATTAACTGCAAGTTCAAAATGTTTAATGGACTCCATGGCAGTAAAATTAAGAAGAATGTCATTTTGTCTCTTTAATGTGCCCCGAAACATTCTTGCATTGAATTAGAAGGCTGATTGTTATTTTTCAGCTCAGGACTTGGCAGGTGTGTAATGTGACTCCTGATAGCAGGACAGCAGATTACATTCTCCTATAAAACCATTTCTAAGGGACTTGGCACAAAAACTGTTATTGCATGTCTGCAGGTGTTTAGTAATTGGATTAATGCAGAGCAGAAGGAATGTCTGATGCCCCAGCAGTGAGAAACGCTGAGGAAAGACACATTCATTTCTGAGAGTAACCTGGAATGCATGATGACAGCCTGTTCACACACACAGAGCCAGATCTAAGCCTGCAAGTTTAAAATTAACTGCTGTGAGCAATCACCTTCCAGAGGAAAGTTTATCCAAACCTAAATACAATAACAGGAGCTCGGTAAGTAAGGAGGTAGGGAGCTTTGGGCTATGTTTTGATCTTATTCCAAAAGTAACTTGCATAACCTTAGAAAAAGTCCTTATATCATGCATATCACGAATCCCTAAAATCCTAGGTGTCTAATAAAAATGTCCTTGATAAACATATAGACCCTCAAAATTCTGTAAATGTAAAATAGAGAATATAATGTAATCTCAGATCAAGGGCTTTAAGGATGAAATTATGTTCTTTTAAATATGATGAATCAGGAAGGCTTTTGTAATGGCCAGGGACTTAAAACATAAATATTTCTATACTAACTAAAATATCTCAGGTTAGGTCCTAATAGTACTCAGAGAAACACTTGAAATGTGAAAATGCGTGAAATCTTTAGATTCACTAAGTTTTGATGTACAATTGATAAGTTGTCCTCAAAAATTAACTTGAACATGGGTACTGTTTTAAAAAACGTCTTTTACACTTATGGTTTATACATTAAATTTAATAGCAGACAGATTTAGGAATAAGAACAATTCTTCATTTTATCTTGTACTGGGGAAACTGAGCCAATAAGAGAAAGCTCTCTGCTGCTAGGGGCTTGCAGGAGGACAGAAGTGATGTAGATCCAGTGAGGACACTTTAGGACACTTTATTGTCTTTCTTTATCTGTCAGGAAGTAAAGGTACTGAGGTGACTGAGCACTCTGCTTTTGGGCTGTCTGGTTCCTCTGGAAGCAGTACTGGCTAGCTGCAGATAGGACTGACCAATGCCCTGTAACAGGCTCCTGGCTAATTAAAAAAGCCACTATGTTTGAATAAAGTTCATGACTCACTCTTGTTGGGGTTTCCACAGTACTTCTTCCAGACCATAGAGATGTGTCAGGTGAGGATTTCAGTCCTTTTGGCTTTTGTCTCATCTCTATAACCTTATGGATAAAATGAGGAGTAAAACTCCATATCATTTTCTTATATTGGTTGGTCAAAATTACGATTTACTGAAATAAGTGGTGGATTCATTTCAAGAATAAGTTAGATTTGAGTTCTTGACATTCTCTCTATGAATTTATTAGAAAATAAGAATCATAAGAGAGGAGAATATATTCTTAAGACTAAAATAAAAAATTTTCATTGCACCACATTGCCTACAGAAAAAAAAAAAAAGAGCTTTCCTTGAGAAATTTTATCTAAATATCTCTACTTTTTGGGAATAAGACTTGGAGATTTTACCAGAATCTTGAAAGCTTTGTCCTGTGCAATGAATGGCATTTCACTGGGGATCAGGTGTTTAAAGACCATGGAGCAAATGGCAGCCTCATGGAGTTTGTTGGGAGTTCTGCACTGACTTCCAGATGCAAGTCACAGGCCACCCCCACTGCAGTTAAAGTTGTCAAACAACTTTCATTATAGCTTTGTCTTTTACAGGCACAGAGTTCTCCCTGGGCTTGATCTCAGTCAGAGAGGACACAGACCAGAGGGACTCTGTGGAACAGAGCTCGTATTGCACAGGTAAGAGCACATGCACTATCTACTGCTTTGAAAGTTGTCTAGAATGAAAGGTTCAGCTTCTGTGAAGCTCAGGGAATGTTGCATCACCCTGCCCTTCACAGAGGTGGCTGTGCCTCAGTTTAGATCCTCTCTGTGCATTGCACGAGTCAGTCTCTGGTGGGGAGGGTCCATTTCATGTGGTATGGGGAATGCTTCATTTGAATTCTTCCAGATTTCAGAGGTTTCACTTTGGAGCTTTAAAACTCCTTCCCCATCAGCTTTTATGACTTTAATTGACTCTTTTTTTTTTTAGAACATGAAAATTAAAAAAAGTCTGTGGTGAATCCACAAACTTGAGCATTGCATTCCTGTGGCACAGAACTGCTGTGCTGCATGATGATGCTGATCATACAGACTGACAGCAGGCTGTTTTAACAGGGAAATGAATATTACTTGAATGACTCGGGGAATAATAAAAGCAACCATCTAACCATCCCATCCCCCAGGAAGATGATGATGTTTTCATCTAACCTTTTCCAGCTTTACTACTCAAAATGGGATTATCCCGCGAAAAACAACTTTGAACATTTCTGAGAAAATCTCTGAAACTCAGAGTTCCCTGCAGGTGGAGGAATGACTGCATGCTAAAAAGCATCTCAACAGCAGTAGATAAAAGGAAATAAAGGGAAAAGTTTGCAGATGTTTGCCCTGTTTTTACACTTGCTATGAATTCACTCAATCTATTGTTGAACATAGGAAAATAAGTTTCTGGACCTTTGGTTGGGCTAAATACATGCTCCTATGTTTTTAAGTCTGGAAGTTATAGAGTTCAGACCAAACCAGTTGCCTCTACTCCCTTTACTGTCAGTGGAGACCAAGTGATTTATGGCACACCTATCTTTGGAGTTGCATTCTAGAGCTACCTGCACGTCTTTCTCCACCAACAAAAAGTGGACTGTGCTGAAGTCTTAAGCCTGCCTAAGATTTGAACTTTCTGACCATTGCATTAACTTATCTGAATTTCATTTCAGCCCTCATTATCAGGAAGGGTTTATTATGCTTTGCTACACTGAAACACCACTTTCTCCTCCAAACAAAATTACACTGTCCTGTAAAAATTCTAAATTACTGAAACAACAGTTGACACAGATATATTAGGCAAGGTTCACATCTTGTCACATAGCTATGTAAGAAAATTCTTCAGCCTCTTGAGCAGCTCTTGATATCTTTATTCTCTGTAAATAGAGGCATTGTCTGTCTGTAGTTTCACAGATTTCAGGGAGTGTCCTCTGGGAGAAGACTGTGTAGCAGGGCTGATTCACATACTCTGTTTGTGTGTTTACTGATGGGAATTACAGACAGTATTACACAAGAAAATAAGCATTCATCAGCCTTACCAAAGGACTTTGTTAGTCCCTCTTTCACACTAATATTAGTGTTGAAATAGAAAGACTTCACTAGAAAATCCTAGAAACACAGCAGACAGTTCATTGTCCAATTCTATATCTTCTTTGTTTTTTTTTTCACATTCTACTCAGAGAGAGTGGTTGTAAATTACGAAGTTTTAAAAAGCAATTTTTTCAGCAAGCAGAAGAAATGCAGACCTCCTTCCTAGAAAAGATGTCATGATTATTGTTTAACTGTATACATGTTTTTTAGGAAGAAATGAATGAAAGGATTGTCTTCTGCACAAGTATTGAGTATTGTACCCTGTATTTTTAAAGAATCATTAACTGTGCTATGGAATAAATATCTGTGGAGTTTCTTTAAGAAGTTTGAAATTCCTATCATGTCATAATTTGTTTTAGTTTCTTTCTTTTATTTTTACCTTTTAAAAAATACAGAAGATCAGGAGACGTGCCAGCTTAGGGGTGGAGATGTGTTCAGACCTGTAACCTTACAGGTTCAGGAAGACTTCAAAGTTGAGACTGGTAGGATCCAGTTACATTTAATCACAAAGGATAAATTTATGCCTGTAAGCCATAACCTTTGCCCAGTCTCTGTTTCTTCTTATTGGCCAAGAGATATACCTCTGTAATTCTTTTGTCATGTATTCACACTGCATAAAAGTCTCTTTCTTTAGTTTTTCATTTGTTTTCCTGGCTACTTACACCTTCAACAAAGATGGATGCTATCCAGATGGGTGGTGTGCCTATCTACAGAAGGCAAATCAAACTTTTAAAAAATGTTCTACACTGTGCTAATGCAAATGATGGCAACTGCAGGGGCTGCTGTAGAAACTAAAAAGTAGAATAGCTGTTCCTTACACAGAAATTGAATAGAGAAAACAATGAGTAGCTATTAACACCATGTTGTTGTAGCTGCAAAAAAGAACTCTGAGGCTGCATTTATACCAGTAAATAAAATGGACCATGGCTCTGCTCTGGCTCTGTGATCATGACTGAGGTCATGGTCAGCCAGCTGGACTCTTCTACTTTGCAAAACCACCTGACTGCCTCCAAACAGGCTGCTGGGTTCTGAGTCAGCTAAGACCTGAAAGCTGTGTCCAGACATTATCTGGAAGAGTCTTACTTTGGGTCAAAACAGTGCCAAGAGGTGTGCTAGCAATTAAAGGTCATGACCTGCCTCTGTTTAGTATGCTTATATAAAGGTGTGTGCTGTAGAGAGCCAGAAACCAGTGCACTGCCAGTCAGACAATGATACAAGCAGCAATACTGAGAGAAGACATATAAAAACTTGGGTTCTGTAAAGATATACATAATTTTCCTTCGACCCTGCAGAATGGAATAAAAAGATACTACGTTTTTTCTGAATTTTGGGTGCAGATGTAAGCTCTTGCTGCTACTCTTAAAAGTCTGGGAAGGAAAATATACTTACTGTCATTCAAAAATGTTCCTTTATCAAAGGAAGGCACTATGTGAACAATATAATACAAAGTTGTCATGAAAATCCAGCTTCACAAAACCAAAACAATATGAAGCATTCTCTTCATCCCAAATTATGAAGGTTTCAAATGTCAGCCTGAATGAATAGCTCTGTTTTCCACCCAAACATATTTTTTGGACAACTCCTGGAAACCTGATGCCTGAACACTGCTGTTTATAGGAGCTCTTCTGAGTTTCTGTGCCAGTCTTCACCTGAGGGTACACTGAAATACGTGGTTGTTCATGGCTGGAGCCATGAAGCTATAGATGTACATCTGCTGTGCTTTCATTATGGAGTGCACTTGGATATTGCATCTAACTTCTGCCTTCAACACACAGTCACCACTGAACTCTGGTGGTGCGTGCAGTGGAGGAGGAATTAAAGCTCAGGTTCATATTTCATCCTTGTTCTGAAATGAGGACAAATCCCTCAACTGGATAAAGCTTTTCTGTAGACAAGAAGATAATTGTGGGTCGATACCAGAGAAGAGGCTAGAGCCTCAGTTTGTTGTGGAATTGTGAGTACCTGAGGCAGCTTCAGGACAAAATGCCTCCAGATTATAACTGTGAAGAAGTGCAGCTCTAAGAAGGACTCAATAATGTGGCTACAATTTTCTTTTATTGCTGGCTAAGCTAATTTATCCACAGAGGTGTTAGTGCTGATTACATGAATTAATTTTACAACAAAGACATCCTGTTCAGATTTCATTTCAGAAATCAGTTCTTGACTTTAGGATGAAAAAAAATTGGGGTGCTGGTCTTTTGAAGGGTAAAAGGAAAAATAAGATGCTGTGCTTATGAAGTTCATTTAATAAAACAGAGGATATTACTACTGACATAATTGTCTCCAGTTCTCCCCCGTTTGGACAGATCTTATTGCCAGCTGATAATACTTATCCATGTGGTATTTAAATTTCTTTGCATTCTTACCTTTGTGGTGTTCCATCCTAACCAAAAGCAGTCTGGTGTTAAAAGTAGGGCTATCTGGCAAGCAGGGCTTAAAGAAATGCAGGGTGCAGTTGGTGTTGAAAAAGGCTCTCTCACATTTCTGTATAACACAGACTGCAGCCCAAGATTAAGCCACTAGAAAATCTCAGCACAAGCAAGACACACAAGACTGTATAGCCAATGATAACAGGAAAGTTTAACACTAGATCAACACAAGTATAATTAGCTGTTTCAAGTGGAGACATTATTCTTCATTTCCTGCCCTCAGCTTGTTGCTCTGAACTGTTAAACAATAGCTGTGTTTCATGCAAGAAGGGTTGGGTTTCAGAGGCTGGTGAAATGGTTCCCCTGTGGGACCAGATCCAAGGGTGGACAGATTCACTGGGAGTGTCTCTGGGCTGCTTCAGATGGGCCAAGACATCCTGACAAACATAGAAATAGTGGGGAAGGGTAGCTTGCTTGACACTTAATTCAACAGTATTTTCATCCAGCTGATTTCAGTCCTTTTGACTCACATAGGCTTTATACCCACTGTACTAAAACACAATCAAGAGATCTCTTTCCTTTTCTTCTGGTAAGCTCCAGTTTTCAGTATAATGAAAGAGTTCCCCTTTCTTTTCCTTACCAATCTGTGCACAACTCGTCTTTTTTCTCCCCACTTCGCCAGTCTCCTTCATACACCCTTCAGTCATATTTTTTCAATCATACCTTTTTTCTTTCAGCATTCTCTTTGCTGCCTACTATTAACTTCCAGATGCACTGAGCTGTCTTTCCATGGATCCAGACTTCAAGTCCCAGTGGGGCTTGCCCTTGCCAAAGATCACTAGACTGTGGAGGCAGGCTGGACACCATCTGAGTCAAATTCCTGCGTTACAGGTAATAAGAAGCAGCTAGATCCAGGGAAGAGCTGCCTTCCTGTTTATCCTGCAAGTTTTGCAACACCTGAACTCAGTATTACATAGTGAATCTAAAGTGAACGTAGACTTTTACCAAATTCATAACTGCCCTGCAATATCAGCAGAGTCTGGCATCATCCTGTGGGATAAGAAAAATATTAGAAGTGTCTAGCTGAAAAGTTTATATAATTATATCAATTATTAAATGTTTCCTATATGTGCAGGTTATAGTTATGAGCACGTACCTTATCCCTTTCTGTCAGAAATAGTAAACATTTGATGATTTTTTGAAAACTTTTGCCATTTAAAAATGGTAGGCTACAAAAAATATAGGGTTTATAGTGCTCCAAACAGAAATTTTCTGAATGCACACATGCTGTTTCTGAGACCTATTCTGACTATCTGCAGATGCAAACAACATGACATGCAAAAGGGATTACACATAATTGGAAGATGCGATGCAGAAAATTATTTCTTTCACTGTCACTCTATGCCTTTATTTGTTCTTGAATCTCTTATTAAAAAAAACCCCAGCACACACACAAAAAACAAACATGTACACTGTACATCAGAACCTGGAAACAACCCAAGCCACAGTCTAACAATTGGCAAAACTATCAGATAAGATTCAACAGAAAAACTACAATGTGATGATGGGCTGATTTTAGAGACAAGAGACAAGACAAAACTTTTGGTAGAAGTCCTAGATAAAAAAAATCAATTCCTGTTGCTGGTATAGGTTTTCTATATTACTTTAAATAAGTAATTTATGATTTCTGCTTCTTTGTTTCTGTAATCTGAAAACTAAAGAAAACCTACCACTTTTTTTTTCTCCAAAAATTTATCTGACTTCACTTTTTAACATACAATAAAAAGGTTTCAAATAACTCTGCAAATGAACAGAATAGATCTTGCACCTTACAGGAGTCTATTGCCTCATAACTAACACCAGGTACACGCATTTAGATAGTATATGAGCAATAACAGACTTTTTCTGCAAAATGGTTTTGCTGCTGGTTATACAAAACAGTGACTCATTCCTTTCTTGTAGCAAACATTTTTTCTTGTCCTCATTTAAAAAGTACAAGAGAAGCAGAAGGAAAGTTTGCCTGGATGGTGTGAGATGGGATAGATAGAATAGAAAGATTGGAAAGAAGATGTGGAACACATAAATGGCTTCAGAGTGCGTATAAAGATTTTCTCTGCAATCTCAGATCTTTAAGTTATATTAAACTGCCTCCATTAGGTCTTCTTCAGCTGTATCATTCTATATAACAGATGTTGATCCTGTGAATCTTTCAAGTGAAAACATTCCGTGATTCATAGAAAATTTATGATTAAAAGATGGTATAAAGATGAGAAACCACCCGCCATTATGAACCATGATGAACATGTGTGCAAAGTTATTGCAAAAGACACTGTGCATTCTACTCCCAGAAAAGGGAAAAAATGTTCCCTTTGGTTGAATAAAATGTAGAAATTAAGTAAAGATGGTTGTCTCCTACTGTTTGAGTCTTTCATATCAGTTTACAAGCAGTAAAATCAGAAGAGTTCAGCAATAAGTACAACATTACTTCTACTCATCTGTCAATTTCAAGAAATCAGAGTATATAATTTGTTGAGTAATCCTTTGAATTCCCATCTGAACATTAAAAAAGAAATGTGGTATCACTTCATGTACCTGTCTGTGACTTTTCAGATTGTAAACAACTCCCAGTGCATAGCTTGATTTGTCTGTCTGAAGCCATGAGGAAGACATTTGTATCAACAAAGGGTAAGTTTAGATTTGCTGGTTTTATCTAAAAAATTCAGTGATTCTTCCCCCGCAAGAGCATATAGAAAAGGCAGTGGAGACAGCAGAATTTACATGGTGTTGTTATCTTTATTTCCATTCAGGGACAATTTAAAAAAATGCTATCTGAATTAAGTAACAGTGTGAAACTGGAGTTAAATGCAAAAATCTGAAACTTCATTCATAGAACATGAAAACCTAGAAAGATATACTTTGAGTTAGGAAAACAGAGTTGAAATATAAATATGCAAATGGGCTGCCCACCTTCCTGAGGTCCCCTGTGCACCACAGCTGCATTTCTGAGCCGGGGATGGTGCAGGTCCTCCCAGTCAGCAAGTGCCAGAGAGCCAGAGGAGTTTGGTCTCGCCATGGGATAGGGAAGATGAGGCTCCAGTGCTGTTCTGCTGCTGACACTGTAACAGCCACAGGGAAGAGCAGATAAAAGGCCCTGTGGGCACCATATCTCCTTCTTGCTGTGAGATGTGGTGGGCCTTTCTCCTCCAAACTCTATGCCTCTCCCTTTAAAAGCCATCTAGAATGGCATGGAGATGACCTGAAAGCCCTGGGAGAGTGGTAGAATCACAGCCTTGAGCTCTGGAGTTTGCTAGCAGCTACTTTGAGGCAGATGATGCTGTGCTGAAAGCCCTGCATCTTACACCTTCCTTTTCCTGAATGAGAGCAAATCCTGGTGTAGGAACAAGACCAAAGAGGAGGAGGTGAGCAGGATCCCCCAACAGACAGACAAGAGTAGTGAGGGCTGGCAGAGGGGAGTGGGAGGAAAGAGATCTCATACGTCCCACTGAAACTCTGTATGGCTCCTGACTAACCTGGTTTCTGAAATAAATGGAAGTGATTTACTGCATCTGAAGTCAGCTACCTACAGAGCATATATCTAATTTGAACTGGTCATCTTTTCAGTCAGTGCTGAAAGATAGGTACATTCAAACTGAGAGTAGCAAGCTGCTGACAATAAGAGAGCAACATTCATTTTTCGTGTACCATAACAATAAATAAGGGTGAAAACCAGAGGGACTCTTTGCTCTTCAAAACCCTGCTGCAATTAACCTGCTGTATCCACCTTTCATATGTTTCATATTCTTATAAGGGGTGTCCTAGAACAAGGCACTTTAGACTATGACTGTTTTTTATTCTGTTTGGTATGATATGTTTTTAATGGTAGTTTGTGTTATGCCCTTGAATGAAAAGAGATAACTGAAGTACAGATCTTGCCTGGAACAGAGACTAGGAATGTTAAAATGGTGTAAGACCTTGGCAGGGTCCTACAGCAAAGGAAGAAGATTATCTTGGAGGCAAGAAATTAGCATGATGTCCTCTTCTGTTCTGCTGATAAGCTTCTTAAGGGAGACATTAGTCAAGGACATTTTTATTCTATTTAATGATATCTTGTAATATTTCTGTGTGCTTTTTGGATACAGCTGCAATGTGAAAATATGGCTGTTGATCAGTTAAGGGAGTAGGTACTTTGGGTTTTTATAATCACATACTCTAGAAGCATTTTCTCAGGTATCCTTGTCAGGCATTTCTGAGATAATGTAGAATTTGCTTCATCATGTTCCAACACGGTTGTTAAAAGAATGCCTGCCTTCCTCGGTCATGCAATCCTGAGAGTTGTGAATTGCTCTCTTCAATCTGGGATGGTTCCAAAATAATTTAAAATGGGCTACAATCATTCTTTTGTTAGAGAAGATGTCTTATCCATGGATGTTTTCTTTAATAGCCAACCAGTTCATAATTTACACATTTCAGTTAACAAGGAAAATAGTTTAAAGTTCAGTGCAGATTTTATTATATATGTTATAGCACACATCTGGGAGAGCTAGACTTTATGATTGTCTCTTGGTTGTTAACAGTGCAACTTTTTCGCATCAAGCTCTGTTCTTTTGGCAATTTACTTTTTGGCAGAAATCTGACAAATAACTTAAATACCTGATTAGTGTTATGCACAAACCTTTTCTTATGGCCATTCTCATGCTTGCCCTTGTGTATAAAGCAAGATAATAGCAGTGTCTTCTTAAGGGGAAGTCAGTTGTAATTCTGAATGCAAAATGAAGTCCTAGTAATTTAGTTCCAATAAATTATGAACATGGCTTTCAGGAAATAAGCAAATAAAAATATAGGTGAAACTTTGTAAGAGAAACCCCAAAGATATCCAATGAACCTGACCCATTTTGCATAAAAATAAATGACATTGAGATTTGTAAACTTTTCCTATGTTTTCCTAGGAATATTTTCCTAGTAGAATAGGGAGAAAAAGGCACTTTCAGAGTGTTGCTCACAGATAAATGAATTTATACATTGTAAATGCCCATTTTTTTCTGATATTTCATGAAGGGACAAAGTTCCCTAATAGAGAGTAAACTTTTGCTCTTGGGTGTTGAGGTTCAGTGAGATCAGTCTTGAAGACCTTCTCTGGAAAGGAACTCTGTGAGGCAAATGGGGGCTCTTTGGACATATGAAGGCCAATCTGATGAACAGCAGTGTCAAAGGTTTTATTTGCCATCTTTCCTCTTTCAATAAGGCACAATAGTTTGTAAGGCTTTCATAGTTTCTTAGAGAATGGCACAGGACTGCCAGTTTACAGAATTTTTTTTTATGGTTGTTTGATGATTTTTGGTAGTTTCTTTTCCCTCACTGGGTTATATAATCTGTGAATATGCCAGAATTCACTTGAAAAAAGTTCTTCGAGTCCTCAGGGCAGCATAAAAGAAGCTATAAAATAGAAACCATATATAAGTAGTAAAGTTGTGATATTTAATGTTTCTAAAGAGTTGTGGGGCCTGAATTATTAGAGCCCAATCACTGTTTGAATCATCTGTGAAATACTCCCACTCTTAAGATAAACACATATTTTTGTAATACAATCTGTCTTCTACCAGTAAATTTCATTACTCAACTATTTGTCAAGGAAAAGTTTAGCTAAGTGTCAGAAACAAAAAAGTCTTTTTTTTTGTAGAGGACTCCAAGAAATTATCTTTCCAATATTCGTTGTACCAGCAGTGAGGAGGGTTTCACTGAGCATATAAAGTTTTGTGTGAACTTGCTGTTAGAGACTGTGAACTGCCTTCCAGCTTTTTCTGTATCAGTTGGAAATGAAAAATAAAACCATATGAAAGATTAAATAAGCATGTTGATGTCTTATTTTTTCAGATATCACAGCACTCTTTCTAGAAATGGGTGAAAAAAATTGTCGGAATTTTCCAAAATCATACCAATGCTTTAAAATACTATAAACCAATTTCCAAAATTGTAAAAATGATTTATACTTATTCACTCTCTTAAAGGAAATTATTTTGGCAAGGATAAAAAAAAAAAAAAAAGAACTACAATATGAACAAAACCCACTTCATTTAAAAAGGTGGATTCCCCTAACGCAGATTATTTGCTTTTGTAAGCCTGAATAAAACCGTGATACGGTGAAACTGTGAACATCTGGAATACTCAAAATCAGTAGGAAATTATTTTAACACAGAGTATGGGATTAATTTGCCTAAATTTAGACATCTACAAAGTAGAGATCTAAGTTTGAACTGGTTTTCCAGGCCCTAGGTAATCAGTAAAAAGAAACAGGCTTTTCCACAGAACAATTCATCTGCATTCTAAAATGCATCGGAAATGGTCCAGATGAATTACTCCCAGAAAATGTTTATTTTTCTCTGTTGAACACAAAGGCAGACATGATTGACTACCTTGGATGTAAACATCTGTAATGTAGCCTACAGTTAGGCAAGACACCTTCATTATTTTTAGAGCTATAATAGCATGTAGAGTCTCTGCTCAAAATTTGGGTACAGGAATCAGCTAGGTGGTTGAATTTTC
The DNA here is from genome assembly GCA_013396875.1 of Vireo altiloquus. Taxonomy (NCBI): domain Eukaryota; kingdom Metazoa; phylum Chordata; class Aves; order Passeriformes; family Vireonidae; genus Vireo; species Vireo altiloquus. The sequence continues at coordinate 703,415 of VZRF01013940.1, forward strand.
TTAGGTTTGGATTAGTTACCTTGAAATCTATGTGTGCAAATGCATGTATCTACTAGTGTTTGCACAGAATGTATAGCCTCCATCAAGACTTATTTCAGAAATATTCATCTTGATAACTTGCCTCTGCAATATCACGTACAAAACCAACCCATGTTACTCAGACAAGATTTTCAAATTAATGCTATGCAGTTGAGCAAGAATATTAACAGCACCGGGGTGGAATGTTCCTTCACTTATTTTGTAAGCCTCAGCTCCAGATGAATGCCACATCATCTCCCCTAACTCATTCATACATGTGTTTGGAAATCAAAAGGAGACCAGTTCTGCACCAGAAGCTTATTAAGGCTGACTTTCCTACAGGCATCATCTTACGATACACAAGGTATAAGTTATTTAGCCAGTTCAATCCTCAGATCCTAAAATCGTAAGAGACATTCTATGAGAAATAGAGCTAAAGAGTTGCTCAACTGTTAGGCAGTGCTTAACAGAAGGTGAAATATTTGCAGTTCTAAAGCCTGTATGCAAATTTTAAGCAGAGAATGGTTTAATTTCCACCTTGTTTGCATGAAGTGTTGTGAAGCGGTGAACTCTCATAGTGACCATACCACAAAGATAAAGCTTGGATTGTGTCACATGGGATAGATAGAAAATAGTTACCATCATTTCTGCTAAGAATGTCGATCTACAAACTCATATATCAAGTTCTGAACAATTTCCCATACCAGGACCTGATGTGATCCCTTACCATCTCCTCCTGTTCCTTCTTCAGCATTCTCCTACGCTTCAGTCAGTAACCCTAATCGATTTCAAACTTTTATTTTTTCTTTCTATTACATTCAAAAAGACAAATGTCAATTTGGTATCAAATTGCCTTAATGTCTCCTTCCTGGCTTGATGATCCACAGGGCAGGATTCAATTTGAGATGCATTTAGATGTCAGAAAATAGGGATCTTAGAAACAGGAATGCTTGTATCTGAGATCGTGTTAGAGACAATGGAGAGCTAAAGCTTAACCCATTCCTCTAAACCTAGGCCTCTAGTGGAATTTAAAATGCACTGAAATACCTTAAGACAACTGGAAAGAGCTGGAAGTTGTGAGCCCTTTGGGGAATAGAATTGTCCTGGTTCAACCACTGGAACCTTTGCAGGAGACTAAAGAAAATCTGTGGGAACCAATTTGTCGGCAGCTGAATTCCCAAATTTCACACACTGGCTATCTGGTGCATTTGCCACCATTCACATGGTTCAGCTGGAGGGATTGATGAAGGAATTGATCTGGCACAGAATTGGTGCTGAAATCAGTTAACCAGGAGCTCTGAATGTGGCCCAAAGGAACAAGGTTTAAAAAAATTATTTACCCTAGCCATGCTACACAGAGGATCAGGCCAACTGTTCATGAAATAGCTTCCAGGATCAGATCTATCATGAACTGAATATTCATTACAAATTTAATAAAACTGCTTCAGCAGTATAAACTTGGTTGTAAAATACAGAATTTAAATCAGCATTCGGCCCTTGCAGTGTTTTATGCATATGATCCACTTACAAACTTTCATTAAGGAAGCCAGGTTAAAGTCATGAGGCATAGTTTTTATAAGCTTTGTCTCCTTAAAATCTTATAAAAATAAATTTAAGTAGCTTACATATCCCTAAATAAGCTGTAACAATAGTATAGCACAGTTAAGTTAATTTAGTGTGTTAGAAAAAATTTTCTTGCTGGTTTTCAGAATGTTAGAGTTTTGCAGGATATATCATTACCACCAAGTTGGTACTGACTTGTGGAGGCTATAAAACAAATAAAGTCATTAAAAATAATTTGAACAAAAGGAGTAACTTGATATCATAATGCCATCCACATTTGGTTAAAATGACTAATTTTAAAGTTCCCTTTCATCTTACTAAACAGATTTCCAGAGTTAAAAAAAATGTGATTAATAAATTATCCCCCATAAATCTTATGATAACTATGATAGTCTTTGGAGAATTATGAAGCCACATCTGGAAAAAGTATTTTACTGCCTGTAAAACAGCATGCCATGAATTTTACTAGTTCATATTAGTAAGTGAAATACGGTATATAATTTTGCATTCATCAGTATGAGTGCAAAACACATAATTTTCTTCTCTCCAAAACCATTAGATTTATTTCACAAAGAATGTTTCTTGTAAAGTTTATAAGGGACTTGTTTTCTTTTATTCATATAGAGATATTTCTCCCTTATATTAGCTGTAATTTACAAGATGAACTGGAGAGTACCTAACATCAGAACAGAAGTAAGCAAACAGTAAGAGTAATAGGGTTCATTTGTTATTATTATTACACCAAGGCTAAAATGAGCAAGGCCAAGCCACTGAGTAAATTCCAGAGCACTAATCAAGAGAGAAAGCAAAGAAGTTCATTTTCTGCTATGTAATCCAACAATAGCTATTACGTTATTCTTTTTCATTAAGGACATTTTTAAATATATAGATTAGAGTCGCAAGTCATTCAAGACGAGTGGCTGTAATATTTCTGGAATTAAAAACTTGATTAAACTTAAGTATTTCTTGAATAAAATGAGCAATGTTCTTGTAGAGCCAAGTATGTCCCAGGGAAATATAAAACCCTTTTTATTTCCAAGCAGATGTTTGCAATAAGAAATGGATGGTGAGTGAAAGGGAAGAACACCATTAAGCTAAGGTAACCCCTAAAGATTTTTATATAGTTCTGCAATCATAAGCTCCATCAGTGATAAATATCACAATAGTGCTTGTAATGTACCTGGTTTTATTTATGTGTAGATCCTTGAATATGCTTTACCTCAAGTAATATAATTTGCTTAATGACCACAGAAAAGTTATATTTTAATATAAATGAAAGCGACATAACTTTTGTAACCTGAAAAGGTTCTTTCTCTAGAAATACTATAAATCAGGACAATAACATCTGTAAACATGCTTTGTTTTTATAACAGAAATAAAAAAAAAGCCCAGAGAATTGCTTACTAATAAAATGTATGTGGATTAGACCACTTTATTGCAAACAATACTCTCGCAATTTCAACACAAATTATTTGTGTAACGTTGCTCAGACTGATAACATGGATGATATTTTGGTCATAAAACTGCTATTGCAGTAAATATAGCTCTCTTCTGTTCTGCTTTGAAATGGCTGTTACTGCATTGCTTTGTGTGTTGTAGCTGATTTATTAAATATTCTAAGCTGAATTGTGTTTGTACCTATTGATACTTACTGACTTTTCTGAAAGCAAAGACTTTATTTTGTTTTAGCTTTCCTCAAGCTTTCCTCACTGTTTTCCCTCGATTTTGCAGAGCTTTACGAGAAAGGCTGGGGCCCTTGCACAGCTGTTGTGATGCTGCTGTAGGAAGGGCTGGATGACATCAAAACTGTGTGTCCCCAGATGGGAAGGTGAGGGTCAGAGGGACATTCAGAGACGTGTTGGGTTTGTGTGGCAGGGTCTTGGTGATGGCAGGGCTGCAGGAGACACCCCTGGAAGGAGAGGCCAGGGGCTGCCCAGTGCCTGTCACAGCCCCTTGCAGCCACCTCTGCAGCAGACTCAGTGCCAGAGCTCAGCCCACTTGGGGAGCTGGTGGTGCCTCTTTCCAATCAGAGGTGCTGCTGAGGAAACACCTTCGAGAAAGGGTAAATAATGCAAGAGGGAGATAGGAGGAGGGAGCAGAACAGAGTGGGAAACAAGAGAGGGTGTACCAGGGTCCAGGAAGGAGGCTCCAAGCTCCGGAGCAGTTGTTCTCCACAGCCCATGGAGAGCCCATGCTCCGCAGAGCAGGTTCATCCTGAAGGACTGCAGCCATTGAGAAGGACTCATGCTGGAGTGGGAAAAAAGCTTGAAGGAAAAGGAGTGTAAGAGAGAACCTGTTATGCATTGACCAACCCCTATCCTCTATCCTTCCTGTGCTGCTGGGGAGGGTGCAAAGGAGGTTGGGATGTTGGAGTGAAGTTGAGTCTGGTAGAGGAGGAGGAAAGGTGTTTGGTTTAGTGTTTGCCTTTTTGATCCTCACTATCAAAGTCTATTTCAATTGACAATAATTTGTTCTTCGCCTCCCCACCATCTCAACTTTCAGTTTGTATTGCCTGTAATGGTAATTAGGAAGAAATAATCTTTTTCTTGATCTGTGAGTTTTCTCATCCAATTTCCTCCCTGCTCTGTCCCAGTGAGGGGTGGTGGTGACAGTGACACGTGAGTGAGCAGCTGGAGCCAAGGCTGACTCATCACAAGATAGCATAACACTCAAAAATTAGATGACAGATGCATAAAGAGACTGGTACAGTGCAAATCGCATGCAACAAATCTATGCTTTTAAATTTTATTTTTGAGTTATTCTGCACTGAATGCAACCCATTTTGAAGGATAACTACAAAACTTGCAAAAGATTGTCAAACATTTTTCTCTATGAATTTCAGTGTATAACATGCCTTGAATAAATATCAGTGTGAAAGATTTCTCTGTGCCAATCAGCTTCTTCCTGTTATCATCAAGGTGCACTCTACAAACTCTGCATCACACAAGCAAGAAAAAAAAACTGCACAAACTAGACAGAAAGCACCAGGGTGAAAAATTCTCCAGGGTCTATAGGGGAGCAAAAAACTTATCGATTGCTCATTGATATTACTGCAATAAATACGACTCTCATTTTGGAGTGTAATAACAGAAATGTTGCCTCTGAGTGAAAGCAGATTATTATTCCATTCTACTCTGTACTGGAAAGTCCTCAGATGGAGCACACGGCCCCATTTCACCATCACATTTAAAGAAACATACAGACATATTGGAAAGAGTACAAAGATGAGCAAAAACTCAAGAGATTAAAACATGACCTCTCTGAAAATTCAAAAAAGAACTGCTGTTTTTAAAGGGAAGATTGCAGTTGAGTGGAATGGGACATGAACTGGTGACATGATAAGATATGTAAAGGACCTAGGATGAGAAAGATTATGATCTTCTTTCCAGGCCTTTCATAAGCAAGATAAGAATAAACTGACAATTTAAAAAAGAGGAAATTATAACTAGATAGCAGAAAAACTTTCAAACTAAAATAGAAGCCAAGTTCTTGCAGATGTTTAACTATTAAAATGGTTGAAAGCTCAGAAAACTTGTAATTACCATTGCATGGGAAGAAGACTGCAGTTATTCACGGCACCATTTCAGCCATAAGTTTCAGTGATGCTTAAATTTTTCTCTGAAAACTGTTGCCAAGTACTATAGGTATGAGTCTCATTTGGAATTTGACTATTAAAAAGGGATAAAATCTGTGCCATTGCCTTATCCTAGAAGTTCCTTACATCTAGTCTGGGTGGATTTATATTAATGGGTGGATTATTGGGTGGATTTATATTAATTATTTACTGAACTGAATGGGTCCTTCTTAGGTGCAAATTTGTAATTTCAGTTGGTCTTTTGATGAACACTCAAGTGCACATCTGAAGCACTTGAAATAATCCTCTTGGTGCAGGAACTTGAAGCCATTCTCAGAGACACTGCTGAAAGCATCCACCTGTGATGTGGATGCCTGATCCTTCAGGATGTAGCTCTCCACGACTGTGTAGTGTGGGACTGGCACCTGCAGCTGCCATGAGCTCCACTGCTGGTAAATACACGTCCTGCTAGAGCCCAAAGAAACAGCAGTGAAGGAAATTTTGTTCTTCTGTATTGGTGCTGAACAGTGAGGAAAGTGGATACATCCAATGTCCAGAATTTAAAATGAAGTCTTACATGTAAGGTCAGTGCATCAACAAACAAACAAGAACCAGGACTTACTCAGAAATAACATTGTTACACACAGAAGATGATTGCTGAACAATCCTATCAACAGCCCTACCATAATTCTGTTTTGAGGGTGACTATTTTTTTATTTTTACCTGAATGTCTCTTGCAAATCCAATCAAAAACTAAGTGTGTATTTATTTCTTTCCAAAACTGTTATGGTGAGGAGTGACCAACTTTTATAATTTTGTTATGTTTTTAGTGTAAAAAACCCCATGAATATGAGATACGTGAAAAATTATTATTGTGATATTTGCTTCTGCTTTTCTAAACCGTTCTAAACTGGATTAATGAATTTTGAAATATTTTAAATATTCCAATATTAAAATATTCTGGATATTTAAATATATCCAATATTCCTTTCTAACACAACTTGCTCTTTTAACAGGTTAACTCCAGTTGTGTGATGCTGTTTCAAGTTGTATTAAAGTTGCTTTGTTCTTTCCTTGACCTGTCTGCATTTGTGTGAAGCAGCAAATGGTTCCATGCATATGTGCACTGTCCAGCTCTGTGCAGGCAGAGACTCGCAGCAAAGTAAAACCACAGAGAAATGACTCTGCTAGAGATGATTCTCTCACCATAGAGTAACACATCTGCTCTTGGCATAGACCACAACATCTTTAAAATGTGGAGAAACTGTATATGGAATATATGTTTGGTCAATTTGTCTAATTGTTTGCCTATTTCTAGTAAATACACTAGTAAATTAAACATAATTCAGCAACAAAATTTTCTTTCATTTCCTCTCACTTTCTTTTATAATTGCAAACTCTCTGATAGTTGTAATTTATAAATTAGTTTCAGGTAACAATGACCATGGAGGGCAAAAATTTAGATTCCCTTCTGAATAACAATTCTTTTCCCAAACACTAAAGCAAGTGCGAAAACACTGTGGGTTGCACCTGCAGCCAGGAAAGAAAGATGTGTGCTTCCAGATGGCAAGTCATGTCTGTGGATGGGCTGAATGGCTTTCCAAGTGGTGCTTATACTCACAGAATTGCAGAACGCTTTTAGTGGAAAGAGACCTTTAAAGATCACTTGTTCCACCCCCTAACATGGGCAGAGACGTCTTTCACTGGATCACATTGCTGAGAGGCCCTTCCAGCCTTATCCTGAACATATCCAATCAGCCACAGAGTCATTAAGGTTCGAAAAGACCTTTGGGATCATCAAACCCAACAGTCAAACTAGCACCACCACCATGTTCACCATCAAACCATGTCCTCAAGTGATATATCCACATATTTTTACAACACTGCCAAGGATGATGACTCCATCACTTCTGTGGGAAGTCTATTCCAATGTTTTACAATCCTTTCTGTGGAAAAAAATCCTATTAAATAATTTAAACTTCCGCAAGTGCAACTTGAGGCCATTTCCATTCAATTCCTTCCATTTTCAATTACAGGGTATTTAAAACTTGTGGGCAACCTGTCCCACTGTCTCAATATCCTCACTGTAAAACAATTTATTCTTTATGCTAAGTCTAAATCTACCATCTTTCAGTTTAAAACCATTATTCTTTTTCCTGTCACAACATCCCTTGGTAAAAAACTCACTCTCTGTCTTTCTTTCAAGCCCCCTCTATATACTGAAACACCACAATAAGGAGTTCCTTAGAAACTTCTCCAGGCACAACCCCAACTGTCTTAGCCGAGTCCCTCTCCACTGATGATGGACCATTAATTACTAACATAAGAGGCTTAGTCAGCTCCTGAAGTTTACATCAAATGCTGGGCAACAAAATAATTTAGGATGGTTTCTCCACAGGCTTTTGGAATAACCTGGTTCTACTCTTCTTCTATTAATTTTCTAGTATCTCTAATAGAGGCTGCTTCAAATGCTTTAAAGATATTTGATACCAAGACAAGGAGGGGAATATTCACAATATCACTTAGACATGACAAAGATCCCTGTCAGTGTGTTGTCAAAGGTATGGTGGTCAAAGGTTTGACAGGCTACCATGGGAGCATCACATGATTTGTGGTCTCCTAATGGCTTTGTAAAACCTGTTTCCAGGATGTGAGGAGCATCAAGGAGGGTCTGTCATCCCTGACTTCCAGAAGGAATGAAGACAGAAACCTTTTCTCTGTTTCAGCCAAATCTGTGGAGAAACAAATGATTTATTTAGGGAACCCCTTGACCAAATGTACTTATGGTAAGAATTAAGGGAATGGAAGTCTGCTAACTGAAAGAGGTACCACTACCAAGGACTGAAGCATAAGGGAGTCACAAATCAGAAATGCTGGGAAAATCCACCAGAGAGTACACTCATATTCGCTTCCACCCATGTGCTCTGCTTCCTGTGTGCAGTCTTGATGTCTGTGTTGCAGGCCAGTAAAAGATGTGTTACTGAGCTGGAATTGGTAGCCCACTTTCGCCCATGAGTCACTGTCCCAGTGTCTCTTCTCTGTGTTAAGGTCATCTTGCACAGTCTGACAGTGTGCACAATATTAAACTCCTTTACTCTTCGAAACACATCAGCTCCATCCAAACTATCCATCCAGTGAAGCTGTTGGCCTGAGGGGGTGCTGCACCATTCTGAGAGTTCTTTGACAGAGGGAGTATTGGTTGGTCTGAGTGAAAAGGTTGCCAGCAACCAGTCTAACATTTTTTACAGTTGTGACTGTCGACTCCCAGGTCTTAGCAATGTTCCCTGGGATTGTTCACCTTCCTAGCATAAATAAAGACAGCACATTCTGGGTTAATAAGGAGTGGCAATTAAGAATACAACTCTATATTTTCAAAAAAAGCTGTACAAATTCAGAGCATAGTGTTTTGGCGACCTGGAAGAAAAGGATTTTCCTTATTTTTCCATCACCTCTCTTCCGGAAGAGCAGAATGAACAACCCTCCACTGTAAATCACAGGGCCAAGCTCACTGCAACTAAGAGGACATCTCTTTATCTCAATCTATCAAAGTGCTCTTAATTTCACTCTACTATTTTTTTCTCATTCTGTGAGTGAAGACAACAATCTTCCACATCAGATACTTGGTCTGATATTAAACATCTAACAGGCCTTCGCATAGTTAGGTCCTGTTGTGAAGTTTTCCATAAGAGCTAAGACAGACACACTGTGAGATATCAGCACTTCAAATAAACATGGATACATATAAATGTCTCTTATTTGGAAAGCCACTCTTAATGTGGACAACTTTTTACATCTAGGAAGATTAAAGGGAACTAAGGCTTCTTGTTTTTTTGTTTATTTTAAGCCACTTCACTTAAGTTTTCTTTTGTCTCTTTTGGTTGAAAGCAAAATATTATCACGTTCCTTGTAAAAGATGCATTAAATGACTTACCTCCAGTTTATGTATAATTTAAAGTCACTCTGTAGTCTCAGGCTGCAAGGAGTTCTGATCTAAATATGTTAAATAAAATATTGTTTGGTTTCTGCTGTTGGTAAGCCATAACAAAGGGGTCTAAAAAGCAGGAGACATGACACTGAAAAATATGATGATACTGATCCTTCAGTTATTCTAAAAAGTTTTCTTTTGTTTAACTTTCCCATCTCTTTGCACAGAAAATCATAATGTATCTGTGCTTGTAAAACTCCTAGAGCTCAAGACAGCTAGTGCCACTGATTTGATGATGTGTGAGACTCAAAACCTGACATTTTTCTAGGACAGCAAATGGATAATCTAGGCTTTTTGTTCTCAATTTCCACCATGTTATAAACACAAAAATGATTTGTTTAAATGGTATTGTTATTAAATTCACTGCAAGTGTTTTCAAAGTGTATTTTTTTTGGAGGAGTTGTGTGGGCCAATTGATTTAGTCAGAAATACCTCTTTAATTTGGAATTTAAAGCACCAAGAACTGTACTGAGTGCATGTTCCAACCAGAGGTGGAACTGAAGGGAGAGTCATAGCTCAGCACAGCTACATGCAGCCCAGCCACATTAATTCATGCAGGAAATTGAGCTCACCTGTCCCTTCCTCACCCAGAACTCCAGAAAGGTGAGTTTACCATTTTATAAACCTACTATTAGTTCATTGAAAATGTAAGAGAAACCAGTAATTAGAACTACTCAAGAAATAGGAATGCCAAAAGAATAAAGATACCAAATGAAGTCCATAATTCCAGGCTTTCATCTTGATACGGGAATTGTTTCTCTAATCTCACTTTTAGAAAGAATTACAAGAATTTTTTGTTTTGAATTGACTACAAGTCTGGGCTAAAACATATGAAGACATGTAGATACTTCCAGATTGTTTCTTCTGTTCAGAACTTCTGAAGAATCACTTTTATGTTAGAATATAAAAGTCTTTAATCTGACTCCTTCAGTGCACCAGAAGACCAGCACTTTTCAAGGGAAAGAAATATAAAACACACTAAATTTTATTTTTCTAGGAATCATAATTATGAGATTAATTTTATGAATTCTGTTTAGAAGATGTATTCATATATTTAATATATAAAGTGCTAACACAAATCCTAGGTAGATTTGCTGGAAAATATTGGGCAAATTTTCAGGGAAAAAAAAAAGTATTTCCTTCTAAATTCCTTACATGTTCTTTGTCTTTTGATTAAATGTTTTTCAGTTGTTTTCTCCTTCTTCACATATGAAAAAAAACCTTCTCTCATTTACACATTTATTTTTTTACTGCTAAGATTTTGGTGATGAAAAGAAGCATATTAAGAAAAAAGGTAAGAATGCAGGAAAAAAGGAAGAAAAGTCTTAAAAATCTGAAGGTGAATATTAACTCAAAGCAGCGATAGAGAAAGTGCTAACTACCCAACTCAAAAACATGGCCATGTACATTGTCACAGTTCACACAAGCCAGAACGTGGGGGTGGCATTAGTGAGTCTCAAAGGTGCCACATTAGTGCCTCCTCACAGCCGTGGCCACAAGAAACCTTTCCAGGATTGACTGGTGAGCTGGACTCGTCCTGCTTTGCCACAGGGAATCTTGAGATTAGCCCAGGATCCAGAAGGAGAAATGGCTCCAGATGTATCTTACTGAGTCCCCAGAATCATTCTCCTTTCCTTTTTCAGAGTTCAAAGGCAGAAGATTAATGGAATCCAATCTGATTTTTCTTGGTTTGGTGAATGGAGGAAACTGGTTTGTCTGGCTAGTCCAGCTGTGGTATTATCACATGCAGGCTTGAATGCTATGTCCACCACATATATTCTTTCCTAATGAAGCAGCCCTGCTGAGAATATTAATAGCATTACCTTCAGTAACACTAAGTGTAACCTTATTCTCATTGCTTGAAGGTTCTGTCTCACATCTTTCCAAGGCAGAGTAATCAGAGATATTAACTGAAAAATAAGGTTCTTTCTCTTCCAGTCTCTGAGGAAATGGCATCCTTTCCTCCTGTGGAGATAAGGAGGGAAGGTGTCAGTGATCTATATGTTTGCAGCCCCATTAAAGGCTTTGTCTGAAACTGAGTGTGGCAAAATTTCCAGCTGGGACAGCATAAAGCTGCCACCTTCCTGGTGACAGAGAGAACACAAGAGCCTCACATTAATGATATAAATCCTCCAGTGACATTTAGTTAGATCCAGAGGTGGATTAGGCTTTGATTTTGATTTTTGAATCACTTTTCAGCTACATAAAAAAAATTAAACTTCAGTCCATCAAGACACACTAGTTCACACCAGTGATCTGGGGCAAAGATCCTGTCACAGAACAGAATGAGAAATTTAAAAGCAAGTCTTAAAGTTTTCCTCATGTAGTCTTCTCACCAAGAAGGCTATAATCATGTGAATATCCTTCTTTATTTCTAAACCCCACATCATCACTGTTTCCTAATCTGTGACCTCAAATAGCCATTTATTGCTACAGAAAAAGAAGTATTAGAGGCTTCATGAACTCCAGTGAGGACCTTACTGTTTGGGATGGGTAACTTACAAACACTGAAAAAATAAAGAGCAAATTGAAACTGTAAAATAAATAAACAGATAGACTCTTAGTGCAAAAGCATTGAAAAACACTAGTATTTAATGCAGAAAGTCCAAAAACGTGTAACACTGAGATAGGATTATAAAGTAATTTTCGGATTTGATTGGCAGATGTTTACAGAACTATACAACGTGTTTCACCATCAAAGGGTAAAATTTCCATTACATCAGTAAGGAAATGTTGTAATGTCTATCCTGAAATAGAAGAATTAGCATGACAGCCCTCCTGACAGCTGACAAATAAGGATTTGGATAGGAACCATCAGCCCAAAAACCATGAGCTACTGAAGCTAAGAGGTAAGCTGAATCTCTCTCCCTTTCTTTGCTTATGAGAAGTGTACTTCCCTGTCAGACACAGAGACAAGTCTTCAAAATTCACTTATCCCATTACCATGAGACAACATACGAGAAAAAAAAAGGAATGTGAGATGCCAAAAAATGTTCTGCATTTCATTTCTCTAAAATTCTGTATAGTAAAGCTCATTTATTCACCTTGATTATGAAAATTTTGTCACAGGTGAAGTGTTTTGCCTGGTTTCAATAACAATGATTGTCTTAATGAGTCATATTCTGAAGGTGTTTCAGACTTCACTTTTCCCACTATTTATTGTCAGTGTTGATTCAGATCTCCTCTCCTCTCCTCTCCTCTCCTCTCCTCTCCTCTCCTCTCCTCCATAAAAAAAAAACAAAAACAAAAAAAAGTCAGCTCCATGTCTGTGGATAGTTGACAAATCTGCACATGTTTTTGGACCCAAGAGAAAAAGGAGTATGTTTATCCCAATTTTTCTTCTTTTTTTTTAAAAAAAAAAACAACTCCTCTCTGTTTAGACTATTTTGACAAATCACACTCCTAAATATCTGACCAATTAGTTTCCTAACTTAGCTTTCTCTTTGGATGTATACTGTGTTTTGGATGGGTTTAAATGTTGTTTGGAAATATAAATCAGTGTCTGATGAGTCTGTGTGCAATCATGTCACGTGAAGAGGTAAACACATATCTTTTATGGATGGAGAAATGCACTGGAGATTAGAACCAAACTTGATTTGAATAAAATGAGAACTGACATTTCCTTTAATTTCAAACTTTTTTTTATGTTTCTGATTTTCCATTTTTATAAGGGCTTTTTTCCTTTTTTTTTTTCTCCCTTACATTTCCTGGTTTTGGTTTCAAGTCAGAAATAGCTGATTAAAAAGGGACAAAGCTGTTTTTAAGATTTCCAATCTTAATGGAAGCCAAAATAGTTTTCCATTTTGTATGTTTTCAACAACGCTCAAATTTGACTTTCAGTTTGATTAAACATCTGAATAATTATGGATTAATATTCTGCTTACAACAAGCACTCTTCCTTCACTCTCAGGCTGAAATCAGCATCCTTGTTTCAGAAGTTGTCTAATCTTTGATTGGAGATTTACGTAAAATTAAAGCTTACTTGTATGAGTGAAGCAATGAAGGATTCACGTTTTTGTGATCAGAGGTGATCAGTACAGGGTGAGCTGTTAATCCACCACCAGAGGGCATCCACATGCGAAGGAATGTGATCCTGATGAAGTTGCGATAGAAGAATTAATAGCAATTATTAAATGAGGTCAGCAGATGTCAAACAAAGCACGTTCACTACTTCCTGCCAAATTCTACATGTGTAGAAAATTAAAACAATGCCTCAGAATTAAACAATCTTAAAACAAATTCTCAATCCCATACTCAGGTTTTACTTAGGAAATAATCTGGATCTCCAGAACCCAAAGTCCTTATGTTTTTAACGACTGCAGCTTCAAGAAGGCTCCTATTGGTATTCTCCTGAGTAAGAACTGACTGAATATTGACTGGCTACTATATCACTCGACTCACAGACATGTGTGTAACTACAAGATAAATGGACTTCTAATTTTTGGCCCCAGACAACGCATTATAAGGCTGCTAGGATGTTGACAGAACTCTTTGTAAAAAAAAAGAATAAAAACAGAATGTGGGAAAATTATTTTCAACATATCATACAGCTGAAAGTAATAGCTTTTTACACTCTGTAGTCCATAAACTGTGTGTTTAAGAGACCGGGGAAGGAACAAAAGGACAATGGGTTTGTGCCCAGAATGCCAGTTTTCCAACAATGTTTTTGAGGAAAGCATCAGTTACCTCAATATAATGAAATCTGAAGACTTTTGAAGACTTCTGATCTCTAAGGAATTTCAGGAAGAAGCAGTCTCAGGATTTATGGATTTTCTACTTTTTTGAAGGGTGCGTCCCAGTAGGACAATGAGACATCAAGAAACTGCTATATTTCTTACTAGATTCTGTCTACCACATATCCTGCTCCCAGGCATGTTAATATTTTGGAACATTTGGCAAATGGTTTCATATTGGCATGGTTGCATTCTAAGCAATAAGAGTAAGAAACAATTAGTTAATCTCCCATTGGTTTTATGGGCAGTCACCATTGCTGTCAATATTCTCAGTAAAGAGATGCTAAGATGCATGTGATGTCTGGACTATTTTTCCTTTTTTATCCTACAAAACCAGCAGATGACGAGCTGTTAAGCTGAAAGAAACACTCAAACACACTCTATGTATATTGTTTATGACCTGATATACTCTCTTTATTTTACAAATTAGTCCTAATCTTTGCAATATTTATGAAACTTCTTTTGGGATTCAGTGCTTTCAAATCTGAATTGTGCTTTAAGGAAGAGGATTTAACTTCAGAGCAATGGCGTACCAGAGGCAGAAAGGAGTTATTGGTGTTGTTAAGAGTGCCAAAAAACTCTTAATTGTTAAACTAATGGTACATAACTCTGCAGAAGATTGCAAGCAAACTTGCAGTCAGAGATAAAGAATGAATAATTCTCTTCTGTTCTGTATATGAAAAATTGTACATTACTGCAGAAATTCTTACTAGCAGCCAAGTCTGATGATATGTCTTAGAAGAATTAGTTTAACTGATGTGGAATCACTATAACCTCGAGGCTTCAGTAATTGTTTAAAGATTTAAGTTTCACAGTTGGTTTCATAAGCCAGAATAGTCAGCGTCCAGGTTTGTGGCTGAGTTGTGAAAATTAACAGAACACTGTCAGAACTCACTTTGAAATATTAGATTAAAGTCATGGGACTGGCAGTGAAGATTTTTAAGCAGGATTCAAAATTTTACCTGTCACAGTTTAACTAGTGAGGAAACATGCAGGCTCCATAGGAAACATATTTCAACTGAAACACAAATTTCTTCCTGTCTGAGTGTGTTAAGATTAGAAATGGACACAGATGCTAACTGTGATAAACCTGGGAAAATAAATACACTCTAGAAAGAAAGCTTGAAGCAAACACAGATTTTTTACAAGAAAACATACATGCTTGAAGATACAGCACCTATGGACTAAGGAACATTCCCGAGTGCTTTAATTTGGTACCATTGAAATGGCTTTTTTTGAAATGAAATATGGCTTTATTCATTTAGGAAGATCCAGAAGGTTCTCTTGTCTCAAACAACAACTCTGAGATGTAGTTAACCATGAATAACTGGGAAGTCTCTTTACCAGTCTCCTGTTTGAGTGAGAAAGCAGGTCCACACTAATAAACATCTTCCTTTACCAGTAAATATAATCCTGTCAATTAACAGAGCTGGTATCAGTTAAATGAGTTTATTGCTAAGAATTTTTTCTTTGACTGCAAAGGTTCAACATTAAAGGCTAAACTGTCCTGAGCTCCAAAGTGTAGAATCCACTGCTGAGAGCAGAGGAAATTTTGTGGCAGCACAGTACTTCTTTCCTCCACTTAGATCCACTTTAGGATTCAGTTTGTCAGACTTTTGACAAACTTAGGGCCAAGTGAGATGTGTCATTAGTCAGCAGAAGGAACACACCTGAATTGCTTCAGCCAAATATCTGTTTCAAAGAGCTAAAGTCAGATGAGAAAAACCCCTGCCTTGCCTTACAGGATTGACTTTTGCCAGGTACAGTAAAGAAAAAATAGTTCCCCAGTCAGATTTTTTCTAGAGCCTAAAAAGATAGTATGTGAAATCTTTTTCTTAATCTAAAGCAGTTTATATATATATAAATATATAAAGCTCTGTACTGAGATACTATGAAGTTAGTTTGTGTCTGGAATGAAATAAAACAAACATTGTAAGTTTCTTACAATGGTGTGCACATTCCACACTAAGTTCTACAGGCCCTAAACCAGATGGTGAGGCCTTTCACAGTCAGATATGCCACACATCAAGATGAGGAAAATGTTTTAATTTTCAACAGACAGAGCTGACGACAAAGAAATAAACTACTGTAACAGTTGCTTTGTAGGTCTGATGTTTTGAGGAGGCACAAGAACTACCAGATCTAACAATATATAAAGCTGTTTTGCTACTGGGACATTTCATCTGAGATAATGAAGTACTGAGCCAAAAGAGACAAAGAGGATCAGGAAAAAAAAGAAAGGAAAAGGAAAAGGAAATAAAAACTTTCTCCTCAACCTTTTCACACTTTCAGAACCAAGCTGCAACCAAATATTTTCAAAGTTCTGGAGCAAGTAGAGAGAGAGTTTTTATTATGACAATAGTGATTGCCATCAAGGTCTGAAACTGTAACACCACAAAAATGATGTTTCTGGCCAGCTCCTGAAAGGTAAGTGCCAGAAATCTCACATGAAATTCTGGTTTTCAGGAGACTGCCAGTTCAATCTGGAGATTTGATAGGTTCAGATAATTTCAATAAACATTCAGACTTCTGGATGGTTGTCTGAACAAAACTTGCACTCTGAACCTTTCCATTCAACTTTCAGAATAGAAAATCATATTTATTGGCTGTAGATAATAGATCTGAGGTGCTGTTATCAGAGGGGTATAGGACTTGAAGAACAATTAGTCAGCAACTTATCTACCAGTACATTATTTTTTCTCCCACTTATAGTCTCAGTACTTTGCAGAATGTCTGAATTTAGAAGACTTTTTTGTATCCAAAATTTGTTTACAGGAAGCAGGATTCTAAGACAAAGACTTTAGTGAGCTGTGAAAACACAATTAATTAGTTAACCATGCTGACAACAAGAACTAGGGTTTTTATGCTCATGCATGTTGCCTGAAGTCTGATATACATTAACATTTGATGTTAGTTTCACATTTGCCCCAATAGTACTTTCTTTTTTCTTTCAGTTGGTGGAAATCTCTGAAATGAAGAGCTCAGGCAGGTTTCTTCTGCATAAAATAACATTGGATTTCTGGACACTCAGAGCCTATGTTAAACTACCAACCTTTATTATATCACAACTTCATGTTTGTTTAAACAAGTTTCCACCTGCACAACAACTCTTTTTACTACCAGTGAAACACACCCTTCCCCAAGGAGCCCAGTATTATAAATCACCAAACTGCACAGGCTGCTGCTGCCAGCATGAGAGGGGTCTGGCACGATGGATTTGAGGAGTAATGAGGGGCATGGAATGGCCCACACACGTAAGGAAAGGAGAAACCTGAACACAGCCTTAGAGTGTAGAAAGCAGTGTATGTAAAGGTTTTAAGCACAGCATATTGGATTCAGATATGTGGCTTTTATCTATGAGCTGTGACCAGGATGAGAGCAACCAGTCTCCAAAGAACAGAGAACCTAGGATGTATGTGTTCATACACCTGTGCATTATGAAACAAGAATAAACTATAACATCAGACTGCTCTGTGTGCATTTCATCACAACAGGATACAATCTTCAAATAGCTGGACAAAAACTCTATTGTATTGAATTGAGTAGACTAGAATATCCTAATATATCCTAATAGCCCATCCTGCCCAAGCTGCACATTTGGATCTCTTGTCAAGTTTACTGATTTTTTTCTCAATAAGTTCTCAAGAGCTAGTTTCAAATACTAAAAAAAAAAAAAAAAAAAAAAAAAAGCAGTTCCCAGCTGCAGTTTCCATTGCTAACAGTAAATTGCTTTCTGTTGCAAAAAACTGTAATGCCTGTAGTCTCCATTTCCCCATGCCTCCTTCACTGTTCTGAAGGAAACTGGTGGTCTTACAGCATCCTTGGGGGTGGTCTGCAGACCTCCTCGTAGCTGCAGTTGCTCTGGTTCCTGTCTATGCTCCAATCCATTCATACCCAGTTCAATGCCACCCACAGTGAATAGTTGCATGTGAATATCAGAAAATCCTCTGAAAGATGCCAGCTCTATCATCCTTTGATGTCCCATGTTAGGTCCTAATGGGCCAAATTCTTCCCTTGCACACATGAAGCTCCTGCTGACTTCAACTGAGGCTGCAGATTCCCAACTCTGTGTTGTGCTTAGCTGAGACTAACCATAGTTTCTGAAGTATCTTCGGAGAGCTCTCTCCAGTACAGGGACTCATGTTCTTTGGGGCCTCAGCTATACCCATTGCTGGAATCTTTATCCCCAGAAGAGGTTCGTATCCATGTGTAAATATATTTTCATGGGTACACTATTGCAAAAGACTAATTGTGTCAAATACTTCTCAATGCCTGGGGATTTTTCTGTACTGTGTTTACAAATTATACATGTAGACACAAGCCTTTTCTAAAAAATCTAGCCTGGACACCTATTAGAAATGTAGCTAGAAATCAAGGAAGGGATTCAAGGTGCAAAGCTCACAAGATCCTGGAATTTATCCATACTATGTTCTGTACTGGGATAGTTGCACTCCTAGCAGTATCTAATGAGATAGTTTAAAGATAAATCAGCTTCAACAAGTGGTACGAATTGCAGACATAGTACAGACCTCGGTAGAGCCACCCCTCAAAGAGTGATTATTAAGCTTGTGAAGTTATTTGCAGGATTGAATCTTAATTATACCAAAGCTGTTCCACTCCTCCATGCACCATATGTGTAGATGGCAAAGCCAGGTTAACAGAACATGACAACCACATGCCTGTGGATTTTTTGTTCATTTTTTAATAACTGACATATATTTTATGGTAGGATTACAGTGATGATCTGGGTGCAGCTCTGAAAGCAATCAGAAGCAGTTATTTACATATACTTTAGAAAAAAGCACCATATGTTGAACCCAAGGCTGTTTATAAAGTAAACAGGGTAGCAGGAATACTTCAGAACAATCCTTTCTACAACTTCTCAAGTTTTTTTTGAAAAACACATAAATATTCAACTGTTAATACTGACCTGAAAGTTTCTCATGTTGTGTGCACAAATGCTGTACTTTTTGCCAACTATATTGGCACAGGATGATCCCATCAGAAAAGGCTATAATGAATTTTATATAGCAGACACTTACAGAATTTGTACCCACATCACTCATTCTGTAACAGCCTGCAATTAATTTGTTGCAGAAGAATAACAGATTATTCATCCATGAGTGGTAAATTTAATGCAGGCTGGAAAATCTGGTGGAAAAATTAAGATTGGGCTATTCTCAGCTAGTTCAGACAGTGGTGCTTTGATAAGATAAAGCAAGGTAAGACGAAATACAAAGCAAGGATAGACAAGGTGCAAAGTGACGTGGAGTGTGGTGGTTTGCAAAATCCCTTATCACAGTCCTTGTAGGAAGGGGTTACTACTATAGTTGAATTTCTCTGTTTGTATTACTGTATTCAGATTATTTGCTCTGATAGCATCTGCTCAGATGAAATAGAGGTGGTAGTAGTCCAGTGCAGGCTAAATGGGAGGATTAATTGCTCTGTAGCTCCTTGCTTTTTCCTTCCATGTCGTTTTTTTTCTTCTCTGACCTCGTGAGTTCTCCCTTTTGCAAGGTCACGTAATTCTGCAGAGCCTGTGAAGTCGGCAGCTTCCCCGGCATGCTGATTGCCTTGGCATTTGTCCTCAGAGTCATAAGGCCTAAAGCTGTGACAGTCCAACAGGCATTTTCTCTGCCATGTTTTCTGGCAAGAGGGTGGGAGAGGAACTCTGCCAAAACCATCAGTGAAATGAACTGACTTCATAGCGTTGGTTATTTTAGATTTCATTGAAATTAAGGACAGAAGAGAGAAGCAAAAACTGTTTCATCTGGACCTCCTGTTTGTCCCAAAACATTAAATATCTGCAACCACAATCCAAGAATATGTTCCATATAATATTTAAATCCCAACTCCATTGTCTAACCTCAAACAGGGAATCAAAAAGGGACACAACAGGGGGGTAAATAGAAGGTGACAGTGAGTCCCTAAAACCCTTAAGTGGTCTGCTCCTAATGCAGCCAAACATGTTATTCACAATAAGAGTGCTGCATGGGCTCAGGTTCAATTTGGTTTTCACCTTCCCACCAGGTCTACTGTTGAGACAGTTCCCAGTGCGTGCTAAAGCCTGGGTTTTCCTGTCTTGGGTGCAGGCTTTGCACTTCTCTTCATTGTACTTCAGGAGTTTTCTCCTGAAAGTTGGCCCTGTCCTCAAGTTTACCCGGTTCCCTCTGAACTGAATCTCTGCTACTCGGCTTTTCACTGATTTCCCCTCACTTATTATAATCCTCAAATTCCCTGAAGGTATGTTCTGCCTCATTATCTTATTAAGGAGTAGCAAACATTGCAGCAATGTTCATGGCACGAAAGGTAAGGGATGAACAGAGGACTTCAGATTCTGAGATTCCCACGCCAGGAAGACACATTCCACAATGTTCAGCCAGATCTTCTTCCCCCTTTGCACACAGGCTGTGAGCCATCTCCTATCTTTTCTTACAGATAGGCCAGTGTGAGTAAGTCATTCCAATATTTATTCATTCTCACTGTTAGGAAATTCTAACTCATTTAAGTTTTTTCTAAGGAATTTTTTTCTGCCCTTTTGCAACTCTTTCAGATTTCAGTCTGAAGCCTTAATACAGTATTGAACAAATTGTTATAGGAAAGCAACCTCAGACACAGACTTTAAAGATTTTTTTTCCCCTATGTTTTTGAAATCAATATTTGAGATTTTTTATTGGTCTGCAGAGGGGAAAGAAATTTTTGAAAAGGTTGCATATGTTTTCTCACTTTATTTGTAATTTTTGAAATTTTACATTTCAAAAAAATTTAGATCCATTACACTGTGTGTCGTTTAGACTATACCGAGACAGCAAGAAACTGTTTTACAAGTATGTTTTACAGATCTATATGATTTTCAAACAGTGAAAATTGTGCACAATGAAATTGCCTGAGTCTGATACTCATGAGAGATGGCAGATGTGAAATCTTTGGAAATTGTTTCAATAAGTTAAGTTAACAAGCTCTCAGCCTACTCTAGACCTCATGTATTGCTTCTCAAAAGCTCTTGGTTTCAGAGTTGAGGAGCACGGAGTGGTGTTAATAAAAGCCAACTCAATATTGCTGTCTCTTCCTACAAAGAAATCTGGTTGCAGTGAGTTTAAAAACCACATTAGTGAAAATTTGCTTGCATACTAACTTAAGAAACAAAAATATGACCTGTTTGGGTTACTGCTGTTAAATACTTGGTTTTTCTTTCTTCCAGTATTTATTTTCCATGTATTTTCACTGCATCTGGAATTGGTACCAATCTTTGATGAGAAAGTCAGAAAAGTGAGAAGGTAGGAATGGTAAAACACTGCAATATAGATTTCCCATATATGTTCCAGCTGCTCTGTACATTTCTGGTGACACACAGCAGCCTTAAATTAGTTAATCTAGTTTTATTGCTGTCTTGTATCACTGGGGTAACATAAAACCACTGGACCATATTGGTGAATCTGGTTCTGTGACTATGCTTTTGGCCAGCTTTATTTTCACCTGTGTCATTCAGCAAAAATAATTCCTTTGCCATCAGTGGAGTAGTACCTTGTACATGCATGAGGGAGTTAGAGCATGCCTCTGAGAAGAAAATGCTTGCATTTGTACCTTTAGAATGAGATTTGAGAGCTCTGCATGCAGTTCCTTATTATCACAACCTTTTTGTGAGAACTTCTGCAAGATATCATTTTCCTGATCATGACATGGAAAATGACTGTGGAATTTTTTTCTTTCATCCTTTGTATGTCCCATTTACTTGTGTTAAATACTGACATACAGCAACTGCTTCCAGGCATGCCTCTGAAAAAGCACAACACAGCCCTAATTTGTGATGAATTTGTGAGGGGGAAAAAAAATGTTAGCTTTCCTTAATTCATGCCTAATGATGCTGTAGATGAGACACAGAGAACTTCACATGCACTCTCTTTTTCCTGGTTAGTGTGTTGAACAGTTTGACTAGAGCTGTTCTTATTTCCTGCAACATGCTGGTAGCATTTTCTATTCTACCAGCCAAAGAAACTGAGCCTCTGATAGAATCCTGGAACTGCGCAACACCTGGCTTTTTTGCCAAAATATTTTCAAGGTGTTGCACAGTGGTGAAAAGTAAATTTTGAAAATTGTTTTTCCCCCCACTGCTAAAACTCATCCATTCCCAAAAAAAACATTGCTCATGTCTCAGGCACTCTCTGCCTTACAGGCTCTTTTATGAAGAAAAAAATAGCAAGAGGCAACACTCTGCATAATTCCTCACGGTCCCCTGCCAGCACCTACCTCATCAGTGCAGTTAAGTCTGAGAGGTATTGTTAAATCCTTATTTCATCCTTTTGAGACTTGGATCCAATTTAGCCTCCCTTTGCATGTGCTTCCAGGTCTACTGGGATTGCTTCAACATCAATTTAAAAAAAGGAAAAAAGAAAATGACAAGAGGCAAGAAAAAAATCCACAAACCCCCTTATTAATGTGGGAGGTCTCAGCTTTTCCAGTAGGGCTCTGAGATGTTGAGCATGCTCATTCAGACACAAATTCTGGCAGTTTGCCAGCACTAAAGGACAAGGTGTGCTCCTGAGCTGTGTACCACCACTGTCACTCTGTACTTGAGAAAGAGTGATTGTCAGAATAGGCAGTGTGAGTTCAAACCCATGTGTACTGCAGAATGACAAGATGCTTTCCTCTCCCCTGTCCCGTTTGGGTGTGCCCATGTGTGTGAGCAAAGGTGGAGAGCTGCCTTGGCCTCTCTGTTTAGAAAGTGCTGCTCTTGCTGGTCAGGTGGGCAGAGACTTCTTTCCAAAATTTCCAATTGCACTATATGCCTTCAGCCAGGTATGAGTCTAAGTTGTGTACATAACATTTCCATTCATTTGTCATCACCCTTCTCTGAAACTACTCATTTAAGAATCATATTTTTGATTGATTGCACCAGGTCTGCTTGCCTAGCTCTCTTTTTTAAAATGTTCCACCTTGTTCCGTTGTTTATTCCCAATTCACCTATGAACTGACTCACCTGTTGTATGCTGAAAAGTCTGAGTTGATGATGAATACCAGTTCTGTAAAACTGTTCAGAAGAGGCAAATTACATGGCCATTATAAGCCACTTGCATGAAAATCCTTGGGTAAACATCATGTAAGTCAATGAACAGAGCTCCAAGTTGGCACATTTTCCTTTTAGGTAATGGATAACCCCACATACAGCTACTAGAGTGTTCTCTCTGAACTAATAATGGGGAGGAAGCAAAGATCATATTTGGATTTAGTACAGCCAAGTGTGAGGGCAAGAGTTTTATTAAAGGAGTTCAAACAAAAGGGCAGGCATGACCAAGATGTTATGCCTAAGGATTTAAATTTAGTTTCCTGTATAAGTATGCAACGTCTGCCAAGAGGCAAATTGTTTCCAGGGTAACACTTGAAAAGAGTGATCGTATATCCCTTAGAGTCAGGCTGCTGAACATTTGTAGAGCAGGACACCATCATGACTTTGTGCCTCGAGTTTTTTCAGGAACTGTGCTCAGTGAAGTTGTACTGCGGGATATGTCATTCACAGAACTTTTTCTTTTCCGTGTCATCTCCCAGGAGAAAGGCCACCAGCAAAGGATTTCCACCTAGAAGTTTATTGTTGTGGATACCGCTGAGGGAAAATACAAATGACTGTACAAAAGCACCAAGTCTTGAGTTTTCAGGGGAGACTGGTGGAATTAGGCATTCAGTTCCCATTCAACTCTATTAGAATTTGCATACTTTCTGTCTAAGGTTTTTTGGAAATCCCAGACTAACACTTAGAGCCCATGGAACTGTGAAATGGCTAAAAGACTGATAACTTCTTGCATCTGATGTCTAATCACTGAAACTGATAACAGGAGACCTTTATTGGTTTCCTATATAATAACAAGTACTATAAATATTGTATTACTACATTATTTTGAAACCAATATGGACACGTTCATCTGAAGGGTGGCTCAGAGGAGTCCTGATGGTGGCTAGTTTCATTTCTAATGCATCCTGCTCTTCAATTTGATAATATTGTACTGTCAACTTCATTTTCTAGAAAAAGGAAAATAAATGCTGAAATACTTTGCATACAAGGTGTATCCTACAAAATGTATCCTACATTTTATCTGGGTTCAGGTTTGTGCTATCTAAGGTAGCTGAGATATTTCCTGATTATTTTTTTCATTTTTTGATCATTTAAAAAAACAAGGGATTTGAAGTCACTTTAGGCTTACTTCATTAGAGAGATTTCCAGCTTTTTTGTTAACTGTAAAGTTACATTAATGTAATGCTTTGCTCATGCCTTTTTCTTTTCCTTTTTTAATAAAAATAAAGCCATTTACGAAAAAGAAACATAATTTTGAATAAAAACCTTTCACTCTGAAAATATCAAAATTAAGCCTTTGAGTTAAAAGCAAAAACAGTTAATTCTCCAGAATTGGCATCAATTAGGAAACGTTTTGGTTTATCAAATTAAAAAAAAAAAGTTATATTCTATTTTATCGATCTGGAACTGGTTAAAGAATTATACAAGCTGAGTGAAAAAGAATATAAAAAAGGAGAGTGGCAGGGCATTGTACTGTATCTTAGATATCCTGTTGTAAACACACCGATATCAATTTTCAGGGTTGCATTTTTCTTCTGTGAATGCAGAATCATTTCTCTCTTGGGTGGCTGAGAGAGCAGTGAGCAATTTCTAAATGTCAGCCCATGCTTTTCTGCTCAGTGGAGCATACACATTTCTGTCTTCCAAGGTTGATTTAGAATTTATTGAGAGAAACTTTTGTTTTGAACCAAAGTTAAGAAGTTTGGCTTCCTTCTGCTCAAAGCTGAAATACCCAAGATCACACTTTCCTGTAAATAGGAGGTGACTTCTGCTCTGGAGAGCAAAAGTGCTTAAAGAACGTAGTTGGCTTAAAAAAAATCTCTTTTCTCAGGCATTTGATTGAGAGAATGGGATGTGGGGGAAGGAGGGTTTGATTGTTTGTAGTTTTACGTCAGGAAGTCTAGCAGAAGCCACTGCAACATCTCATAAAACATTGTGCAGCTGCGTGCAGACCTCAGGGTGCACAGATGCGTGTGTATTATATTACCTTGGAAGGGGCACAAGCTGAACTTTTCGATTTTGACACCCGACAGCATCCAGCAAAGGTGAGGTCTGCTACTTGTGCCTTAGGTTTTCAAATTAAAACCGTGTGTGTTGCAGTGCTCACATGACATGTATAAATGTATAAATGAGGGCCATTAAGTAAATGCGTTTACACATCATTTAAATGAAACAACACACCTAACCAGATGGATTCTTAAAATGAGTAATTGTGTACTGCTATTTCCATAACTTTTGCCTTTGCTGGTATACCCTCATTTCTCTGGTATGTCCATCACTTTGATTTGAACTTCCAGTTTGGGGGCCAGGACCTTGCTTCTCCGTGTTTTCTGTAAAGATCTTGACGTTATTATGTGCAGCCAGGAGTGGGATTTTGCTCACCTAAGTTTAGCCATCAAACGCAGAGGCATCTAGTTTGAGCATGCCTTTTGGTCATCCTCATTAGCCAATGGAAAGAAACCCCAAGATATATATGACACAGATCCACATAGTCCTCTAGATGTGCCTGTCACTGATTTTTTATGATAAAGGGGATCTTGGCAGCTTGGACAAAGTGGTTACTTTTTGATGTAAACGGTAAGATAAAAGCGAGCTTATAAAAAACAAAGAGAGAACTAAAAAGAATACAGAAAGATAGAAAAGAGACAACATTCAGGGACTTTTAGGAGACACCGAAAGCTGTTGCCACATCTCTGCATATAGAAATTTCTATAGCATTTTGTTCAACTTTCCATGAGAAAGTCTGTCAACAGAGCTGCATTTTATTATGGTTTCCAGGATGGCTGCCCAATTTAAAACAGGAAAACTAGGTCTCAAATCTTGACATGCGTGGAGGAGAACTCCAGAAGCCAAATTCTAGCTACATGTCTGCAACAGCTGGATCAAACTACCAAACAAAAATAGAATGTTAACTGGTCTACAATCTCTTTTTCAAGTCAGACCTAAAACCTGCTGGTGGTGTGCAGTATAAAGTCTTGGTTTTTAGTTTTTGTTCTCTTTGTTCTTGAAAATTGGTGAAGGTCTCATGCAAATATCATCCTCCACCCAGATAATATGAGCCTTTATGAAGTTGTCAAAACACACCTTCTTTGTTTCTGTTATACCAACTTTCTTTTTTTTTCTACCTCCACAGATGGTAAGGGAAAAATAAAAATAATGCCAGCTTTCCTCGAAGCTTTTTTTTTGCCTTGGATTTCAAAGTGCTCTACCAAGGTCAGTGTCATTACTCCCCATTTTTCATATGTGGAAATTGAAGCATTTATCTGTGAAGTGGCATCTAAATATAGAACCCGAATATTAGTTTCCAATTAAAACCAGAAGTTGATAGTCTTTTCTGTACCATCTCCAGTAGCTGAAGTATGCTAACTTCAGGATGAGTATGCTAATAGTGGTGCATTTAGGAGTTCAGGCACAAAGAGAAAGAGTTCTGCAACTGTCATTCATTATTTTGACCCATTTTGATGTCATGGCCATTTCTCTTTGCCACTTGGACATTCCAGACAGCTGCACAGCAAAGTGTTGCAATTTCTGGACTGTTTATCACTTGTTTTTTTATGATAATGTGAAAGCTGAATAATTGTGATAATACAGGATATGTGTTTCCGAGTACACGCAATATGTGCAATATAGGTGTATATCTTTTTGCTACGAGCAGTTGTTTGGCTGTGGTTTGAGCTGCATCTGTTAGCAATGAAAAATATGTGTTTTCTCACAGACATAAAATTCTGGGCCACTTAAAGGTGAATATTTTCATCAGATCTCTCCCCATCCTGTAATTTATAATCAGTGGAACTAGTGAGCAGCGCTCTAAAACCATAAAAAAAGATAGAAAATAGTCATGAAGGGAGAAGTTTGTAATGTTTGCCAGATGAAAATCCAGAGTCTACATGCTCGGAATTTATATTGGTGACCCCTGTTACCTTCTTCAACAACACAAGAAGAAAGAAGATAATAAGCTTATGTACAGTAGGGTAAGTAATCAGCAATGTAATGGGTCATAATTCTATTAAAGTGTGTGGACAAGATTTTATAATTAATGGCCAAGTTTATGCACATCCTACACATGTGCTGTGGGATACAGCAAGGGGACTGGGTCAGGGGAAGGAAGTTTTGGAAAGTATTTCAGAGGACAGATGTGAAGAGCTATGGGAAGGTAGCAAAACAATACCACCCAGCCATCCATCTGTGAAAAGGGAAAAATCTTAAATTAAGGATCCTTTCTGGGCTTTAAATATAACATACAGCTTTGTACTACCTGTTTATGTTTTGTCTATTTTATGACCTCAGGAGAATGAGTCAGACAATGTAAAAATGGAAATGCTTTGCAGGAAAAATTTCTGCTCTTTTCATGTGATATGAAATATTAATTTCTTCTGTCTTTTATTTCTAATAGGACTGCAGAGCACTTACAGCTCTTGGAGGCACTTCTCAGGACTCTCTGGCTGTATCAATACAAGTAAGCCCAGGCTGCTCTCTGGCTTTGGGGTCAGTGCCACAAAGAGGTAGCAGTCATTCAGTCTGCAGAGGATTGAGAGCACCACAACCAAACTGACTCTGGGGAATCCCTGGCCTGTGCATCCCATGCGTACTTCCAAACAGTGTTCAGGAACTGCTCATGGAAGGGCCAACAGTAGACACTCTTTATTTACTTAATAGATGTACCCTATTTTGCTCTATCATCTGTAATGCAAATATTCCCACACCTCAGTCCTTGAAGTAGGAAGAAAAAGTAGTGAGAAAACATCTGTTATTTAGAGAAATTACCTGTTCTCATGTTAATGGTAGTGAGAAAATTATGATGGCACCATGCTTATCTTTGGAGTCCTACTCAGTCTTGGCAATGCAATATTAACTTAAATGAGATTATCAGTTCTGATCCTTACCATTACTTCTGTACCTTTAGATCTAGAACTGAGGACTCAAAAGCTCTCTATACAATGCAGAATTTTCTCTAATGATTAATCTATGTTGACGCTCAGATATGATGTTTCTTCTCATTTAAAAATTGAGCAGCTTTTTTTTCAGAAGACACTATGCAAGACTAATAATGAAGCTACAAGGTTGAATTTTTAGAGTATAAAAATTTAAAGATCAAGGTAAGAAACGCAAAACATACTGTTTTCATTTGAAAATGATTGCTAATGGTGCAGTTGCCTAGGGTTTTGGGGATTTTTTGTCCTGGAGCTAAGTGATGAAAAACTAAACCAGTTTCTATTGAAATTGATAGAAGAATTTCTACTGATTTGGTTGCATTTTGTATAACTTTCTGTTGTAAGTCTTTCTGGTATATCCTAAAAGCTAAATAGTGACAGAGAGTCTGAAGTATAAAAATCCCCCATCTTCATGTAGACTATGTAAATAAGCTTCTGACCTGAGCTCTGACCTGAGGTGCACAAAGATTGAAGGTTTTACATCCAAAGTGTCTGTACTCATAGTGCTTTCTGGAGCTCTTCCAGAATTGTCCAGAACTTCCTCTTGTCCCAGGATGTATTGTCTTCATCTCCTGGCATCAGCCCAGGAAAATGTGCAGGTAGAAACAAAACAGAAAGTTTCTAGCCCGTGGCATATTATGTTAAGGGAATCTGTTGTATTGACATATGGGAAACCAGAGATGAATGAACTAGTTCAGTTCAAATAACAACCAGCCCCAACCTTTGCCCACTAAAAAAAGTGACCCTAAACCAAATCTTTTTCCAATTTGGATTGGTTCAGAGAGAGATCAGCTGTCAGGTCTGTCAGCTGGTAGCCAGACATCAGAGCAGACATAACTAATTAGGACATACTCCCTCACCTAGACATTAAACGGTTTTTTTTTGTTGTTTTTTTTTTCTCTTTATATGTTCCCATAGTTTCAACTTGCATTAAAACCTCTTGGTCTGAAAGCAACATCTCCAAAACCAAAGCAAGTGAAAAAGTAGCTTTTCCCAGAGAAACCTATAGGAGTTGAATTTGTCTTAAATAGATGTTTTCTTCCTCAACAAAGTTGAGTCTGCAGAGTTACTGACATCCCATCACAGAATATCCGACTGCGTTTCAGAGCAACTTATTTCTCGGCTCTTCCAGACAAACTAAAATTATTATCAAAATTTGTTCAACAATCATATGATTTTGTCACTCATGCTGTGAGAGTAAATTCTGCCAATCCAGAATCTAAAAGTTGTAACTTTAGTGAGGTGCAATGTATTCTGATGGCTAGAGTTCATGAGACCACCAAGGAATATGGATAGCCTAAAGGACTGAGAAAATTTAACTGAGCAGATGAACTTTGGGCCTTTCTTAAACAGCTTACTGACTGCAAGAGGTGGAGTATAAGGCTTCCATATCTGTCTGAAAACAAGCACTGGCGCTGAGTCTATGTGTTCTTCTGCAAGTGTTAAGTTGCAGCTTTGAGTGACTTTGCTCTACCGTTTATTATTTTCTGACCAGATTTCAGTCTGGTTCCACAGCAGTCAGACATGGTGCTAAGGTATTCAAGTCAGAGTATATCTGCCCTGAGCTTTGCTGCCAGCGATAAACAGAATCTGGAGAAAAGTTAATACAATGGAGATCAGGACCTCAGCAGGTTTTGAAACCAGGATTGAATATGCTTATGACTAAAGAGACCATAGGACAACTTTTTGATGGGGAGACTATAAACTCACATGTTCCGCGTGTCTCAGTGAATGATGGGGAAAAATCCTGAAATACTACATTTCAGAGAAACTAAGCCTCATATATTCAATTTCTTTTTAATGTGGATTGTCATCCTGAAAAAAATTTTAATTACATCTAATGTATATACGGCCAGAAATTATTTAGCCATGCTGCTGAATAGGTTGGTACTGTTAGTTGTCTGCATAATTTTTTTTAATGGCAAACTGTGGAATGATTATGTGTAAATTACAGTTTTGAATAACTGGAACAGGAAATATATTTGTGCAATCTATGTCTTAAAGCTTTAAGACAACTGGAATGGCTTTCTAGAAACTCTGCTGTCTGAAAGCCCATGCCTATTTCTTTATTTTTTTGTGCAAATTCAGCTCAAAATTCCCCTTGCTGAGTCAGTCATTGTGTGTAACAGAAATGGCCTGCTGTTGACTCTCACTCCTTAAGCATTCAATAGAATAATAGTCAGGATTTATTTGGCATAGTGAAACTCAAAAACATCTGTACCAGAAGGCACAGCAGCCACAAGAGCTGAATGGGACCTATTTTCACAGTCATTTAAAACTCATACATTTTATACAATTAACAATTCTTGGGAGATTCTTCTGAATTTTTTCTTCCAACATTGAGAAATAAAAGTTGAGACTGATTTCATCTGCTTTAGCCATGTAGTCAGACTTACAAGCCAAAGTATGATGCTTTTGTGGACACTTTACTTGCTGCCACCCAGATGCTAGAATAGAGAGGGGAAGTGTCACATGATGCGGCATTAGGTCTATCAAGTGTTTCAAAAGGCACCAGAAACTTGTATTTAGGCAGATGTCTCTATCCATAGCCTTTAGGAAGCTGAATCTGTGCTCCTTTGACTTTTTAAATTTCATCCTCATTGACCACTCAGGTTGTTTAGGCACCTGGCCCATGCAATACATGACTATGGGGAGAGATAAGTTAAGGTGTCTGAATTTCCTGCTGAGTTCTGCCCTTATTCTGTTTAATCATTTGTTACTGAAGGCAAGAGACAGATATTTCTACCCATCTCCAACCCAGCCTAAGAGTTGGCTTATGTCCCCCCTTAAAGGTCCAGTCTCCCCTG
Source organism: Vireo altiloquus (assembly GCA_013396875.1). NCBI lineage: Eukaryota > Metazoa > Chordata > Aves > Passeriformes > Vireonidae > Vireo > Vireo altiloquus. The sequence continues at coordinate 734,090 of VZRF01013940.1, forward strand.
ATGCGAGGTGACATGAGCCCTTGCGGAAACACTTTCCTGAACCTTTGGAGAAAACCTTAAGCCTTGGGAACACGGGTTTCTGCTATCTGTCCATGCTTCCCACATGCAGGGTTGGGGCTGAAATTGCAGCTTAAAAGTCAGAGGAGTTTTGCTTTGATGTTAGTGGAAGATCTTAGGACTTAAGATTTCAAGCTTAAGTAAAGCTTGAAATACTGCAAGCTCAAAATACATCTCCCTGGATCAAAAATAGGATATATTTGCAAAAGAGTACCCATCTGAACAGAAGGGAGCCAGAAAATGTCATACTGAATGTGTATTTTCACTTGCTCTGTGTATTTAATTAAAGATAATATGAAAGCATTGACCTACACGCACAGATATTTTGCTTTTTCTGTGAGTGTCAGGTATACAAGACATCACACTGAATGATGAATTTTGTATATGTCACCTCTAGTACACCAGGTCAGTGAAACCTCCTTGATGTTGCCTATACTGGACATTTGTTTTTGGGAGGAAATATTGCATATGTTAAAACGGAAATAAGAATGGCAGTGCTTTCTGTGTGCAGTACATCTTGTCTTTTTCTCTGCTTATTTTTAAGAATAGAAAAAGCTTGATATTTTCCAGGTATTGTGACTGCTCTTCATCTGAGAATCTCAAAGCATTTTAGAAAGATTAAAATTAACCCTCACTCTATGTGTATATTCTGTTTAAGTTTTATTGCAGACAGTTTACAATACTGTCATATAGCACATACAGAGATCAGTTAGGAGGTGGAAAGATGAAGCAGAGTCCAGTTATCCAATATCCTAATCTTGTCATTAGAAATCTCTGACTAACATACAAGTAATTCTTGCGGACAGGGTTAAAGGTCCCAGGACCTTCAAGGAAGTGCTCAGTGCTTGTCAGGAACTACTATACCGTGGAATAATTAGTGGAGATGACTAAGAACATTATCTGTCCTGTAAAAATGTATGGGAGTATTGGAGCTGAACCTCTAGATTGTTCATATTGCCAGGTTGATAAAAAAGTCCTTGTTACCAGACTGATAGGTCCAACACCCCTTTCAGTACAAAGCTTTCTTTTGATATGTATAAAACAATCACAATCTACACCAAGCAGAGCTGGAATTTGAAGCATAGTAATGCAGCATATGTTCAACTAACTTAAAGCCACTCTGTGATACCTTTCAATTATGTGGATCAGTAAAACTGTACAGAGTGAACATTTCCTCTGGCATAATATTCCCTATGGCCAGTGAAAGAGGATTTAAACATGTTTTATTCACATTTTGTTATTGGTATTTAAGAAAACTGACAATATAATGAAATAAAGGATAAGACAACTTTATAATGAAGATCTAATAGTCCAGGGCCAAGTTATATAATTCTCATTCTGACACAATGCCAATTGTCTCTGATATCACTGTTGAATTATTAGCCTTGCACTGAGAAATATCAAACTGCAAATGGGCACTGTGATATCCCCACTTTACTCACTACAACAGTCTTAGAAAGGTTGATGGCAGAAGCAAATAAGATGTGGACTACCATGTTTAAATGATGTGAAGCACAGGTCATTTCAAAGTAAACAGATTTTCAAGACCAGAGGTAAACTGTAAACATCTAGCTTATTTCCTGCATAACACAAGCCAGGGTTCTTCAGATTAACTCATGCTGTGGAGAGAATATTTCTCCCTTTTTCAAAGTCAAGAATACTGAGTTCAAAAAGGTTATGTCAAACTAGACATGGAGGTGATGGTTTTGAGCTTATATGTTTCCTGCAGAACCTGCACAAGAAAATGTACAGAAATCAATGATATCTTTCCAAATCTTCTTCCTCAGTTGTCTTATTATAGCAGTGTTTATGATCTGGCCTATATTTATTGCATTCTTCACTAGCATAGGCCTTGCATTCTTTACTTGATGTTTGCCATGTGTTGGGCATTACTTGAAATACATAGTTCTGGTTTCCTTTCTCCACAGTCACCGGACAATTAACTGATACAATATAGGCAGGTTTGAAATTTCATTTCAAGCTATCAGTTATAAAGGTAACATATTGTTAGAATATTAGTATCAAGAAGATGTCAGTGAAGAAAAAAAAGGGGTAATAAACTGTCGAGCTGGCACTGAAATCCAACAACATTAGTAAAATGGCATGAGCTGTAACCTGCATTCCTTTATCTACACTTTTCTCTACATACACATACATATATATATGGTCTTATGTGTCTATGTGCACATAAATGGTTTCTTGCATCTGATGTAGAACATAAAGGGTCGGGTTGATTTTTTTCCTAGATGTGAGAGCCAAGTTTCACTGGTTTGATTTTGAGTGTCCAGGTTTTTCCTGTGGCAATTATTTCTCAGCACCTGTACTTCCACTGCATCTTGTCTCCTGTAGCAAAGTAGGTCTGTTCAGTATCAGAGCAGGTAAAGTGAAGGCTGTGTCTGAAGCCACTGCTTTCTATTTGTACAAGCAATAGGTACAAAGTGGACATTAAACAGGCATCCTGCTGAATACCTGATCAGTGTCTGTTTCACGTCTATGGCTTTGGTATATTTATCTTATACCTGCTCCAGGAGCTGTTACTCTCTCTTTTTCTTCTTTTTTTTCTTTTTTTCCTTTTTTCTTTTTTCTTTTTCTTTTTCTTTTTCTTTTTCTTTTTCTTTTTCTTTTTCTTTTTCTTTTTCTTTTTCTTTTTCTTTTTCTTTTTTTTCTTTTCTTTTTCCTTTTCTGTTTCCTTTTCTTTTCTCTTGTTCTTCTCTCCTTTCTCAAATACACATTTTTTTTCTTTTCCTTCAAAAAGGCAACGTGGGATTAATTTGGTACATCTTGACTTCCGGGTCATCCTGCAAGTGTTCCAGTCTGGGAAGATGTGAAACAAGCCTTTAGTTCCATTAAAATTTAGAAGGCATCTCAACAGACGTGTGAGTACCTCTAAAAACCGAAGAGTGAGTTAGAGGTGATGGTGCCAGAGGTGTTGCTTATCTGCCTTTTGCACAAGGGGATCTTTATGGGTAAGACATCTAGGAAAAAGGAAAGCTTTTCTTCTGACTGTTTTTCTTATGTCACTTGTTGAAAGGGTTTCTATCATAAAATACAGCTGTTCAGGCTGTAATGAGTAGGATCACAGTTTTTTTCCATGCTGGATGGGTGAATACTAAACTCATGAACTGGTCTGCTTGCCTTTCCTCAAAGAAAGAAACTTTCAACACAGAACCTAAACATTTAACTAAGTGGATTGGTGTTGTTCATCTGAATAGACACATTTAAAATTATTTTATAGATTGGACAAAGTTTCCCCAATGATTTGCATGTGAATCGCTCTCAGATTTAGGGTTCCAAATATAGACATTTGCATAAAATAAGTGACTAATTTCCCTATGTAATTAAGGAGGAGAGATAGGTGCCTTTGAAGACCCATGGGTGGTGATTTTCTTTACCTAATTCAATTGATATGTGTTGATGAATGTAGCAGAGAAAGAGGAGACTCCAGCTGGGCAAGATTATTTGCTAATATTTTTCATCTTGCAACTTGTGACTTCTCTGTTGTGATCACAGGAAAGTCCCTTGCAAGCTTTATCTTCTGTTGAGATATTCCCAAGGGTAACAACAGTTTTAAATATGTCTCTTTTAATTACATTGTCACCTTTGTACTGGATACTAAGCTGAATAAACCAAGATGTTCCATGTTTGGTTCCAAACAAAACTTTCAGTGGTTACTGATCTGTACTGGATTTAATCAGTGACCTAGGAACTTTACCAACAAGCTTCTCAGCTATTCCAGCTAGATCTGGTTTTAGACAAGTTTTATTAATACTAATTGGGAATACTATTTAAGTATCCAGATAGAACGCTAACTAAAAAGACATTGTGTTGGCTGATTTTATGGTAAATTTTATGATTTCTGACTCAGATTCCATTTCTTGCAGATTATCACTTAAAATATTTCAAGATGCATCTTCTGCAGTATGTCAGATCCATATAACAGCAATGAAGTTGTTTCAACACATACAAGCAGCTGGGGAAAAAAACCCAGCTTCATTCCAGTTCTTCAGAAAGTTCCAAATATTAATTTGAATATAGGCATCACCCTTAGGCAGCACCCTAATTCAGCTTCAAAAATGTTTACTGTCATATAATTAATTAGATTGTAGAAATAGAAGAATTTTTGTTTCTAATAAATGTATATATGTATATATATATAACTATTCATGTATGTAAAAAGGAGTTCATTTTTTATCATAAATAAAGACCATACTTTAGAGATTAAGAAAATATTTTCTTAATATTTTGACATAATCAGATTATTCTATCTACTTGGATAAAAGTTTGCAGTATGCTAACAGAAAATGCAGAGAATAGCTATATTGATTTTCAAATTAGAGATTACTGTAAAAAAACCCTCAAAATCTGTAATTGAGAGGAAAGACTAGATTCTTTCATACATTGCTTGTGTGTAATCCCACTGACATCAAGAAGTGTGGGCATGAATAACTGGGGAAGAGTTTGGCCCAGGATGTGGAAACTATTTGATAGAAAAGGCTGAATTAATTTAAATTTTCTGGGGCATGAGCACTATCTTGTGGAATGAAAAGTGACTGAAGGACTATAAACAAAAGCAGGAGACAAAATATTAAAATATAGATCTGTGGGAAGGTCTTTTTCTAGTGAAGTACTTCAGGGATCTGTATTCAGTATGGTTTTATTTAACATTTTCTCCAATGATCTAGGAGAAGTCACCCATTAATGAAAGTCCCCTATGATGAATAAGAGGGTGGAGCTGCAAAAGGTGATGAAAGACAGATAGTAAAAAGTAACCTGGACATGGATCCAAGGTTCACACTGACTTCAATAAGTTTTGGAACAGATCAGCAGAAATATTAGAAAGAGGAACAGGAAGAATGACAAAATGAGATTCATGCTGGAAAATATACAAAGGCATCATATGAAAAATTACGTTAGACCTAATAATCTAAGGGAACCAGAATCATGGAGAGCAGCATTGTAAGTGAGTTTGCATTAGAGCAAGGAAAATAATGTGAATATTATTTGAGGTTTGTGTGCTGCAGAAGGAAGGCACCATTTTCTGTGCTAAGGCTCAGAACACTGCGGAATATTACCAGGAAGTGTAACAAGCAAACCAAGACCTAGCTCACAAAAGATGGACCATTTTCACAGGCAGTGATACAGCCACTCCTACTCTGCTGAGATATTGAGGAACAGAGATCTACTAGAGCAATACCTCATCCTGAGCTGCTGCCCCAGCAGTGAGGGCAGTGGGATGAGAGAGGGGACCCTGTCCCTCTGCCCTGCACTTGTGACACCCCTCCTGCAGGGCTGCAGCTCCGGGGTCCAGCACAGCAGAGATGTGAACCTGTCGGAGCCAGTCCAGAGGAGTGCAATGAAGACAATCACACGGTGGGAGCACATCTCCCAAGGAGACAGGCTGGGAGAGCTGGGAATGTTCAGCCTGGAGAAGGCTCCAGGGAGTCCTTCTGCACCTGACAGTAGTGAAAGGGGACATAAAAAATGGAGGGAGAGGGAATTTTTTCTAAGGGCAGATTGTGACAGGACAAGCAGCAAAGAAGTTAAACTGAAAGAGGGCAGGTTTAGACTAGATATAAGGAAGAAATTCTTTACTGTGAGGGTGGTGAAGCACTGGAAAATGTTGCCCAGGGAATCTGTGGATGCCCCATCCCTGGAGGTGTTCAAGGCAAGGCTGGATGGGGCTTTGAGCAGCCTGGTGTAGTGATTGGCTTCCTTGCCTGTGGCAAGGATGTGTGAACAAGATAATCTTTAAATTCCCATCCAACCCAAACCATTTTATGTTTCTATGATTCCCTAATACATATCCCACAGTGAAGTGAGAACAAACAGGTGCCCAAAATAACTCGAAAACAATTATGGTGAAGTTATCTCTTGCATGAGGTGCCACTGGCCTCCTCAAATCCATTTCAGACTAAAATATTCAATAATTCTGAATTTTGGACTCTGAATGTCACAGTGTTATCACAAAGACATTATCGTGACAATTATTTTACCTATTAATTGGGATAGTTATGCTGTATCTATTTCTGTATTTTAAAAAAATTCTTGTGGACAATCTTGTGAAAAATTAGTAGAGATTAATGATATTAATGCTACTTGGTCAAAATTATCAATGGGATAGTATTACTTAGGTTATATTTACAATTGTCATAATAATTTTAGCCCAGGAGGTTGAGTTAAATACATTGGGGTAGATATTTAGAGTGCATTAATAATACTAAAAATATCTTTAAGGATGTTCAGCTTGCTAAGGAATTTCTATAAATGTTATTAGATAGTTGACTGTCAATGACTGTCTCAAGCTCACACAAGATATTCATGATAGGAAAACTGAGGAAATTAATAAAATGGATGAAAGCCTACAGCTCTGTAGGATGTTAAAATATCAAATATCTCTAAATGAGCTTTTACCAGGCAGCTGAAAACTGCTGCTGCTATACACCAGCTTAAACCCACAGAATAAAAACTTGAAAATCTTACAGGTCTTGCTGATTACCTACACAGACTGCATCTTTATTAGTGCTAGGATTCAGCAAGGCACTTAACCACATAACCACATACTTAAGTTTAATTTTAAGCAAATGCTTGAGTGTTTTACTGATCTGGGATGCAAAATTCATGATTTCCTATTATGCAGACTCAACACCGCATATAAAAATGTAAGCATTCTTTTCAAATAAAAGACATTTGCTATTCCAGTTCAATTCTAAGCATTGTTCTACATTTGCCAGAAACAAAATAAGTCTGGGAGAATAATGTGTTTTGGAAACTTTTTATTCCCTCCAACATCAAGTGGAATTTCTTTTTAAGAAATACAAACATTTTTAAAGGTACAAAGATGTGTGAGAGAGATTGGGAAGTATAGTTTTAGCCCAATTCCTTTTGTTAATGCACCCTTGCAAATCAGAAGCAGCTCCAATGGAATTTAACTATTAGGAAACCAAAAGATCAGAATCACAGGACTCGTTTCTTTAAATAGATTTAGAATGTCTGTGACCCTGGCTCAAATATATTAAAATAAAGACACTTTTATATAACTATGGCACCGTGAAATCATCTAATAACTCTTCTAAACCACCTAGTCTTTGTGTCAGGGTTGTGCCAAGCCAGCAGAGGTGACACCACTTCCCAGGGAAGGATGAGCACACCTTAGCTCTGCCTGTCAGCAGGGTGCAGGTAATGCTGCCCCTGAAGGAATCAGCTCTGCTTCCCACCCCTCAACCATACCTTTGTCAGGGGAGCTCTCTTCCCCTCCAGCTGATTCCTTGAGCATCTCTGCACCATGTGCCACCATTTCCTAAGCATTCTCCAGCGCCAAAAATATTGGTGCAATAGAGTGAAAAGGACCAAGAACAAACATAAATGGACATACATTAGTAAAATAACATGAAGTCATTCAATGATGCGGGAATGCAGTTGATCAGTGATGTTTTTATCAGTGTTTGAAGAGCTTCTCCTCTCAGTCCACTGCAATTGCAACCACGTGGGTGTTAGCAGTGGTGGAAACAGTATTTCAGACTGACCCTGTGCAGAATCCCAGGCATGCGTGCAGTGCTTTCCCAGCAAGAACTCACAAAGGAATGGATTTCAGAACAGAAATTCTATTTTTATTGTTTGCTTTTTTTTTTTTTTTTTTTTTTTTTTTTTTGTCAGGACTTCTAATTTCCATTGTGACTTGAGGTATATTATTTAACCAGCCAACTGAACGAGAAATTATACTTTTGTTACACAGTCAAAGTTAAAAAGTATTATGTGGGCAAACCGTTAGTGACTTTTTTTGTGCACCAAATGAGGCAAAAATCCTCAGGGAAAAAAAGGTATTTATAGGACTGAAGATTGTGGGTAGTAATTAATAAGAATCTTTCTCCTGCAAGTGAATCAACATGTCAGAGATGGCTCTATGTTCTTTATGGTTTGTTTTGAAGCTAAGTAAATAGATTACAACTAAAGTTTTCAAGTTATTTTAATTTCTCTCTTTTTTTTTTTTCTTCCAGAGGTGTCAGTAAACAGATTTTTCTCTAGTTAAATTATTTTTATGAAGCTTTGCTATGTAAGTCACATTTTCTTGTAATGCTAAGCACAATTGATTGGCATCAGCTCATCTGTTTTTATTGTTTAAATATTTCTATTCAGAGATTAATACACAATATTTTAAAATTAAATTTCCATGAGCGCTCACTTTATTTGATCACTTATGCTGCCAAAATCTAACGATTTGAAGATATACTTGAAATACACAGTTTGATGACAAAATAAGAATGATTTTGTAGTAAAATAAGTTTGGGAAAAGAACCCTACAAAGGTGGGAAGCACGATTGCCAGTGTTGCAGTGATGAGAACATCACAGGTGCTTTGATTACCCAGGCAGATGAGAATTAATTTATTCCATACCTCTGAAGTAAGAACTGGCTTTGTCATGCAGTAAATGATCCTTTATTCTATTTGAAAGATCAAACATTGTAATGAGTCGGAGCTATGAAAACATGACTTTCCATTCTACACCAAAACATGGAATTCTTTTCTTCCTAGAGCAAAAAAATTTGTGATTATTGTTTCTTTCAACTGGCCACAATGGTAGTGTGCAAGAAGTAAAAAAGTATCTTTCTTTTTGAAATAACAATTCCAACACCTAGTGAAAGCTGGACAGCATTTCACAGAAATGAAGTCCAGCTATCTTGTTAAAGATCCAACAGTGCTTTTTGTATGGCAAAGGTTGTTTATCCTAACAGTTTTATTATTTTGGGAGATTACATTCACATTTTCTAAAAGTAACCCTGAGTTTTCATCTGGTTTCACTATTGCTCCTTCTCTACTTTATATCAAAGCTCTTATATGGTTTTCCTGTTCACTGTTAAAACAGTTATTGCTGTGCACCTCAAAGCCTGATGCTCTGGGTCAATAGATTAATGGCAAAGCAGCCTCTTGAGACAGAATGCCTTATTCTGCCAGATAACACAGTTCAGCCTGTAATGCTGAACAGATATTATTCATATATGAGTTCATGGTTTATTAAATTGTATTTAATTGTCTCAAATAAATCAGTGTGGGTTCCTATATGTTCAATGTCAGAATACTGAGCTTAATGAATGAAAAAGTGCTATTCTCATGTCTACCTAAATCCCCCACATTTCTAGTACATATATAATTATCACCAGTACATGTGCATCACATGCACACAGGATTGTCAATATATTCTCTCTGACTGAGTTTTATTCTCAGCATGTGAAGATTCTTCACCTGACTGAATATTGCTTACAAAGACAGCATAGACTCTGACATATATTATGATTCCCTTTCCACATTCTCCTGAAAAAGGCTATAATACTGATATAATTTTTGAAACCCCCAGAGGCTGATTTAAGCTTCAGCTAAGAAATTGTGCTAGGAGTGCCAGAACTGCAGTATTTTGAGATCTTAGAAATATTTCAGATCTTCATTATTCGTTATATATTCTCTATGATGACAAATTACTTTAGAAAATACCATAAATACTTAATACACTGGTGATATTAGCAATTTATAATAAATACTATGAGTGGAGTTCTTTTATAGATGATTTAGAGTAATGTCTTTGGCAGACAATCAAACTGGAAAGCATTTTACATACAGTTCTGTTAATACATAATATGGCTTACTACATGATTAATAACCTAGTTCTTCTCATTGGGATACATAAAATGCAGTAAAAATAAATAAAACCATAAAACAATTAAGGGGATTTGTACTCACTGATTCATTCCTGTTTATGAATATACAGTGTTAGTATAAACAGACAGGGGGTCCTCACTTTATCCTTTTATCATTTCCAAATGTTGTTATAAGATGGTAACCCCACTGAAAACAAACAAAACAGCATGTCATGTAAATAACTTCAGTCTAACATTGTGTTAGGTCAGCTTAGCTTTGAGAAATATGTGGCTTTTTCAACAGTTACTTTTGCTGGAAAGTTCTGTTTGTAAATGTCAAGGATATCACTTGAAATCAAAACAAGGAAACCTAATGTGCAAAAGTTGCAGATATGGTATTCAGTAAAGGCAATTTTCAGTTAAATTCTTTGTAAGATTGTGCATTTTATGTATTTATTGGAATGTTTCTTTAATTAAGAAAACTTGAATTCATAAGAAGATTCTCTGCACATTCTCCCCAAACCACACCTTTTGTATTAAGAAAAATATGTTCCCACTGACATTTTCATTTCAATGAATGTTACCTTATCTTTCAGATGTAAGGCTGCACCTCAGTGGTGCTTTACTTCTTCTTCACTTCCTAATTTACAGAAAACAGGAAACATTTCCATGAAGATGGCTTGAGAATGTAGTTGCCAAACAGGAAGGAAGCCCAACTGCATGGGGAAACACAGGGAGGGCAGGAATCAGCCTGCAAGGAAGTGGCAAGGTAATCATAAAACCACAGAATGAAAGGGGTTGGAAAGGACCTTGAAGATCAGTTATTTCCAACACCCCTGCCATGGACAGGGACAATGTTTTCTAGGTTACATCACTGATGATTGGCAACCTGATAGAGAAATGACTCCCACCTAATCTGCGTGGTAGAAATCCTGCTGCCTCAGAGAGTTGCAATATTACAAAAGGGAGAGACTTTGTTTATATTTTTCTGAAAATATAATGCATCAGAGTTTTCTATCAGAAAGTTACAGTAATGGCACATAAGAATGTGTCCTGCTTTCATATCATGAACTTGTGATAAAGGCTGACAAAGAAAGACTTTCCCTGTAACATGGAACTCATTGTTGCATACAAATATTACAGATAAATTAAAAGTGTAGAGGGGTTTAAAAACTATTTAAAAAGCATGGAAAAATTAGATTTGGAAATGCAGCTGCAGACCATCCTCTCTGGAAGCCTTTAAGTCATTGATTGCTGGAAAATGGAATTAAGATGTGGCAAAATAAATTCTCCTGCAGGTTGTTCTTGTTACATTCCTTTCCCCGATTTCCCCTGCTAGCAATGGTCTTCCTCCAGTGGTGCAGGCAGGGGATGTTTTGGAAGGTGCAGGGCTGGGCCCAAATATTTGACATAAAAAAAAGGCTGCACTGCCTCATATATAAAAAGCAGGTCAGGAAGGCAAGAACTTGAGAACTGTGATCAGAGTTGTGGCACTTATTTTGTGGACTTTAACCCACAGAAGTTTTAAATCCATTTTAAATATTTTCGCAATTTCTTGAACTACTGGTTTGGTGATGACCAGGTGGTCTGTTGAACTAGTTTATAAATCTCAGGGCTCGAAGAATCAAATTTTGTCTTTCTATTAAACCAAGTACTCAACAGTGTTTGCAGAATGTTTGTGTTAATTGTTAAATCTTCATTTTCATTTGTTAAACACGGTGAATAAGCTGTGTAATGTCAAAATTAATAGCTTTTACTGTTGATAACCTTTGATCAAAAAATATATTTCTTGCTCTATCTATTCAACTCCTAAGATAATTAGTAAAATTGTGATGGCCATACTCACAGGAGAAGAACTTTGCTTCTGGAGGAAACACTGCTCACCATAAGTGTCACAATCTGGCATTACTTTTTGAAGATGTTCTCAAAATAGTTTGTTTTGTGATTGTTAGGAAAAAGAAAAAAACCACAACAACAAAGGAAATGTGTTTATGGTGTGAATACATTATGCTTTTTCTGTTTGCATAGCCCCCTGAGAATTTGTACTGCAAGATGAGTGTGTGTGGCTCCATGTGTGTTTGCATATATTGAAGGTGTTTTTCATTTCTGCAATGTAATAAGGCTTAGACTGGTGCAAGTAGAGGACGTTTCGTTCTACAACTGTATGCTACAGGAAGAGCTCAAGAACAACAAAAATAAATTCAAATGCTCTCAGTTCTGTTCAATGATGATATTTTGCAGGACACTCAAGTTTCCCACAGAGTAAATACAATCCATATTATGTAAATATGGTCCTGTGTACATTCGTTAAATTTAAATCGCCATCAGAATAGCACATTTCACACGTGGGAATGCAAAGCCCAGCAAGGGAGCAAATTAACTGCCCGCAAATTGTTTGCTAACGATGAAGTTTTCCAAAAGAAATCTCCAAGGTATATCTTTACCAAGGGCACAGTATTAGAGCTCTAGTACCACATGTTTCCATTTGAACAGATGGCAGTGAAAGGTTTTGTTTCAATGTGTTATTAGTTAACAGAAAAAAAGGCTTACTGATAGAGATCAAGGGTACTGTTTAAATTTACTTAGAGAAATGGTGGTTTGTAATCCATTCATACTTGCAATTAATAACTGCTTTATAATTACTTATAAGTGGATAGAAACTCAAAAGTCCTATGTCTTTTCTGCTCCAGAGACAGTACCTTATTTGTTTTTGTAATTGTCTCCTTAATGTGTCAAGACATACACCTGAATTAGGGTATCTGCTGTTGAATTGGGACTAGGTGTAACATCATTTTTGTAATTTCATTTCTAAAAATTCAGAGGAAGCAACAGGTTTTATAAATCCTATGATAGTAAGAAAAAAAAATCCTTGCTTATTTATGGCAAAGTTTTCATTAAGTGACTAAAAGCTGAAGCAAAGCACATGTTTACATTATTCTTGCGAATTATCTGCGTTTTAATACTGATGCCTTAAATGGCTACCTAGAAACAGAGACTAGACTGGAATAAAGGAATAAAGGAGGTATTTTTTTGAAAGACTCTGGGCTCCAGAGGGTCCTGCCTCAGTGGATCCTAAAATGGAAGACAGGTCACGAGTTTTTCACACTTTTATATCAGCATAAATTCACCAACCAGAACCCAGCCAATGATGGAATTTCCCCAAGCTTTCCTCCTCTCCACAAGATGTTGGTTTACAGTTCTTGGTCTGGGTGTCCTTGGAGAGCAAGCTAGAGAGGCTTTGTTATGTCTACCTTAGCGTAAGAGAACAGCACTTAACAAGCTACAGGAAACCTCAGAGTTACCATAGCAGTACAGGATTTGAAAAAAAGTTAAAAGCTAGGGCCTCAATACAGACTGCTGGGTGCTGGGATTTCTGTACCCAGAACAATGACCTCTGACTGAGAGCCTGAAACTCAGCTCAAGAAATAAAATCCAACCCCAGTTCCTGCTTGGTCAGGATGTGTTCAGCACGTGGCAGGTTCATTCCTCGGTCCTCCCTCTCAGATCCATAATGGTTTCCAGTATTAGGCAGGATTGAGTTAAGTGACTTCAGAGCATCTGAAAGTCCTGTCTGAAGTTAGGGGGACCACTCATATGGACATAGTTAGCCACATGTATCAGTGTCTGAAGGACAAGGATGAGGGGTGCTGGCTAAGCTTGCCATTTCACATTAAAATAGTTGTGGAAAATGCATTGAGTCAAATTCTTTTGCATTCATTCTATGTGCATAGATTAAGGTTAAAGTAATCAGTAGTTAAATAAAAACAAGGAATAATTCAGTATACATGTCAGAGAGAAAAGTTTGCAACAAACATGCAGTAGAAATGTTGTTGCATTTTAGTTCTGCAAGATGGTCAAAATAACAAGTGAACACACATGTAGTAGGTGAATGAGTCACCTTTTGTTCCACATGGAATTTCTCTTTCTCCATGTGCAAATTTCCTTAATTTCATTTTTGTTTAGGAAAATTTTGAGATTTGAGATGAAAATTTAGTTCTTAATTTAATTCAAGATGAATTTATTGCAATCACCCAAATATCTTCAGAGACTGAGTGTTTTAAAAATTAATAATATAAAAAAGTAACATATTTCTTTTTTCTACAGGCCAAGTACTATAGTACTGTAACAAAGCAGAAATCCTTTTGACATTTAATATGAAAAATGCAAATATATTTATCTCTGGTATGGGGAAATTTTATTAAATTACTTTAAGGGGAAAAAATTAATATTTAGGACATTTTACTTAGATTAATTATATATTTGTGATGGAAAAAGGTTTTTCAGTCTTACTGAACCCTACTAATGCTTCTGCTTTTCTTTTTTTTCCTTGAAGATGATTTTCTTTGATAGAAAACCAGAATGTCATTAAAATATAACTCCAGTACTAGGAGAAGTGCTCATGGTCTTGTAAGTGATTCAACTCTATACTACTGCCAAATACTAATAAAAATTCTCAGCTGGCATTTTACTCCATCTTAAAATACTTTTACAGTCTAGTTTTGGCCATCTCCTGGAGGAGCTGCTGGGAACATGATGTCATAGTCTTCTGAAAAAAGGCAAGAATCATATATAAAGAGTACACACAAGATAAGTTCAGTCTAAGTCTTGTAATCCCTTTACTCCACGCTGTTAATCCATTTCTAAAGCTTTTCTGAGTTTTAGGAACCCACACATCAGGGAGAACATTAGGCATTAGACAGTGTCCAGCACAGAGATCTGAGGTCTAGAAAATGCGACCTCTGAGGAGAGATTGAGAGAAGAGGGTTTGTTTAGTCTAGAGGAGAGAAGATGAAGGGGAGACATGATAACAGTGTTCAAATATGTACAATTGTGCTTCAAAGAATTGGGCAATAATTTGTTCTCCTTGTCCACTTAGGACAGTGCAAGAAATAATGGTCTTGAAATGAAGCAAGACAGAAATATGAAAGAAAAAACCCTGTATTTGTTGACAATGAAAGCTTTGAGTGCCAAGAATATTAGCAGAAAAGTAGGTAAACCAAAGTAATAGATCTTTAATCTTCCAGATTTCAGACTTTGATCAAAGACCATTTTCCTACTGAAGCTGAGCTATTGAGACAACAGAGTGAGAATCCGAGCTGTAAAAAAATGAAAGTCTATTTCAGCAGGGACTTATTGGACCAGAACCTTTGGTCATTAGAGGCAGCCAGTCAAGTCCTTGCTGAGCTGTAGCCTGGAAACAAAGGCTGTTTTCACACATTTGACACACATAATACATGTGTGGCACATTATGCTAATTCTGCAGGCATTATTTGCAAAGTTGCCAATATTTCCTGAGCTTGAGTCCATTGCCTAAAAAAAGAGGCACCTAGTGTCTGCCTTTTGAGCCATGAACACCTGGTGTGTCTAAGATGGCCATACAGGAATAGCAGATGTAGCCCCAGATCTAAAGGAGACTAATTTTCTTCTGAAATTGCATCTTAAGGCCAGGTGTAATAGGTAAAGATTTTATAGGTGTAAAATCCAAATTAATCAAGTTCCTAGTGCCAGGCTCCTAAAGACTTGTCAGCTGGAAAAAGTCTATGAAAACAGGGTTAAAAGTGTTCAAGGTTTGGAAAGCATGATTTTTAATGGCACCGAAGAAGCTGAAACAACTAAATTGGATTGAGGTCTCTGAGTGTGAACTATTTCCAAAGATTTTGATGTTTAATAAGGAAAAACTTATCAAATATTTTTATACTGCACTCAAGTTCACAGTAGAAAGTTAACAAACATTTTTGGCATTAAGCTAATACAATTTAAATAAAGATATGATAAATATCTTGTCTTACCCTTTAGAAACTTTATAAACTCAGAATAGCATATTCAAAAATACACTCCATATAAAATAGAAATTATGAACTGGAAAAGAGCTGAATTTTTGGATCTATGCTATGGACAATGCTAAATGAAATTGTATCAGCAACTCTTAAGTAGGGCCACAGCTGAAATAATTATCCTTGGCTGTTAGTAAAATTTGAAATAATCCTACTGCTCTTTGTATGTTTGCTGCAGCTGTAAACATCTACAGCAATGAATAATCTAAAACTACTATGGTGGATGTTGATAAGCATTCCTCTTGGCTGTAAAATATATGAACTTGTGAATTAACAACTCTCACATTAATTCAATTTCTTTTCCACCATTCTACCTACATTCACCAACTTCAGGGCAAGGTCAGTTTGTATGTATGTATGTATGTGGATGGATTTGACCATCTCTTCTCCTGCAGTCTAAAGTTTTAAAACTCCAGGCCTTCATATGCTTAAGCACAAGGACCCTGTTGTCAGAAATAGGGGTAGTTTTCAGAGGGCTCACAAAGTTACCCAAGGCAAGATCCAGTTTGAGGCTGAGGTGCCACCGTGGAAGAGTTTGTAGATGAGTCAGGGGCTTCAGGGTCTCTTACTGGTTGTGCAGGCTGAGATCATATCCCACACCATCTGAGATGCCCTGTGACAACCTGCAAGGCTGCCATTGGAATACTCCATAAGCTCCACAAGGTGTCTGCCAGCCTTGGCTATGTCACGTATGTTGGGTACTTACGAAAAAGCTGAAAATCTTAAGACCTACTTGTTGTTTGTGCTTAGGCAGCTGAATTTTACCCTTGCATAAGTATGAAAAACTCATACATTCAAATTAATGACAAATGAAAAGGAATTAAACTGAAATATGAATTTTTAAGCTTCTCATTGTCACCTAAGTTTAGTGTTTTATTAATTTTTATCGTCCTTGTGAGACAGAGGATGATTGTTACTCTCAATTTACAGGAAAAAAGCAAACATGAGCAAAACAATTCCTCAGCGGGAAGGCTCTAGTAAAACAGAAAATCCAGCCTTAGCCTTCCATTCTCTGACAGTAAGAAATATTGCATACTTCATCTTTGCATAATAGTAAATTTATTACTAATTTAGTCTAAAATTAATGTTTTTGTAGAAAAAATTTAACTATATTGATGGAGCTAAAAATGTCTTTGACTGTTATATGGAAAACCTATGACAAAGAAATAGGTATTTCTAGTCCCAGATCTTTCACACCTTTCAGTTCTCCTAGCTATCTGCCAGATTTGATTGCAGTATTCTGAATTAAAATTTTGATATTCAGTCCATGAAAAAAAAAAAAAAGAGAAAAAATATTAAGGATATTTTCACATAAAGTTAAAACCACACTACTGCTGATTTATTCTCATATAGGCTGTGCCTCTTCAGACATCAATTTTCTCCTACTGTTATGTAACTGTTATAAATCTTTGTTTATAGCTTAGAAAGAGTGTGAGAATAAAGGATAGGACATGAATATAAAAAAGTGGTTTTTCTTCACTCGCATCATTCCTTTGGCCATGCTATAAAGATTTTGATAACCTCCACAAAGGTTTTTTGATAACTCTGGAGGATCTCTACTACATCAGAGCTCTAAGATACCCTGTCCTGAATAGTGAGAGCAGATAATTTTTCAGAATTCTAAAGTTCAGAACTAGTAAGAACTACAAACATATATGAGTTACTTTATTTTAAAAAGTCCAGCTGAAATAGTGTACAATGGAATCTTTTAACAAATTGCCACAAAAATGACAAAATATACAAAAAAATCAAAACCTGCTTGTAAAACACTAAAAAGAAGTTTCTGTGTTATTCCTTATGCACATATTTTGAAAGCAAACAGCAGCTACAGAAATATTTTGTCTTTAATTCCAGTCTATTTTCATTCATTCTTCCACCCTGGCTTGATGTGCTATGCTTTATAGCTTGGAGAAAAGAAAGATTAAGATACTGATCCTGGATCTTCAATTGGATTAATTTAAAGCCAGGTGCTTTTTTCATGGGTTTCTGGACAAAATGTGCAAGCTTTGAGTTGCATCACAGTGAAGTGGTTGCTGTTCTGTCCCTTGGGCAGATGAGGTCCAGCCTACAACAGTTGAGACTGAGACTGTGAGCTGGAGGCTGGAGGGCCCAAGCTGGAGTGAGCACAGGAGAATGGAGCAACAGGCTCTAAATAGAAGCCACAGCACAAAGCAGTGCTCAGGCAATGTGTTCAACCTAAGACTGGGCTCCAGAGCAGCTTCTGATGATACAGATGTTGTCTGGAAGACCGTGGAAATGAATGGAGAATTTGGCATGTGAGGATTCTCTAGTGTATTTTATTTTTTGGGGGCTGATGCCTTAAATAGCTACCTGGAAACAGGGACTAGACAGGAATAAGGGAATAAAGGAGGTATTTATTTGAAAGGCCTTCAAAGGTGCACTCTGGGGTCCAGAGGCTCTTGCCTCAGTGGATCCCAAGATGGACTACAGGTCACGAGCTCTTCACACTTTTATAGGCTTGGTCCATTTGCATATCAGCATAAATTTACCAATTAAAACTTTAGCTAATGACGTAATTTCTCCAAGTTTGCCCTTCTCCCCAAGAGGAAGGTTTACACTTTTGGGCCTAGGACAGTCCGGGTGTCCTTGAAGAGTAGGCCTGAAGAGGCTTTTTTATGTTTATCTCAGCATAAGAGAGCAACAGCTAACGAGCTACAAGAAAATTCAGCATTACACTAAGCAGTACAGGATTTGAAAAAATATAAAAGTTAAAATCTAATGCATCAGGGCTGTAATATTTGCTGATTTCATTCTTTCTTTAATGCACTATATAACACCATTCACCTGCCATGGCCTGCTGTACCATTGACCAAATATTTGTGACAGCCTTCTTCCTCCAACAGCCACTTGCTGATCCGTAGCAGATAGCCACAATAAAGTAGAATAACACAGTCTAGGTGGAACAGAAGAAGATTGTCTTCTTTTAAAATATATATTTTATAGCCTCAGGAAATTGCTATAAATCATTGCACCTTGGAAAAAGAATAGGATTTTCTATTTAAAGCTGCCTTTGCAAACAACCCCTTCACTTTCTGTGTGGCTTTTGCAATCCCATGGATGGGACTGGATGGAACTTATTATTTTTAGTAGAATCAGAGAAGACCTGCAAAGCTGGCAAACTAGGTGGGCTTTCCTGATGGCTTGCTGATCTCAAGGCGTATGTGGATATCTCATAGCTTACACAGCTGTAACGTTCTTTCACACACTCTGACTGGACTATCACATATGCTGCCACAAAATGTTAAGACATCAAGACTCAAATGTTCTTTTGTTCCCTTTTTCCTCTCTGTGTATGTTTTACTCAGTAGCTTTGTTTATTTTCTTAAAATATTTCCTTTTTGTTTGCATTTCTTGGCAAAGGCCTCCTTGTGTTTTTATAACTGTAATCTTCTTTTGGTCCCTCTGCCAGCTTTATTACCCAAGATTAGCCACAAGTGTGCTTCAAGGGCTTCAGTTCCTCACGGTGTTAACAGGAAATCAAAAATAACTTTTCATTTGCCTCAGTCTAATTTATTCAGTCCAGGTATAGTGTTAAAGTACCAAAACATTTTATAGTATTGCTCCCCTTTTTTGTCTCTCTTCTCTCAATAAATAGAAAAGTTCATTTAAGTTGAAGACATTCTACAAAAATCAGATAGCTGTCCTTGGTATGGAATAATTTATATGGATTTCTTTATATGGCAAGGAAATGGCTATTGCAGAGCTTTACAAATTCCCTCAAACATAATTTCTGAATCAAAACTGCCTTAACAGCTACTGGTGTTTCATTATTCGTGTAGCAGTAGAAGCCTGCTTTTGGAGCAGGTAACGAGAATGCTATTCCTGTTCCAGCTAGGATTGTCCTGTGAGACAACCATAAACTTCCAGGTGTTCCTAGAAATATTATAATATGGCTTTTGTAGGGAAAGATTAAGTATTCATTTATTAATCATGTCAAATTAAATAGACAAATGTAATTTTTGTTCAACATTTACATATAGTTATGTTAAACATTTACATACAGTTAGTGCTGCTCATGGAGAGGGAGCAGAAGTTGTCTCTTTTTATGGAAATCAGAATTCCTAAATAGTTAATCTGTAGAAATTTTGCAAAAAAGCTACATTTCTAAGCTTGTGCAATTTTTTAAATTTTGTTTTACTAGCAGGCTGAGTTGTTGGCTTGTCAGAAGCCTCCTTCAAAGAGCTAAATACCAGCACCTCCTGAACTAACAATAAGACATGTTTTACTAGTAGTGATGAAACATCTTCTATAAACACTCCCTACCTTACTCACCATCCTTTCCCAGTATTGATTCACCACTGAAATATTTGTGTCACTTGAGTTCAAGTACATGAAACCAAACCTTTCAGTGCTTGGAGTTGTATGAGTGCCACTAAAAGCAGCATGCACTTCAGCAGTTAGTGAATTAAATAAGCAAAAGCATGCTAATGGTCTCTGGGAGACCAGCACCGCTGACCTTAGAGAGAGAATGATAATAAAATGAAGAATACAAACAAGAGATGGAACCATGGGCCTTTTATGGGTCATATCAATAGTGCATGCAGGGATCCAGAGCTACATGTTGTCATTGTCAGACCATCAAAAGAAATGTATTTTCTGTTTCTTTAGGGTTGTGTTATCAGAAACTACTCTGAATAATTTCCCTGGAATATTTGCAGGATCTGATCCATATTTTATTTATTCTCAATTCAGCAGCTGATAATAATTGTAAAAAACTTGAACTAATCTCTTAAAGCCAGGAAATATTACACAGTTGTGGGAAGCTTTGCTTTTATTTCACAGGAGCCACAATCTGACCAATAAAGCATGGAATGCAAATAAATCATATGGAATTAGTTTTATTGACAGGATATTTTAGATTTGACTGGAATTTGACTCTTCTCTTACCTGGAATAATTTAATATAGTGTTTCACTATAAAGAATAAAGTGACTGTTGAGTAAAATGTGTTATCTTTAGATAACAGATATTTGAAACCGAAGAATATTACATTCAGGTTACAAGCCAGCAATGTGTAATTATGATTTCCCTTTAAAATTTCTCTTACATTCAGCTACAGGAACATAGTCAGAGAACATGTGAAACACAAAATAATTAAGGTGAGAATTCTTTTTTCCTCTTAATGTGCCTACATAAACCAAAGGGCTTCCACATAAATTGCTTTTCAGCTTTTTCCTCTTATGTATAATGTTATGTATACTGCTTCTCATGGTGGAGAGTAAGAATGTGAACAGCATTTTAGATTCCCAAAATGGAGGCCAACTATGCACTTTTGGAATTTTTTTGTAGGTTTGAATAAAATGTTTTCTCCTGCGCTGTGAATATATTTTAGGAGTATGTGTAAAACTATTACCCACTAACTCAGGCTTTATAAATCAAAGAAAGACTTGGGCCAAAGCTGGGAAAGAAAAACAGATTACCTCTTTCAAAATATAAAAGTATCCTGGGATGTTTTGTCTTGACATGGGCAGATGTTGGCAGTCAAGCTATTTGACCCTGGTACCATTTCACTGAGTACTTGTTTTCAACCACATGAGAGAAGGAAAGAATCCTTGATGCTGCTGAATTCTGGATTTAGTATTTTAAAAAGAATTTTTTTTAGGGTAGCACAAACAAAATTATGTAATGGTGAACCGAAGAAATTGCTTATAAGGGAACACTAGGAAAAATAAAAGGGAGAGAAGTGAGAAAATTTGTGTCTTCCCTCCCATTCCAGAAAACATTAGAATCATGTGTCTCAACTCTGTGAACATTTATCCAGAAAGATAATTTTGCTGTCAAGAAAATTGTCCTATGAGTGATCGTAGATGTAGTCTGTTTGGATCACAGTCCATGTATTGCCCAGTAGAATGGAATTATAACAGCAATAAGGTAGTATAATGATATTTCCGTGTTCTTACTGTATGCCAAATGAACATCCAGAGTGGTTTTAGATATTTTTTTCTAGTTCTTACTCAGCATGTAAATTTACCATGTTTATCTAATGGACAAGTGTAGGTAAGAAAGGTAATACCAGGAGAAAGTTTTAAAATGTTGGTACTTGAGTTGTTCAGCCATATGTTGGCTAAATGCAAAGCAAAGCTTTGGTTATTTGGAATATCAGCTGCATATGCTAGCTGACACACTCTAGGAAGAAAAAGAAGAAAAGGAAAATAAAAAGAAGGTATTGCAAAGCTGATAATTAAATGCAGAAAACTTACATCTCTACAGATGGACAGTAACTTTTCGATTTTCAATTTTAATCTGAATATAAAACATTAGTATACTTATATCAATAAACATATTATATATTATAACAAATATATCTATAATAAATTATTAATTTGAATATTGGGAGTATAAATTTTAAATTTTGTTCTGAATATGTATTTAAAATTTAATTTAAATATATAATTTATTTAAAATTTATGTGGTCAATTAATCAAATTTTAAAGAAGGCAATAGATTTAGTTTTCTGGAACTGGAAAAGTTAATTGTGGCTGTGGCTAGCCATTGCCAGTCTTTATTCCAAGCCAGCTTTGTTCACAATCGTGTCACTTTATCTCTGTCACCTTCTTTTACACAGATACTTAGTTCAATCTCTTCATCCCTACTACACCTTCTTAATTTTCTAGCCTGCAATCTACATTCTTATTGGAGAGCTGCTCACATTCAAAATGTTATGAACCAAAATTACATGCTTGGCTTTTATTTCTGAACATGTAGAACAAAATCAAGGAATATGAAAGTCCTGTAAGTATCCTTTTCTTACTGCTGTGGCCACTGACATGAAACATTCCCTTCCACGTGTATGTTAAGGAAGTGCTGCTCAGAGCTTACTGGAGGTATCTCACAGTGTCTCTTCCCATCTATATTCCTGTATGTTTAATACCTGCCGCTGATTTAATTACTGATATATTGCAGCATCATGCTGCCACAAAAGGAATGGCTGCAGAGTCATTCAAAGCTAAACCCAAAAATGCTGGAGTTTAGATGGAAAACTCACTCCTACCCACAGCAATTTGTATCTTGCACAGCCTGGAGAGCAGGCAGTTTGAGTGACACTCTTACCAGTGCACATTCCTTTATTCACACTTGATTTATGACTCAGTCACATCCTAGCACAAACCTTCATGTATGTTCTTTACAACACCTCCTCTATCTAGCTCAGTGTTTTCAGCAGACATTAACCATATCTACATTCCCCTTTTGCACCTGCAATTAATAGGCTAAAGAAATCCCTGTAATGAAAGCAGTGGTGTGGCTGAGAGACACAGCAGACAGGTGTACCCACAAAATACACTAAAAAATTTGCTTTTGTTTACCTTGGTTGCCCACTAGCAACAGCTACACAATGTTTTGGCAACTTGAGTTTTGAGAAGGAATGTAAAAACACTAGGAAATGAGGGAAGTTAAGGTCTCTGCAAGAATAAATCCAAGTATATGTTGCTAATTTCTCTCTCTTTAAAAGCCATGATTCAACCATGACTCCTACACAGCAAAGATACAATAAAACACTTTTCTAAATAGTAAGAAGAGCTGCTAGAGGAGCTGACTTTTCCTTTAACTACTGTTCTTTAAAAGTGATTCCGTTCAACAATGTACAAGGTCGACAAGTCAATGCAAGACCACCCTGCTTGGGGATTTGCTCTCAACACAGGCTTGTGTCGAATCCCTCAGCTGAGAAATGTCAACCAGCACCTTTCATATTTATGGTGACTCATAAACAGGAAACTCAGCCCTGTCCACGACACTGGAGCTTTTTCATATCTTAGATCCTTTCACTAAGGAAAAAGAAAAGGGTAAGGGAAAAAAAAAAGAAAAAGAAAAAAGGAACCTCTTAAAACAAAACAAAGAACTTAGCAGGACATTTAAAGCAGCTGCCTTCTATTTTATGTGCCAAAATAAATATTGCCAAATTAGTAAGGCATATTGAACAAATTATAAGCTAAATGCAAATTTATCGACTGAAATTCAATGGTAGAGTAGCCAAGGAGCTTGCAATGGTATAGTTCATCTTTGTCAGTAGGTGTTTTGGTTGGCCAGTTGCTGTAGAATGATGTGGGAACCGTAATATAAAAGAGAGCATTTCTGTTACACCCAAGACGAACAGTTTGTTTTAGAAAGTTCAAGTAAACATTTTCTAACATACGTTCACTAGTTTCAGAGTGTCTTTTGCTACCAAGAGGGAGATAAAAACTGGTTTTAAAAGTCTTTTACCAAAATAAAACATTTCAGAAATGGTAATGTCAGCATGATAGATTATCTAACAAAATTTTTGGTGAAGTTTCTCTTTTCAAAATAATGAGAAGGTCTTGTTTCTCTTCCCTTGTGTTCTTATAAGGACACACATGGCTTTTATGTCTGTGATGTGACTTAACCTTATATAATTAGAAAAAGAATAACAAGACCTGATATACACATATATATATATATGTATATCTAGCTCTATATATATATGTATATATCTCCTCAATTTTCAGGGGGATATACAGTAAATCCAGTGTCTGGGTAGTTCATTCACATAGTTTACATGAGAGCTCGTGAACCATTATTGTTAGTGTACTGTGCACTTTTCCATAAGTAAATTTCAATGTTACAGGGGAAAAAAAAAAAAAATCACTGGGAAAGCCAAAGCTCAAAATTTTGTTTCAGGTCTGTCCAACCCAGACTTTCTTGAGTTTTGGCATTAAAAGTTTGTTGGCTTGACACAAAACATGTATATTTAAATTGAATGTTTACAGTCTCCCTTTGATAAAATTGATAATACATTGCAGGAAACAGTGTGGTCTAAAAGTCTGATCCACATGTTAAAACCAGATTTTTTTTAAGCAAAGAAACTTGAATGGATCAATAGGGTTCCGGGAGCGATATGGTTGGTGTGAAACTGATTTGGAATAGTAAGCATACCTATTTGTTCAATAAACCAAACTGAAGCATTGAGTTTCAGAGATATCAATTTATTTTTCCAAAAATTGTGTCAGAATATCGAAACATAATAGTGATCAATTAGTGAGTCACGGCCAGTTGGAGCCTCTCCCCTGTAGAAAAATTTCAATATTTGAAATTTTAACACTAAATTCAAGGTGAAATAACATGAAATCTTAGAATGTTTCTTGGAACCAAACTCTATTTTTGTTGTGTTGTAATTTTCCCTTTATAATTAAGATTTCCCAACTAATAATCATATTAATAATAATCTTGCAGTTTAAGCAAGTTATACTGAAATAATCATCATAAAACTAAAAGAAAACTAACAAGATCTCTCCCTTGCCTTTTCCCTTTCCACCAAATAGAAAAAGAAAATATCCAATTGTAGCCCAGAAGTTTTCAATCATGTTTTTTAAAATAAGATGGTCGATGCCTGCATTTCCATCCTGTGAGGGCAGCTGCCATTGGCCTCATCTGCAACGCATCACCTCATCGTGTGCCCCAGCCATGCAGGGCTGGGTGTGGGAGCAGAATGTTTGGGATCAAGTGACACCTGCTTCTGATAGATGAGGATTTCAGCTTCAGACTTGCTCTCTCATGCTCAAATATATACTTTGGTTGAGCATCTACAGATTTGCAGCAGAAAACGGCCCTGGCAGATTCCAAGGAGAGATCATTGCTTTCATTATCAGCAAGAACATTTGGCAAAACATGTGCAAGACAATTAAGAAAAAACAAAGTTGTGAAGTTTACTGTTTGAGTCAGCCCAGTTCAAAACAAACAAACTTAGTCCAGCAAAATGTTATTGGTTTCCTTGGCTATAGAGCTCTTCTGGAAGAGAAAAATCCCCACAAAAATCCCAGTGCAATTTTAAATTCTGACGCACTTTGGGGCTTAGACTTTCCTCACAGAACACTGAAAACACGTTTTTTTGCATTAATTTAAGATCAGAGTAGATATTTTACAGAAACCTGGCTTTCTGTGGTCTGGAGAGGCCTGCACATTTCCTGATTTGTCATGAAGCTTTGGTTGGGGTGAAAACCAGAATATTTCCATATGCTGAAAACTTAGGTGAGTCTTGAGAAAGCTGAGACACAGAAAAGAGAAAATAAGAGCTGCTCCATGAGTTTTCTCATAGCTTAAAATGAGACAAAACCCTACTCCCAGACTGGACCAAGACGGTGACTTTGCACCACCACTACCTCACATCCCACAGTGCTTTAGGATATAATCTTTAGCCCATGCTAGCACTGCTCCTGTTGGGGGAGATGCCTCTGTCCCCATCTCAGGAGGCCAGTCTTGCAAGACAAAATACCAAATTATTTTTCTTTCTCAGATTTTTACATGTTTATCTCTTTTAGAATTCGTCTGAAGTAAAACGGATCCAGCTTTCTTTCAAGTAATGTGAAACATATGGGAACAGAGTTGTGTAAGTCTCAAGTTGACAAGAACCAAAGCCCATCAATGATTGTCTCAGACCCACATGATATGCTCAAACCTGACAGACCTGTTGTGTGAGCAAATACTCTTAGTCTGCCAGCCAGCTTTGTAGCAGCATCACAACACAGAGTTATTCCACTTGCCCTTCACGTGGATTTGTGTTACAACATTTTGGAGGACAGAAGTGGCTTACCCTCATCTAGTGACATAACACTTTTGCTGTGACACAAGCTCCCCTTTTTTTTGCAAAGCTAATGTCTGAGCAGGACCTACATCAAACTCACTTGCACAAATGAACAAAACTCAAAACTTTCTAATATCAGTGTTGTCTAATGCTGAATTGATTGATAAATGTTGCATTGCAAATTGCTCTTGCAGAGACAACCATTGCTTGGATAAAAATGGAGAAGACATTTCTTTTTTTTGAGATTTTTGCTCATATGTGAATTATAACTTAAAAAGTGTAGAAATTAGAAAGCTTAGAAAATTCCTTCACAGTGACAGCCATTGTTTTCAGCTGCTTTCTGCTTTATAGAAGGCAGAACACTTTGTGTAAGAGTTTACCAGTGGGGCATCCATCATATTCACCACTGAATTTGGCTGCTGGGAAGCTGGAGGTGTTTACTTCACCATGACTTAGATGTGCCTCTGCAGTGGTTATACCCCAGCCCCACACAGCAACTCACTCACTCCTCGATAGTGGGAAAGGAGGGAGAATTGAAAGGGTAAGAGTGAGAAAACTTGTGGGCTGAGATAAAGACAGTTTAATAGGGAAAGCAAAAGCTACACACATAAGCAAAGCAAAACAAAGATTCATTCAACACTGGGCAGGCAGGTGTTCAGCTGTCCCCAGGAAAGCAGGGCTCCATCCTGAATAACAGTGACTTGGGAAGACAAATGCCATCACTTGGAACATCTCCCACTTCCTTCTTCTTCCCCCAGCTCTATATACTTTGATGCCATACGGTCTGGGATATCCCATGGGTCAGTTGGGGTCATCTGTCCCAGCTGTGTCCCCTCTCAGCTCCTTGTGCACCCCTCTCTGGCGGGTGGGGTGAGGAGCAGAAAAGGCCTTAACTCTTTGGCCTCTGTGTGAGGCCTGCTCAGCAGTAATGAATACATCTCTGTGTTATCTACACTGTTTTCAGTACAATTCCAAAACACATCCCCACACCAATTGCTATGAAGGAAATTGACTCTGCCCCAGCAAAGTCCAGCACAGCCCCACAGAAAGCCCCACCAGGCCATCCTTCTGATGTGAGGGGTATGTCTGTGCCACGTCACCTGCTCTTCTGGGATGTGCATCTATACATTTGTCTAGCACAGATGCACACACAGGTGTCAGGCAGGAAAAGCTGTATTTAGGCAATACAGAGGGTATCATCCATGCTGCTCAGATACTTGAAGAGCTGAAAGAGCTGCTGTCTGACAGTGACCATCAACACCTGTGCTAGAGCACATGTACCTTCCAGATTCCAGAGAGTAGTTCAGAGAGGCTGAATGCACCCTGCCCTCCAAAAGTGGCAGGACGCTGTGTCCAGGACAACAGTGTTGGCTGACCACAAGCAGTTCAGCAACAGCAGAGCTGCAGGCCATCCTGACTTTACAGCACAGAGCAGATCAATGTGACCTGCGTGCTGCATGGAGGGTAGCTCCCAGGCAGGAAGCACTATGGGTGTGACAGAGCTGGAGCTGGAAGCAATTAGAAATGTCACAGTATACAAGTAGCTCTAACTATGCAACAGCATAAGTTCTACACATGCCACAGGCACAACAGAGCCAATTACATGTTATCACTCTCAGACTGCTCTATTGTCCCCTTCACTTTTTGACATTGATCTAATGGAACCAGTGCATATCAAGACACATTTTCATATCCTTCCTTTTTCTTTTTAAGTAAAAGTATTTCAAAGAACCCCTTCCCATCAGTAATATCATATGGTTCTATTTTACTTAATTGTTACTCTACATAAAAAGACTGGAGATAAAAGTTATTTTCTGTAAAGTCACAGCTGTATTGCCAGCTGCATTACTGGCAAAAATAGTTATTGTAACATAATTTTTTTTCTTTTTATATTCTTGATATATAGCTTAGATTTATATTGTCTACATTCATTTGTGTAAACTGCAATAATCTAACACCAGCTATCTGTATCAGTCACAAATTTAATGAAAATGTATTTGTGTACTAAGCTTCCTAAAGCCATAAGAAAAAATATCCCCCAACCTACACATTTACAGCTTTGGTAAGAAATAAAGAATAATCAGAGGCAAAGTGTGGCCACTTGGTCTTTTGAAAGAATAGAAAAAAGGTAGAACAGTACCTATTCCTCTATCCCCCATATTACCAGGATCCAATTTTTAACAAAGTGTAATTGTGTTAGGTACAATCTGAAGAATACACTGTATTCTTTAAAATGCTTAAGGATTAGTCTCTTCAGCTACAGGGACAATCTATCTATTGTCTCCAAAGCTCACAGTCTTGTTTTATCTCAGAGGAAGTTTATTCCTAGATAGAGATCTTCATAACATAGAGTTGAGAATAGAGACATTGACAGTCAGTGGATATAGTTTATTGCTTCTTTATAAAAGCACTATTTAGTAGCAGGAGTGAATATTTGAGTCAGCAGAGACATGCATTTGCTCCTCTCAGCTAATCCGTCAGGTTTTGCTTATTTATAGATCTTAGGAGCTTCTTTCTAACATTTGGCCATAGCCAATGCTTTGTCTGATTGCTAAGTCTCCACATGCTTTTTGGAAAGGACACAGTTTAAACTTTAACTTTTACAGTTATACAGGACATTTAAAATGCTTGCACACTGTGGTTTGTATGCTGAAAATTGCACAGATCAGAGAAGATAACTGGCACCAAGAAATTTGACACATTCACAAACCTGTTCTTGTGCCAATACATCCCTGAAGTTTTCAGAAATCCCTTTGTCGTACTTCGTTGGCAGTCCCAGTGCTTTCTCTGACTCTAAAAATCTCTCTCAGAATACCATCAAAGCAGTTACAATTTCTAATTGAACATTGAAACTGTTGTCATTATTTTGTTGTTTTCTATGAAACATTATTTACTCTTCTGTTCTTAGAAGAATTACAGTGGTTGTTTGTTATTTTTTAAATTGACTTGCCAAATGGATGTTACCAGAAAAAAATAAATTAAAACTTACTGAAGTGCCTTTCTTTCCCAGATGACATTCTTCTCTTTCTTTCATGGCCACTGGACAGAGTATCTTGAAATCTTGGGAAAATAAAAGGTCCTACCTCTGTTGTCTAAGTTAATCAGTGACATTTTAGAAGACATCTGTCTGTCTAGAAATAAATTAATTTTAAAAAAATCAGTGTATTAAGTGATGTTATCCCTTATTCCGGACTATTTTTCATTTTTTTTATCAAGGTTGACTAATTCAGTTTATTAAATAAGAATAGTTTGGGGAACTTTATGGTTTCAAATCAACATAACCCTTTTAGCACCTGACTTCTCAGAGACTCAGGGCAACCTGAAGAATCCCAGCAGTTCACACACAGTTTCCTGTAATGCAACATACTGCTCTGAACTATGTTCTGGAGTCATAACTG
Organism: Vireo altiloquus; assembly: GCA_013396875.1. Classification (NCBI taxonomy): domain Eukaryota; kingdom Metazoa; phylum Chordata; class Aves; order Passeriformes; family Vireonidae; genus Vireo; species Vireo altiloquus. The sequence continues at coordinate 763,559 of VZRF01013940.1, forward strand.
AGCACCGTTACTATCTGATGAAATTAATAATGTTAGTTGACGGTCTACTACTAGCAAAGATAAAACTCGTGGAATGAGAAGTGAGAAGAGGGCAAGTTTCTGGGTGTCTCTGTCTCTAAATCAAAGCTTCTTATCAGCCCTGAGCTTCTGCCACTTTCTCCTTCTCATCCCAGCACCCCCAGAGGCCTTTCCCACTCCAAAGCAACACATCTACCACGGACTCTCCTAGCTCTCCATCAGACATCTCTGCATTGCTCCCAGCCTACCCCCTTGTCCTTTCTGCCCAGGTCCCTGCCAGCTGACACTTCTTGTTGCCACCCACATCCATCCTCCTCCTTTCTGCTACACGTGCTCTGAAAGCCAAACCTCCGAAGGGCTTCACACTCAAATGGACAACCAGTGGTTGTTTCTGCCAGCCACAAGCCTTATCTACATTTGCTGACAGCTTTGGAAGAACATATGTAGACATGGGATGGAAGCAAGTAAAACTGAGATGGGCCCCATGGGGACAGGAGGTGCCTGGGGTAGGTGAAACCCTATAGCAATTGCCTGTGTGTACTGCAGAAGTACTTCTGCTTAGCAGATAAGAAGCCTTCTTCCTGCAGGCATATTTGAAGTGATGATCTTTTTTCCAGTTTCCCATATTTTTTTAAAAATGACACTTCCAGTAAACTGCTGAAAGTGTGCATCTGTCTTCAATAAAGAAAGGACTTAATTAGCACATCTTCCTCTCTGTTGAATAAGAAAAAAAGACAGAGGCAGGAGGAAGAGATCTATTTTGGTGCCATATGAATCATAACTAGCCTAGCATGCAAAGCCTGAAATAATGTTAAAGCTTGAAAGAAATTATGTATAAATGGAAAAGTCATCCCCCGTGTTTAACAGCAAACAGTAGATACAATACACCATGTTCTGGTGCAGAAGAGCAGCTTTCCAGTGGAATTATTTAAGATTTACTCTGCGGTGGCTGAAATGAGAAACTGTCCCACAGAGCATATGTAACTGGAGAAGTAACATGATATTCTTTTTCCTTGGATGATCTTGTTCAAGCTCTGCTTCCTGTGTTTCAAGCTCTGCTTGAACTGCTACCCATGGCTGGCAGTCAGCAAGATTGTGTTAAGTGTTGTACAAACACAGTGAATCATAGACCCATACCTGAAGAGCTCGAAACATGAGAAGAAGTGAGTGTTATTGGCAGCATGAAAATAGTACTTTTGATTTTTAGGCCAACCATTATCATGTTCTTTGAAGGTGTTATGGAAGAGAAGCTGTTTGGAGAGGATCCTGATGTGTCCTGGTATGTGCGGATGCTCCTTCCACACAAAAGTAGCAGGAATAAAGCCTCAAGCTATTCTTGGTGAAATTGGACTGGCAGATGGTGTAGGTGGAGATCATTTGGGACAGAAAAAGAACAGTTTGGGGGTTAAAGCACTATTGTCAGTTTTGCTCCCACATCAGCTGATGTTGGAACATGGGCCACAGTGGGTGGGTCACCACACTTGTTACAGGCTTCCAGATTTTGATTGTCATGACGGTGGAGGTGACAGGTGACATTTTGTTGTCAGGGGAAGATGAAGAAATAAAAGAGGAACAGGACCTGAAAGACAACAAGTTGAAGTTTTAAAGGGGAAAATTTTGGTCTGAAATAGCCAACAAAATGATGTTTGGAACACCCTTCTGAAAGTTTTTTAAGTAAAACAGAATAGATTTATATCAAAAATACAGAAGGGGAGGGAATGGAAACTAGAAGGTCGAGTTTGAATTGACAGCCAACTTGTTTTGATTCTGCCTGATATATATTGGTTATGGGGAAAAAAAAGTTACAGACCAGAATGAAATGCAAGTTAGAGGTATCTGAAATATCTGTAAATGAATTCATGACAGAAAAAGATTGATTGTAAGCTGAGAAGCAGGGTAAATTAATACATTTAATGTTATTGGTGTGCTACCAGGAGCTAAAAGCTTTAAAATATTGAATATGGGTGAATGCTGGGTCCAGAAAAAATTCCAGCTCAGCTATGATTGTTTCATTGTAAGTAGATAGTGCCAAGCTGTTTTCTGTAGAAACTAAAAATAAGACTAGGCATATTTTGTGGGGATTTCTGCTTTAGACATATCAAATTTAAGCTCACACTGGGCTCTTTTCGGGTGCTCTGAAAAATGTCCTAAGATTTGAGTTCACGCAAATGGAAACAGGCAAGGGAAGGATGTGTGGGTTGCTAATCCAAGTACAAAGGCTGAAACTGTGTCTCAGTTTATTTAAGAAACCCTCTCCTCCTTGCCATGTGTTTCAAGGACACTGTGAGCTTCTCAGAAGACAGGTTAATCCTCTGCCTCAGTGCAAGTTGAGCAGTAGCAGTCATGGTATTCTTTGCAGCCTGTGGTAAAGCCAGTTTAACTGAGAAGCAATCTGAGTGCAGTGTTCAGTAATCGGGGAAAAAATAGGAGTATTTATCTAAAAAAACCCTAAACACATATTACCTCCTTTCAAATATCCTTCTGCATCTACTGTCAGAGCATGTGCCACTTCACTTCATGAGTGACACTCTACGCCTGTCCTGGGAATGTTATGCTTCACAGCTATCCCTGTGCAGCATTCCAGTGCCAAAGCCAGCCAACAGAATTAAAGCTATTTTCATTTAATCTAAACCTTTCAGAAATTATTAGCAGCTATATGTTACCCCCATTCAGTAACTGTCAATATTTTAGATTACTGTTAGTGATTTTATCAGGTTTGCCCATGTTAGATATTTGATATAATTTTTCTTTTTATTAAAAAGCACTTGAAGAAAGAACAGCCTTGACTTGTAGGCATGTCAATGCAATACCCCCATTAAAAGTGCGTCCTTATTTTCTGGTCTAGAGTAAATGCTGAAAAATGCTATACAATAACATCTGTTATTACACAATAGTTCTCTATTTGCTTCCAAGGAGCTTCCAACCCAGCCTTGCATAACTTTTTTTCTTCACATAAAACAATAAGAGCGTATGTTGGCCTGTAAAAGACTGTATGGCCTCAAGTAATAAATACCTCTCAAAGACACCCAGCACAAAACCTCATTGTTAGAGCAGTTTTGACAGAGAAGTTGCACTGCGGCTCAGTCCAGTAAGGAGTAGCTCTCTTGATGCTGAAAGATTTAAATTGTCTTGGAAAGATTTTAGAGGAATTCACATATCAGGCAAGAGAGTCAAGGTAGACATGGACAGTTTATGAGGTTTGAGAGTACAGGTGCAGTGCTGGCTGCTCAGTGAAAGCATGGAGCTTGGGCTGGGATTGTATCCTCACTCCTGCTAAAAAAATCATCCTGTCCTAAGGGGAGTGCTCTTTGCTCAGTTTGCACAGACTCGTTTTGGAGTTTGTGTGCCAAAGTGATGATCTGCTCTTTGCTTCCAAATAGCACATGACACAGAGATTATTGCCAGAGCAGTTGTAACTGTTTTTTTGACCATTAAAAATGTGATAAGTAGTGGTATGTAAGTGAAAAGGAAAAAAAAAAAAGAAGCATTTTGATTTCTTACAGAGTTTTCATTTATCAGTGAACATTTAAACAGGAAAACCTCATTTGGCTTTCCAGGAACTCATACAGGCTTGAGTATTTTTTGTGTGTAGAGTTGTGACCAGTGTCAGCACACATCATTGTGTCCAAAAGAGACTGTTGCTGCTACATTTTCTGTAAAGAATTTGTTACTATTGTTAGTTGCTTAACATCTGAAATTAGATGCCTTCTGGACAATACATAGAAATAATGAGAGCCAGACGAATTCCATCTGGCCAAATATAGATGTTTACATGTAAACTGGTCCTTATAAGCCCTTACTGTATTCAGTGGAAAGAAAAAGGGTACTTTCAGATTTTCATTTCTCTCAGGTTAAGTTAGATATCTAGAATTAGCCAGCTGAATAGCCATTGTCATAGCTCCTATTTCTCCCCACAGATTTCACACACAGATTTCAAAGGGGATTTAGTGAACCATCCACATTGTAGACACCAAAATAGAAAGTTCAAGGCAGGAAGTCCTACACCTCTTATCACAGAAATAATGTCATGCTTAAAGCAGTTGCTATGGTCCAGTCGAAGATGTGTCTATAACTCCTAAGTACACTACAATCAAAAATATAAAAGGAAGGAGAAAAGAGGTGGGACACATTTATGTACTTGACTAGTTTATATCTGACAGTGTATGAAAACTCACATGTTTAAATAAAGTCCATTATACGCTCAGGTAAAAAAAAACCAAGCATGAAGCTACATTTTGTCAAAGGATTGCTATTGATGCAACCCTGCTGATATCCCAAAGGGTGAAAAGCAGTAAAAATCAGTACAGAAGAAGCCTTGACAGTATCACAATATGCTTTTTAATACATCTGCCCCCCCAATCTCTCTGTTAATGATTATTGGCTTTGTATGGGAAAAACAGTTATCTGTGGTTCTTCCTTCCTCCAGGTGTGAATACTGGCCTCACACAGATTGCTGTTGACTAAGACCATCAATCTTTGGTCAACAATTTTAATGAAAAACAGAATAAAAGGGAGACGGTTTTAATCCTTTTATTTTTTTTAAATTGATGACCCCAAAACAATACTATGTAACATTACTCAACTCCAAAGTGAGAAATTCCAGAGCATCCTAGTCCAACTTTCAGGAGATGGCATCTTAGCCAAATAAGTGGCAATGCTCCAAAGCAATGCAGGCTTTCACTAAACATCTGGAAGAGTTAGACCATTAGGAAATTTTTGTTATGTTTATTTACCTTTGGATGTCCTTACTCACATGTAGGAGCACACCTAGTTGAAGTCTGAAGCACACTGCTGAAATTCTTTGCTGTTTTATCTTTTGCCTGTAGTACATGCTGAGCCATAGCACACACAGAAAAAATAAATTTACTGTTCTGATTTACTCTGCATCTTCAGCCTTGACTTCATGAATGAAAAATGCACTGTCACCCTGATTAAGTAGTTGTTAGTGTACTCTGCGCCATATTAACATAAAATAAATTCTTGTGTGAAAACTGAGCTTGATATCTGAAGTACCATAAGATATATTCAGGTCACTGAACATATCATACCTCTAACTAGAGAACTGACCAGCTGACCCTTTGAAACTCTTCAGGTCATTGTTTCCTCCAGGAAAAGCTCTGGAATTTAGTGTAAGAAGGGTAGAAGAACATCAAAGTTTCCTGTAAAATGGAAATAAAACTGAATTAAGTTTTGCCAAAGAGCAATTTGATGGGACTTTTCTCAGTAAAAGAAAAAAAAAAAAAGTAGTGTGGGCTGTTATTTCCAATTTATTCTTTTGTTCAGCAAAAGATTGATTTCATATGATTTTTAAAAAGGGGCTGTCTTCTTAGAAAGGTCCAGAAGCATTATTGGAACAGCACATCACAGAAGGAAGGCCCTGCGACAATAAAGGACACCCTGAAATTCTTTTTATACTGGAGAATCTCCATAATAGAGCACTGAAAAATGTTAATGGAGTGATCTTACCGGAAAACATTGTACTGGTTACCTGCCCAGAAGTGCCTCATGAAAGTTCTCAAGCATTTTAATATGCAATATTTTGGATGGCCAGAAAACCTGGGAGCTGTGGGAGGGTGCAAAGGTGTCCCACAAATGTAAAAAATATCCCATAAATAGCAGTCTTTTTTCCTGACAGTTCATAGTTCCAGAGCAGCAACATATAGAGAACAGGGTGAGGGATGAAAAAAAATGTCACAAACATACAGGATAAAATCAATTCCTTGTAAAATTTCAGAGAAATTATTCTTGATCCCTGCAGCAGAACAACAGATAGGATGAGCTTCTCTCATTTTTTTATTTCTAAGCAGTGTAAGTAAATGAAGCATAAAAGGCAAAGAGCTCAAACACCATTTAAGAAAAAGACAAGAAGATTTGTGAAGCCTTCCAATTCCCTTTCCAGGTTTGAAGATAAGAAAAAGGAAAGTCATATTCTATAGGATGAGGCACCATATTCCCAATGTTGTGTTGTGAACAACTTGTGTTTGCAGCGCTAGAGAAAAGAAATGTTTTATTAGTAGCAGGAAGCTGCAATTATCACAGTCCCTGCACACACTGCAATCTGCAGCTGTGTTCAATGCTCTTGACTTTTGGTTCTACCTTGGGCCACCCCACCTGAGCTGCTCCCTGTTTGCTGCATGGCTGCTTGCCAAGTGTTGTGCAGGTCATGTTTCATTGGCACCCGTGGAGATCTAACCCACACAGGAAAACAGTGATCACAGTGTGGATGTAACACTTTCATCCCAACATAACCTAAAGCATACAAAATTGTTTTAAACTAAAGGTTCAATCTAGCTGAAAGATTCAGAAGCAGATGATGGCCTGATTGCAAACTTCCTGCTTAGACTTTTCTCCTGGGATTTGGTTCAGGCTCATTTCTCATTTTCATATGAGCTTGACTGTCAGTTTTTTATTTTTATGAAAATGGACTAATATAGCCAAGAAAATATAATGAAGACATTGCTTACTGTAAATTTAATTTAGAATGCAAAATTGTCTGTTGCAATTTCAAAGATAGACTTTGTGGACACAAATTTAAAACCACATTATATTGCTGGAAACATTTTTTTCAATGGAAGTGATGACACAACTTTAAAAGGCAACATCCTGAATAAAACATTGTAATGAATACTTAAAAATAGCTACTAAGGGAGGAAAAAGACTTGGTTTTCATATTACAATATGTAGCTTTTTGTCCCCTAATCTCATCCTTATCCAATCTTCAAAGATTTACAATTTGCTAATTCTATAACGCAAAAGAACATTCTTCTACCCAGCAAGGTCAGTCAAATCCACTCCAGGCAGTGATCAGTGGATTAAAACATGTCACTGAACTCTGTACTGCTGTCAGGACATTTCAATTACAGACCACAACATTGCTAAGGTTGGAATGGACACCTAGTCTTACCTTCTGGTTGCTGAAGACATAATTAAGTTAAAACCCCTGGGAAATATGTTTCTTTGGCATATCCCTGTTTAACAGGGAGTCTGCTCTCATCAGCCTGATAAAGGCACCTAAATACTGCTAAGTATAGAAATATATGTTATGTATATGCAACATATAGTTAGAGATTTCCAAACTCTGGAATATTATCTCCCCAAAATATTAGCAAAAAGGCTGGAAACAGATATAGAGCCTTGATACGACTTCACTCAGGTTGAATTTTTCCCACTTACCCTTATGGAAATAAATCACAGTCCTAGGTGGGTGATTCCTTCATCCTGCCAAGTGAGCCAAATCATCCCCAGATTATAACTCACCATGTGCTGTAGTTTTTATTCACTGCTGCTTTCAAATTTCAGGTTTGGTTGAGCTGTGCAGTGAAAGGAGCACAAGAAAGGATGGGTTCTTCACAGACTGATGCTTTTGTCTTCCCAGCTTGGCACCAGCACAGTTTGGAATGTCCTAAGGTGTTAAATATAACAATTATGAGCAGAATGAATCAGTATTCAAGGGCAGTACTAGCAGGTGGAAGTCACTGAAATGCGGTAGTAGTTACTGTTGCGATCCAGTTTAAACCCAGAGGAGCAAAGAAAACCAAGTCTTCATGCAGAAAACCGGAAAGCACTTAGAAGGTTCAAAACATTCCCAAAAACGAGGTTAAAACCAAATGAGATTAAATGTTGATGCCAAAAAATTGATGCATTTTATTTATTAGTAAAGAGGCAAAGAAAAGGTAAAAGAAAGAAAAAAAGAAATAGAGAAAGAAGTGTGTGTGGGGAGTGGGGGACAGGGAGAGGTGACAAGGTGGGAGCACATCACCCACTCATGGGTCCCAACTACATCTCATTGCTTGCCTCCATCTGCTATGCTTGTGGTGAGGGTGCCCTGTCACCGCCATGTGCCCCCACACACCCTGCCACACTCTGACATGCCCTGACGCACTCTGACACACTCTGACATGCCCTGACGCACTCTGACACACTCTGACATGCCCTGACGCACTCTGACACACTCTGACATGCCCTGACGCACTCTGACACACTCTGACATGCCCTGACGCACTCTGACACACTCTGACATGCCCTGACATGCCCTGGCACGCCCTGACACACCCCAACATGCCCTGACACACCCCGACATGCCACCATATTGCCCTGACACACCGCCACACACCGCAGAGTACAAAACGTGGTGGATAAATACATGATTTGGGCAGGTGGGAAGGCCCAGGTGTCTCCCTTGCAGGGCNGCACGCCCTGACACACCCCAACATGCCCTGACACACCCCGACATGCCACCATATTGCCCTGACACACCGCCACACACCGCAGAGTACAAAACGTGGTGGATAAATACATGATTTGGGCAGGTGGGAAGGCCCAGGTGTCTCCCTTGCAGGGCCAGTGTGACCCTGTCCCTTGCAGCACTGATGGTCTGTGGCACCATCTCTGGTGCTCTGGGGCAGGGCCTGGGGACCCCTTTGAGGGGGGCCCTTGAAGGGCCATGTCACCTCCTCTGCTGCAGATCAGCTTCTCCCTCCCCTGGGAGCAGGCCCCTCAGCCGGGCCCCTCTGCAGAGGGGAGGGTGGGTGGTCACTGCCCCTCTGACCACACACCCAAAGCCTCTCTCCCACACTCTTTGGTGTGGTCACTGCACCTCTGACCACACACCCAAAGCCTCTCTCCCCCACCCTTTGGTGTGGTCACTGCACCTCTGACCACACACCCAAAGCCTCTCTCCCCCACCCTTTGGTGCCAGAGTCTGTGCCAGCCTGGCAGCTGACAGGCCTGAGGCAGCAGCCTCCACCTTGGAGGTGTTTAGCTTACGCTTTGTGAATGTGTCCAGCCCTGAGTCTTTATTTTATCTTATCTTCATCAATGAGTGGGTCCAGGGCCTCTCAGAGCCCCATTCAGGGTGTGGTAGTCTTCTCTGTTGCTTTTGTAATACAGTATTAAAAGTCCTTCATGAAAATGTTTAAGTCATAAACTATAATATTTCAGTCTCTGACAGTTACCCATACCCATTCCCTGGCTATTTATTGACCTTTGATGGGTTTGTAACAGCTCTAGACACCCCCAAGCTTCAGCTGGCTTTTAGAAACACTAGAAAATTACAAGGGAACTGGAACTGAGGTGAGTTGTCTGTCTCCTGCCATGGTGTTTGTTTTTTAAGTCATGTGTAATATCTCTGCTCAAGACTAATAATGTTTTGAGGGTCTGGTTATCACTGGTGGTCCAAAAGAACAACTGGAGCAAGCAACAGCATCCTTCAGTACTCATAAAAATTTATTTTCCTTTTGGTGTTTCAGCACAGGTTAGCAGTTGTCCTTTTCTGGCCAAGCTGGTTAAGTTATACTGAAATCATGGAACTGTAAAAATTACATAAGCTGAAAGCTGGATCCAATTTTTATTTCTTGTTTGCTGTAGAGTAACTGCATAACTTGTACTTGATAATATTCTAAAAGAACAAGACTTTTTTTTCAGATCCACAAAGGTAATAAACTTCCATGACACCTTTGAATTCCTGGAACAATACTGCACCTTTTTCAGCTGCTCATATACCTGATATTACTTGAAAGATTGTGTCCAAACATCTGCATACAGTTAAGCTCCAAAGAACAAATTTCAAGGTAAGTTTAAACATACTGCACATTTATAAATATTATCTGTCACCAAATTATCCTAATCTTTCCAAGTCTGGAAGACAGTCTAGGTTTATTATAAGGTGGGTATTTGAGATATAAACAGCTTCTAGCATCTATAACTTGACATGTTCAAGCAAGATACACAGAATTCTTTGTACAATTCTTTAGCAGACGTGATGCAGTGTCCTTGCAACTAGCATCTTGTGCAAAAAAAAAAAATGCACGTGGAAAATTACATCATTATTTCACATTTGGAAGACATCACACCTGGTTTACTCTTCTCATCTATATCATCCCCTCTGTTTTTATGTTTCAGTTTTGACCCCACATTTGAACCCCACACCCACTCCATTCCTCATATCCAGCTACCTCATATTGCTGGTTCTTCCTGGCATTTCTTTAGCAGCAATGGGAATTTGACCTCTCTGTATTTCTCACTATTAAGACTGTTTTACCAAAGCTAGTAAATAACGAATGACATGCTGAATATATTCAAGCAATGATGTTTTTGTTGCTTTTTTGTCTTCACCATGGTGCTTCACAATCATTAGAAAATTTTTGTGGAGTGTAGAACATCCAACTATGGAAATACAATATCATTTTGTTTAATTATTGTATTAATTTTTAGTGTCTTATGATTTTATTCCACATTAAAATCCAAAAAAAAGTTTTAATATTGTAAATTAATGTCTCACACTTCTGGGCACCATTTGAAATTTGGTTTAATATTTGAAAATATATTTGTTTTTCTCATTGTGCCAGCTCTCAGTGTATCATAAGAAAGAATTTGGTAGGACTAGCTTCCCTGCGTCATGGGATTTGCTTGCCAAATTATGGGGAAAATATCATAAATATTCAGATTGTTAGTTTTACCAGTGTTCCAAAGTACCCAGTAATAATTAAAGTTGATATCAGACTGTGCAGAATGTATTATATGCAAAGAATGACATTAAAGTGCTATGTGTTATCTAAAAATAGTATTTATTACATGCTACATTTCTGTGTGATGTTAGAAGCTGCAGTGGAACAATTAAAGGGATAAACTATTTGAAATAACAATCTGAGGGCCACACTATTAGGCAATATTTGTCACAATGGTTTTTATTTAAAAAAATCAGACAATTTCCTCTCTGAAATCTCATCCAAGAACTTGAAACTGTGACTTTTCAAAACTTAAATGCAGCTCTAATTTTTAGTATTTTTTTGGTCTAAGAGATACCAGAGTTGTTGCCATAATTCTTCCTCCACGAGTAATGGCAAAAGTCATGGCAGTGAGCTTAATCTCTGTCTCTTGTAGAGTCCAAGGGGTTCTCTGTTGGGAAATGTCTCAATTAGGAAGGAATCAAAAAAATATGCACAGGGTATTTCATCTACTCCAGGTGCAGAAGTCACAAGTGGGGCCTAGCCAAAGGATTTGTCCTTATTTTGGGTGGAAATGTATGTGAAGAAGAATTCACTTGAATAGCAAAACTAGGAAAATCATGTCATTTTTGCCTCTTCAGAAGAAACTCAGATTCAGGATATGTTGCCACAGGCAACCTCTGTGTCATTCAGAATATGACACATCCTAGGTATTAAGCTGTGGGGTTTTGTTTGTTTGGTTGGTTGGTTGGTTGGTTTTGCTGTTGTTGGGGTTTTTTTTGGTTGGGTTTCTCTCTCTTTCTCCCGAGTGGCAGAGAGGAAACAAAGATCCTTTATCTTCAAATTTTTTATTTCTCCTTGGAAAAAATATAAAAAGTCAGAAGTGCAGTTAATATTGAAGTAATTACACTAGTCTTCATTATTACTTAAAACCCTCAAAAAGCTAATATTGTTTTCCAATAAAGTTTAAAAAAGAAAAACTTAATGGATTTTGAAGTATTTTTTCTTAGTTTTCACAATCAATCAGCTATGCAAAATCTAGTAGAGATAAATTCCTACCACAAAAATTGTTTCAAAAATCCATGCTAATTACTATTTACCTACAAACATGTATACAAATTTTACCCTTCAGTTTTCAGTGAAAAAATCTGTTCTCCTGCAAAAAGCTGACAGTATGCCATACTAACTGAAGAAAGAATTGGCTGCCTAGAGATACAAATATTCTCCTTGCTGGAAGTTCTTGGTAGGACCAGATTTTTTATGAAATAATCATGCTTCTGTTCAAATTCCACTTGGTCTTAGTTATCATGAGGATGCCACAGAAATTTCCTGGTGTTATGATGAATCTGATTTGAATTGTATGACAAAACCTTTTTCTGATAAAGGAATGTCCTATACTGTTTAAAAATCAGTAACTTATGAGTCAGAATTGATGTAAAGCCTCATAAACACTGCCATGTCTTTTGGATAATGTTATATGCTTAAAAGAAGAAAAAAAGAAAAAAGTGAATAAACTGAACCTGAAAAGTGGATGTTGGACCATTACAGGACATGAGACCATACTTTGCCCAAGACTGACCCCCCTGTTTTGATTCCACAAAATTTGTGTAGCTCAAGTAAAATTATGTTTGCTTTTTCCAGACATAATAAGGTTCTTTTTTACAATATTTATTATTAGATTTATATAAACTCTAGACTCCTTTTTCTGAACCATATTAAGCTCATCTTTTAGTAACAGTTCTGTTTAAAAGAAAATAGACTATTATGTACAAGTTTCTCTCTCTGTGTTTACTATAACACTTATGTACTGTCTGTTGGTCACTTACACAAACTACATTTTAAACTAATTTTCTCCAATTTCCTTTCTTTCATTCACCTTAACCCATAATGAATGAATTTCCAACTTCTTCCCTCTAACCTCAGTAATTTGGGCTGCTTTTAGCAAGATATAAAAACCAAAACACACATGGTTGAAAATTGTCATTTCCTTTGGTGTTGACAAAATGAGTGGAATGAATGTTACTTTTTAACATCTCAGTCCTCTGTGGAGCTAAATTCTCTTAACTTCCCTTCAGTTTAACAGTTAAGGCAGATTAAAGCAGGAGGAGTTTTTACCTTAGTGGATAATAAGCACGTGGTTGTTGTGAGCAGAGGAGATTTCCCCTTCCTCTCCTGAGTGAGCCCTTAGTTACACATCTGCTTCCTCTTCCTCTAATCTCCAATCCACTTTAAGGGTAGCTGAGGATTTTCATCACAAAGCTGAAAATGTTTATGTCTTGAAATCTTAGCTTTAGCTTCTGAGTTGCCAGTCACTGGGGACTGAACTTATGGCTGTTATTTTACTGACCTTGGGAGAAAATTGTGGGATTGTAATGACAACACCAGATCTGTGAGAAGCTGCTAAAATGATGTCTATTGCCGGTGAAAGCCAATGACCACGACCATAATCTGTGCATCTCTAGCTACCACTATCTCTGTTGCTGATGCAGGATTTCACAGTGATTTTAATCTGGCATGTTTACCATTTTCAGCGTTAAAATTTCTATGGAGAAAGATCACTTGAAATAACTTTTTAACACTTGGACAACAATCAGATTTTTAAAAGCACTTTTGAAATAATTGCATTTAAATATTTCAAAATGGAAAACATCAGCTTTTTCAATTTCATAAGACTTTTGTTTCATAATTTCAGCTACTATTTTGTCATAATTAAAATAAACTCTTTAGAGATTATCAGAACAATAAAATCTTTCTACAAATTGGGTGGGACATTCTGAATATTGTTTTCAGTTGTGCTTTTTCACCCTAATTCTCCAAAGAAAAGTTTTCAATATCTCATTTTTGCCTGAAGGATGGCAATGTGGTTTCCTGAGCAGTTGTATCCCTTTTCAAGCTGGTTTCTAAAAGGTGGTTGGATTTTAAGATTCAGATTTGGTTTTGGTTATTTAGCTTGGAAGATTTCTAGAAGGAAACAATTCTTGCCTGTTGTTTTGTCTGTCATCAGTTTCTTTTGAGAGCCCCATTCATAATTGTTTCTATAAAACCATATCTTAGTTACTCCTTGGCGTCTAGGATTCTTCCTGGATATTAAGAACACAGCATTATTTTGAGTTAAATGCCACTGCCTTTCATTATCTTGAAATTGCCATGTCAGAATGAAGGGACAGAGTAAAGAAACCACTCTGCTCAGACAGGCAGTGGTTTGCTCAGAATCCTCTAAGACTTCCTAAATATGAGACCCAGGACTGGTTGTTCATTCAATATTCTTGGGTAAGAGATTTTTCCCCTTTTATGTGCATGGGGAAATTGTTCTGGCTGAAAATAATTTTAGGAAAAGATTTGGTACAATTTCTGTAATTCTTCCAGATAATGAAGCTGATATTTGTTGGCGTTTTGCACCTTTCCTTCCTCACCACCCCAGGGCTGTCAGCTGTGCACCCCAACTTCTGTGGCCTTATCAACTTCATCAGAGAAGGAATGAATGAGAGAAAACAGTCTCAGGACACATCAGAGGAGGTTTACAATGGCCAAGCACCGAACAGGCTGCCCAGAGAAGCGACTGAGTCACCATCCCTGGAGGCATTTAAAAGATGTGTAGATGTGTCTCTTAGGAACATGGTTTAGTGGGGGACTTGGCAGTGTTCGGTTTATGGGTGAGTAAACTGTCTCCAGGGTCCTTTTGAAGCTTAATGATTCTGTGTTTCTATGTGGTCAGGCAGTTGAACTAGGTGACTGTTGCAGGTCCCTTCCAACTGAAATTATTCTATTCTATTCAATTTGAATTGAATTCTCAGCCATTATCATCAAAACTTTCGATGTTCAATGCAGAGCAGGTTTTCCTTTTCCTCTGCTCCTGGTTTTTGACAAGTATATTCAATCTCTCCTGGTAGATGAAGATCTTGGTCTGAGTTTATACAAGCTTTTCTCACCTCCCATCTGGAATTCAGTGATGTGATATACTTGGGCCTTAAGCCATCACTCCCAAAATTCTGCAACTGAATGCAGTAGCATAATCCACCAACACAAGCTTTATAGCTATCCCAGAATGTCCTCTCCCTCCACTGGCTTCCTCTAAGAAGGAAAAAAAGTGAGTTGAAGACCTTTCCACTTTCCTGTAAGATGATTGATGGCCCTGGTTCAAGATAGCTAAGGGCAAAATAGACCATGGTCCAGAGATCCACATTAGTGAGTCCATGCAAGTGCAGAGTAGGACTTCATGGACTCACCAGTTTGCATCTGGAAGCAGTATAGCTGCATGTACTTGGCACCATGCCCAAGCTAATATACCCTGCCCTTTGTGTGTGAACGTGACTATTCTCCTTCCAGGCCTGATCTGGCAGCTTATCCAGAACCACCCTTTTGGTGCTGGGGTTAACACAGGAGGAGCGAATCTGTCTGCAGCTGGCAGTGTGGACAGGCTTTCAAAGAATCTCTATGGAAGCAGGGTGGGAACCTCAGATGAAAAATCCCCTCCCCAGCACAGCAAGGCTTTCTACCCAGAAGGTAACACTTGTCTGAGCAGAGGAGAAAACATTCCTTTCAAGAGGTTTGTCCAAATTTCTGGAACTAATTCTCACAGGAAAAGAAACGTTAAAAACCCCCCAACAACTCGTGTTGTCCTGCCTATCACATGCCGTTCATCCAACCCCCTTTTCCGCTAGAAACATACAGCACACTTATCACTCAGCTCTCCCACTCCTCCTCCCCAAAACTGTTACCCAAATGCAATGATATTCACGGAGTATCTCCTCACTCTGCAGAGAGATAAACTGCATATGACAACTATTAGTTACATGACATCAGGCTCTTTAGAAAGGCATTAGGATATGAAGAGAAATAAGATTATCCCTAGGACTGAATGGAATAAAAAGTATCTGTATTTTAGTGTGGTGCTCTTGGACACACACAAATTGGGTTTGCTAAGCCTCTTTTTTGCCAGATCAACCTAGACACATTAAAATCTCAAATATAAATATTGTAATGTTAGTTCATGCTCTGAATTATTGGTTAGAGATTACACATCCTTGTGCCTTATACTGTTCTGAGCAGGCCATGCTGAACAAACAGCAAATAATAACTGCAGAAAAATACTGACTTCTTCTTTGTTGGGAAGCATCTTTTTCACAGTTTCAAAATTGCTGATGTATTTCACAGCAGGCTCTTGACGACACAGGAGTAGCATTCTGGTGTTAAAAATACTTGAGGCTGCCCCTCCTATTTCTTGCTCATTATCTGTCATCTTAGCCAGATCAAGCTTCCCTTGAGGAATATAGAAATGGGAGCTTTGCCTGAGGTGAGGTCTTCAGAGCTATTCCTGTTGATCACATTTTTGGCAGACAGAGAAGAGCTGGGTGAAAGGTCAAGGAGAAGGAAAAGTTTTATTTCAAATTTGGAGCCTGAATAAACTGAGCCAGTAGAGAACAAAAATGAATTTAAAAGGAAAAACTAAAGAGATTCCTTTAACTTCATATGCACTCGGGGCTTTGGATAACCTAAACACAAAACTATACCTGAGCCAGGTGTATTTGAAAGATTTGTGAACTTTGTACAAAGTTTGATGAAACTGGGCTGAATTTCATCTCTATAATGAAACATAGAAGCAGGTGAGCTCCATGTGTTTTGGAGATCTTCTCATAAATAGTTTGCATTGCTCTAATAGTGACAAATTTAGAAAACTACTTTACCAGATGTACACAAAAAAAAAAAAAAGATGTAATATGAGGACCAGATAGAACGCCTCAATACTGAGCTGACTGTTGTGCATTTCTGATCTTCTGAACTGAAACAGAGTCGCACAAGGCTGTGCCCAAGCTGAACGCTGAAAAATTATAATGGATGGTTTCTACAGTAAAGAAGTCCAGCTTCAAATAGAAAGAAAGGAAGAAAGAAAAAAAGAAAAAAACCCAAAAATATATGGTTCTAAGTAATTATTTTTGCAGAATTTTAACCACCAGAGCTGTAAGGGGTCACAGTGAAAGCAGTTGTAAAATGAGGTTCCTTTCCTGAGAGTATTTAAATGGCTGAGTCTCAAATTGCTCACAGCAGCTGACTATGGGCCATGACTTTGATATTTTAATACACAGCATTTTGTGTTGCAACCAGGTTTACCCGAAGAGAGCTGGTTATTCAAACAAACACAGTAACAAGTTTCATACCTCACAGACCTTAGATTTCATAGTTAGAAAAGGTATATCATGCTTATTATGTTTGATAGGTTTTAATGTGTAATATGGGAAGAAGCCAAATCTCCTATTTATTTATTTATAGATATAGATGAAAAAAATATTCCCAGAAGAAATTTTTGATTAATGTCTTTTTAATTATCACTACAAATAGAAAACAACAACAAAAAAAAACCCTAACTGAAACAAAACAAATGAAACAAAAAACCCCTTTGGGTAAACAGTGAACATTTCTATCCAGAAAATCCTGCATGCTTTGGAGACCTAAACCATACTGTTTGTATGATTCTCAGTTTTCTGACATATCTCATGTGACAAACCATAAGGCTTTATTTTGATGAGCTGACATAATAAATTATGGAAATATTTAGGTGTAATTTAAAAAGATGATGACACTTTTCTGAAGTTGTAGTTTCGTATGTCTATAAATATCAGTATCTGTAAGCATAGGCATTTCCAGTATAAATAAAATTTGGTTTCAGACACTTTGGTTGCAGTTCTTTCCAGAAAATTTAAGAAGTAATTATGGTACAAATGGAATCATTCTATTACCCTTCTATAGTCAATGGAGAAATTGAGCATCTCCAGAAGTCAGTCCCAGGAATATATTGACTTTGAAGTGCTATTCTGCTGTCAATGAAGCATAATATTAGATGAGGTAAGTCAGTAAGTCATCATCTTTCGGTATGGTTGCAAAACCAAAATAGCTCTATAAAAGTTTTCCCCCACTAACTCAATATTTAGGTTTTCAGTATTAAAAACTTTAAAGCTAGACACTGACAGTTATTTCACATGTGAAAAATACACATTTTTTTTTAAAGTCAGTCACTGGAACATCAGTAATCAGAATAAAAGATAAATATATTTAATACATTAATTACCTCAAAGAATTTATCAAGAACTGCTCCAGCATTGCTGCTAGCTCAGAACAAGGATATAATCCAATTCAAGGTCAAGGTAGGAACTATACACAAATGCTGTGTACTCAAAACACAGGCTTTTGGGAAAATAGAGGCTTTGGGTAGAACAGGTTGTTATGATAAAACAGGAGTAAGTCATGACTCATGACTGCCCTTCATGGGCAGTAAAAAATGTCTCTGCCCTTTTAAAAATCACTATTCAATAAAGATTTCATCTTTACTTAATGTATTGTTCATTAGAAGTCTGATATTTTTGTGATTCACCTCACATTGAATCCATAGCCCTGAGTCACAACTAAAATATTTGCAGAAAGAATGTGAACAGCCTGTAGGAGCATATTTTGAATAAATAGCAACCTTATGCAAAAAGAGCCAGATTCTTCTACTCTTATTTGCACTGGTGACAGTCCAGAAAAAAGCCTACTGAAAAGCTATACAGTTACTCCAGATTTACTCAAACACTACAGAGCAGAATTTTGCCCATTACCATAAATTAACAGCTAAATTATACTTATTTAGAGTGAAAACAGGCCAAGACCTACCTGACTAACTCATATAAAATTTTCTATTAATCTTAAAAGTAATTCTGCCTGATTAAGGCAAGATTTGATTTTATGTCCTTTCTCTGGAGAGTAGCTTCTCTGAGCTGGTCACCTTCTTGCTGCACTAGAAATTTTGAAATTATAAGTATGAGAAAAACCTTCTAATTTTGTGGTAAATATATTTTCGTGGTAACAAAGTTGCTGATGTATTTACCTTTTGCAGAATATTAACCGCAAAGGAATTGTGTTCTGGTATCAAAATAATTTGAAACTGCCCCTGATACTTGTTGCTCATTAGCAGTATTCATTGCCAGTTCCTCATTCCTCAAAAAAATTTAAATCCTACCTAGGGAAAATGATGTAGGGAATATGTGCAACTGCTGATGACATCATCTGTAAGTAATGACTATAAATCTTGAGTGAATTTGTAAGTACAAATGTAGAGTTAGGAAGGTGCCAGATTTCACGCCTGCATACTCAGAGCTTGCAAATTCATCTCATGAACTTGGGAACATAATTTTCAGCCAGAATGTGCTCAACTACACCTTGATGAAGCCAGACCAGAAAAAAATTAAATGTCTACTAGAAAAAGTATAATATTTTATAGAATAATAATTTATATTTTATTTCACATTATTTAGTTATGTCAAATGCTTCATTTAAGTCTTAATCTAAGTAACAGTTTAATATTTTGGAGACATTTTAGAAATTAGTCACGATATAGCAGCAAGAATGTTCCTTGCATGTCAAGTGCCGTACGAGTGAGTGTTAACAAAGCACTAATGCCATTTGGATGGGATGAGACCAGCTAGTGTGCTCAAAACTCTTAAAAGTACATTCTAAACTATTATATTGCCAATTAAGAAGCAAGGTGGAAAATTCTTGTCTTTCTGTTGGCATAGAAAGAGCCTAAGTTGGCTTTTTCCTTATAACTAAAAAAAGGTAAGAGAAAATTTGAACTTTCCCTTCAAAGGTTTATATTTCTTATACAATTCTGTGTATATTTAAAGAGGTGCTTCTTAAATAACTTGAACATTGGGGCAAAACAATGTCACCTGGGAGAAAACTGGCAGAAAACTTAAAAGAGATTGTTGGATGGTTCAAGGAATTGGTAATGAAATCCTTAGATTTTACCAGTGTACTTTGTTCTGATTCTTGTCCAGCTTTGGTCATAGCCATGAAGCATTTCTACTGGAGACCAGCCAAGCAGCAAAGGCTTGGGTCCACTTCTGAGTCCGTCACTAAGCACGAGTGCAGTTTGGATTTAGGGAGAAAGTGGAGGTTCATCTCAGATTAATGCTATCTGAAATCTCTCAAGTTGCATATATGGAAATATATGGAAAGATATGGAAAGATTCCTGCTGCTGTTCAACAAATAAACTCCAATTTGAATTTTTGAATGCTCAGTTTTCACAAAGTGGTTCAAAGGTAATGCCAGCTCCTAAATTTCTGCTAACCATTCAATCCCTGACTTGCTCGTGGGCCAATGATGTTGTATGGAAGCTCTTGTGGACTTGTGACCAGTCCGTGTTATTGTAGCACTCTGCCCCTATGCTGTGGTATCACCAAGATGTTTCCATGTTTACAGGAGAAATTCCCTCTGTTTGAGATCGGACTTGGGCTGTAAAGCTCAACTCAGATTCTCTACTACAACTTAGTTTTTTGCTCAGAACTCCTATCCAGGAACAAGGGACTAGGCTCTAGAAGCCCAGACCTTGCTACACCAAAAGTAATTTAATTTTGAAAAAAAAAAATCTTGGATGAAGTTATAGATTCACAGTCAGATCCTGAACCTGCTAGCCAAGGGCATCACCGACTTTTTCTTGCCTGTTCTTTCTTTCTGCCCTTGAAGGGAGGTGGAAGAGCCAGCATTTGTAGCTGTCCTTGTCTCCAAGTTGCTGACCCAGCAGAATAGAAGCTCACCAAACAGAGCAACATAATACCTGTATTTTCTCTTTATGACTTCTCTGACCTGACACAACACCAAAGCACTGGTGCCCTCACTAGAGAATTGTCAGTGGACCGCCATTTTTAGGCCATAATTTGCTTTTGGGTATTTATATTAATCTGAAGACACTAACTCAGAACATTCTGTGATTCTGTGAAACATTTTAAAGAGCTCATTCTTTTACTATATGTGCTCAAATAATAGCTCCGTTTACACAGAAGCATTTTGAATGAGAAATTTCAGGTTGATGAAATAGAACGGTTCTATAGAAATCTGAATTAAACTTAATTAATTAGCTCAATTAGACCATTGATCGGTTCCAATTCCTACCTGCTGAGACTTATAAATCAAGTGTAAATATATATATATGTATGTATATATTACATGCATATTTCATTCCAGTGTGCAATTTGATTTTCTATAACAGATCTCACAGCTACAGCCTCTTCAGCTACAGTCCTGTGCTGATATACAACATAGAAAGTCCTGTTCTTGGTACAGAACTTTGAAAATCTATACTTGGATCAAGTAGGAGAGAACATATATAGTAGGAGAGCCCATGAATAAATTAATTCTGACAATGGAAGTCAGGAACAAACCAAGAAGGCATAAACACATTTATTTTGAAACTAAAATGAATATTTTCAACAATTATAAATAAAATAATTAACATCTTATACCACATCTTGTGCAACAAACAGTCAACATCCATGAATTCTGGGTTATGGAAATTCATCCTAAAAACCATGCCACATTGTTTTAGTCATTCCATTATATTTTATGCCTTTGTGTTGGCCTTCCTCCCACTGTTAGTAATCTGCATCCAGGAAATAATCTCCAGAGAACCATGAGTTTGTTTGGAGGGAACTGTTTTTTCCTCACATGTGGACTCTGAATGTTAAAACTCCAAACAATTCCTCCCAGCACTTGTGTGTCTGAACGAAAAAAGAACAGCAACAGCCCTTCTCAAGGGAAGAAGGTATTTCAGCTGAACGAACAGCTTGAGGTAAGTTCTGCCCAGATCCAGAAGAACATTATCATGAAGAGTCAGAGAGTTGAATTACATCACCTCATCAGAGCTATCATTCACTGAATAATTTTCCCAAAGTGTAGAACACTATTTTTAGCTGTATTCAGAAGTATCTGATAGCTGCCATGTTTCCTATTATCCTTGCTATTGACCTCATAGGCCATCCATAATATTTTCTTTAGGGATACTAGTGAGTTCTGCACAGTGAGGAACCTTTCCCATGTCTTGGTAGACATTATTAAATAAGAATAAACCCACGATCAACAGTTGTACAGCACAGGAAATGAGGCAGAAGTTTTCAGGAAAGAATAAATATTAATGTGGGGCCTTACGACAATTTTCATCCAAATTTTTGGGAAATCCCACCAAGGTAACTGAAGAGGAACCTCACAGGGCTCACAGAACTCTGCTTCTTTGGGTTAATTTTCACTAGTAATTTTGAAAAGACGTCCTTTTTTAAAGTGTTGCCATAAGTACTATTTGTACTTTATTATTTTTTTAGCAGACAGTTCATGCACACCTGATTAATGGCCCCTTATATCTGCTGTTTCACATAGTTATTTCCACCAGCACCTAAGCTACAGTTCAATATCTTCTTTGCTAAAATATTTTTATTTTCATGTATGATGGGTTTAAGAGAAATTAAAGCATTTAAATTTCTAAAGTTCTCACAAAATCAAAGTATTATTTTTCCTAAAAAATTTAATTATAAGAAAAACACTGTTTTTCCTGTACTATATGAATGTCTGTGCAAGCATATAGCTATGAGAGAAATTGCTAGCTTCTGTTTATGTAACTTAAACCCTATTTTCATTGACTCACATTGTAGAGGTATTGAATGAGATATTTTCTCTATTAATATCATCAAGTGACTCAAATTATAAAATAACAATGCGATAATAAAAAAACATTTTAAATTATGCATTTAGATGAAATTTTATGCACTCACATTTAAGTGTTTCTGCAGGTTGATGCATTTGGAACATTATGCTGGAAAGAGTTTTCATAGATTTTCCACTGCTCACTTGCAGCCACCAGAAGCCTGAATATACAGAATCAAAGAATCATTTTAGGTTGGAAAAGATCATCTCATATTTCAGAAGTCCTTGTTGCATTTGCCACTTATTCCACCCAGAATACATATGTGGTCTACACATATGAAGAAAAATATTCTTCACATGAATATTAAATTGTTACACATTACAGCAATTCCAATGTAAAATATTCTACATATGATTCCAGAGGGAGGAGAGAGCAGTTCCCCTCTCTCTTTTAAATGGATTCATATATCCAATTAACCCTTTTTCTCTCTCACATTTAGTTGGAAAGTTCTACAGTGCAGTGTGGTTCTAGCTGGCTGCTGGGCATTGCTGGTCAACAGCAGCATCACAAACTCCTTCTAAGCTTGGTTTGGTTTGCATCCTAGTGAAGTATGGATTTAGCCAGACAAGCCTTGACATCACTGGAGCTATGGCAGGATGGAGTTGTTTATCCTCAGTCTCCCTTGGAGGGATTTCAGTCAGTTTTGGACCATGTATCTGGGCTCAGACTCTCTGTGGTGCTGAGCTTCCACAGACTTGAGATGCCCAACCCCTCTGAGACTTGGACATTTAGACTGTGATGGCACAAAATCAGCATCAGCAAAGAATTAATTTGCTATAAAAATATATGGGGATTTTTATAAACATTTTTGGGAGGCACCCAACTTCTGTTACTTGCTGTAGCATGGCATACATGTCACTATGCCAGCTCACTCATATAACCTATTTGTCAAACAGACATGTCATCTGAGATTTTTCCCCATCTAAACTGTTTTATATGAAGCAAACTATTTGGAAGAGATCTATTACTTGTAATGAAATTTTCAGTGCCACACATGTGTGAGTGACTGTCTACAGATACTGGCTTGAGATGGGTAGAGAAAGGACTGATATGTAGATTCAAGCTTGTATTTTAACCACCATGGTTTCACAGCTGGTACCAGCTCAGGCAAAGGAGGCAAGTCTTGATGAGTCTGACCACCCTAGGGGTTCAGGTTACTTGGAAAGAAGGTAGGACAACAAGATACCAGGTTGTGAGGAAATCTATCAATTTAGGGTACTCACAGACATCAAAAGCTCTTCTAAAGATATAAATATATAGAAAAAGGAGATCAGCACACACCCACACTCCTTTAAGGATGTTCCAATAAAATAGGATGCTGACCTAGAACCATTTCATTTTAACTCTGAAAACTCCAAGCTTTGTCTTATTTCCATAACAGAATGACTTCAATGTAAGTCTTAAAAATGCAGTTTCAGTAACAAGATTCAGTTGATACATTACAAAAAAAGTTTTGAAACTTCAAGTGAAATTCTCCTGATCAAATATAAAAGCTTCCTGTCTGTATCTTCCCACAAGCTCCCATTCAGATTCAATGGAGCAAAATAGATGGTTTAGTACAATTCATCTTAGGCATTTTAGACACTGACTTTAGAATAAACTGAGTTGCACTTTAGCAGGGTCTATTTCTCCCCACCAACTATATGAGGCCTAAAGTGATAAGCTCAGATGTGCATGCCTAGACTAGAGATGTTTATAGTTAGGTGATTGAATCCCATTTGTTCAATCTACTACAGTTAGCAAAGTACAATATTTATTTACCCCACATGACATTGTTTTAGTGAGACTGGATAAAGCCGAACCTTGTATTATTTTTTGATCTATCTGCTTATGGACACTGTTGGACCAAATGCTTGAAGAGATGGACCGTAGGTCTGATATTGCATTCTTCTGGTACTAATCTCAATGTTGGAAACATAAAATGTAAAAGGAAGGAAAAAATAACTTAAACTTTGAAATGTAACAAAGTGATCATCAAAAGAAAGGACTCTAGAGTTAGAGCTAGAGAAAAGACAGGCTTACAAGATAAGGAAAAGCTAAACAATTTAGACTGAGCCTCTTATGACCCAGTTCAAATATTTCTGGTGAGGTACACAAAGCTGATCTACTGTGTAATACATAAAGCATGAAGTTTAAAAGGTATGAAGAAAATGCAGTTAAAAGAGCTCATAAATGACCAAAGGTTTTCAAAGCACACTAGAACCATAAAAAAGTAGGGTTTAGAAATGCAGTATTTCTAGTTATTATCTACAGTTGCCTGCCATAGCAAAAGGGATTATGCTCTCCTTAATGAGAGGGCATACCAAGTGTTTAAGAAATTTAATTTGAACTTGGAATAAGTCCAACATTTAGGTGACTGAATTTTTATGAGGAATGCTACAATGAAAGAGGAAACAATGAGAAATAGAATCATTTTATATGATATGCCGAGTAGTTTATAGCACATTAAGTGATCATGTAATTGTCACAGATAGCTCCCATTGTCATATAACTTATCCTTTTGTGTCTGAGGTAGGAAGGATGGGAAAATTCATGTTTCATACAGAAACCGTGCAGATTTTTATACTGAAACACTGACCTCTCTTGTGCTCCTGGATCTTGTTGTGAAATTTTGTGTGACCGAGTAAGCCACATTACGTTCTGTACTGAGGCCTGGGAAATACGAAAGGACTGTTGTTTCTGAAAACAGAAAAATGCTGTAAATTTTTTTATTCTGTTCAACAGAACAAACACATTTTTAAACCTCCCTGTAAAATGTTACTGCACAAATATTTTCACAAGTAACCCACATGCCAGGTAAATAATTATAAGTCTTTGTCCAGTTTTACATGGTTCACTCTTTCTTTTGAAGGCAGGAGAACATATGAAGCTGTATCTTACAATCCATTTAAGGGCGTTAGACAGAATAAAATGCCTGTACCCCATGTGGAATAACTTCCATTTAGGAAAAAAAGCAAAGGCAGAACAGAGCCTGTAGCTTGTCCATTAGCACAAATCTCACTGGCAAAGATCTCTCCTGGAATTAAAATCCCATAACTTAGAGATCATCCATCCTTTTTAGGTGTTGTAGTCCATCTCATTTCTGACTGCCACATTTGGAAAGCAATTTGAAGCAAAACTTCTTCCACTACTACAATATTCTTTTCTCTAATGAGCTGTCTCTGTTTTGTGCCAGTAACAGCTCTGCTTTGTGGTCAGCTAAAATACTATTCATAGCTACTATATATCCCTCCTGGGATCCATTTCTATATTCCCAATCCTTCTACTGACAAAAGAGTTTTAGGTGGACAAGGAACATTAGATATGGCCTTATTCCTAAAAGAACCTTGACAAATGGTTGATGCATTGTATTTAGGTTTTATGAACAAATATATAAAACATATTGAGGAACTGGTAAATAAAAAGGAGATAAAAATCAAGTACAGAGCTTTTTTTAAAAAATACTAAATATTCCTTCACATTATGGATGCCTGAATGTTTTAAGTTATTTTATGGTGAGGGCAGAAATATTTTATGTATCAAATGAGTGAAGCAAAGATCAAAAAAAGAAAAGGTAGAAATACAAATTTATTCCACGCAGACTTACATTTATTTACATAAAAATGCTTTAAAATTTACAAGTGTAAATTATAATTAAAGAACTGTTTAAAAATCACACGCAAGTCACTGCATAATTTTGATACCTTGGGAATCAAAGTAGTGAAATGTCAGCTTAACAATTTCCCATGTCTCTCCCAATCATTCTCAACATGATCTTAAGGCTCATCCAAGTCCTGTCAGGCAAACAGCTTCTGCAGCATAAAACTAGAAAGCCATAAATTAAGCCTATTTTATACAAACTCATGCTTTTTAGCCCTATATCTGCTTATTGTTTTGACTGCTATACTTAAAATAGGATAATCTTTGTGAATTTTTTTGCAAGAAATAATATATTAAAGTGAATTTTTCAATGATATTTAGAGCCTCAAAACTGTCAAAGCCACTATTGCCTGTACTGCGAAAAGTCTGCATGTAAGCAACTGTACTTGCATTGAAAGGTAGACTATTTGCTTGAGTTTAGAGAAAATTTAACATTTATGTTTAATTTGCAAAGAGAATGGAGTCAACTTTGGCTGAAGTATGGGTTTGGTTTTCTAAAAAATAGTCTTGTTACTTGAAACTCAAGTGAATAAATCAGTGAATGCTGTGGGACAAAAATATTTTGGTATCCAAATATACGTAAATTGAAGTAAAGAAAAAACTCTGTTCCTTCAGCTTCAGAAACAAACCCCAAAGTAAAGGAGAGGTACCAATGACTAAGTTGTATCATGCAGTAAGTAAGAGCAAGGCATTATTTTTATTAAATTAAAGGTTATGGTTTTACTGGCAAGCATTGCAGGCTTCTAATCCTCTCTACAGGCGCAGTTCTTCAGATATTTCTCCAAGTTAGGCAGCATTAACTGTTCGCCTTTCCCCCATTTGGATCTGATAGTTGAGTGTTAATCTGTAACAAATTCCTATATTGTAGAAAGTTGACATGATTATTTCATAAATCATAGAGATAGAGCTAAAAAAGGCAACAAAATCCACTAACTATCTCTTAGAGATTCAGAAGTAGGTGACCCCTTTTCCCTGTGGACGTGCTGGGTGGCCGCCAGCACACACTGTTGGTTGTGGATCTGCTCTGTCCCCAGAGGCAAGAAGAGTGCTGTGGAAAAAGAAAAAGAGTTTTATTAAAAAAAAAAAAAAGGTAGCAAGCACACGAAAGCGCTCACAGTCTGCACTTGACTGAGGATGGTATTAGTACTCAAAATTATAATAATAATTCATTAAAGCAAGGAAGTTAATCTCCTTTCTGTGTCTGAATTAATCAGCCAAAATAGGAAACAAAACTAGCAGGACACTGGGTGTTTGTGTGCCACTTCATGGCGCCTCCCTAAACCAACACCGAGAGAACATGGCAAACAATTCTGCTAATTAAAACAGTAATAACTGTTCGGATTTTGCATTTTAGCAACTGAAGCTACTAATGTGGGATCCAGTCTGCAGAACCAAATATGAAGTTAATTATATATCTAACAAATGTTTGTGACGCTACAGAAAGAATCGCATTCAGTTTTTCATTTCCTTTATTATGTCCCCACCCTATGAATCTCCCCCAGGCCCACTTCCTTTTCTTGTTCAATTTGAACAGCAACTTTCCCAAGAAACTTAAGGGTTGGGTTTTCCATGGAGCTTAAGAGATTGGATCACTCAATCAAAGCTCAATTCCAAAGAGATGTAAACAACTAATTTAACACATTTTGTCTTACCTAAATCAGTCACTGATTAAAGATATGAAGTAGCTGATAATACAAATAATACATATGAACGATATCTATTAAAATTAAGACAAAAAAATTTTCATCACACTGTTCACTTCAGATCTTTCTCTCCCTCTCATACCACAAAAGCCAAAACAGATTGCAGTTTTTGTCCAAGATTGGCCAGACCTTCAACTGGAGACCAAATCAATATTTCTTTTGCACTTGTCCCAGGGACAGAGAGCAGCCTGTTTTCATTAATGAAGCCACTATGGAGATACCCCCGGGTAATCAAATGGAGGTCTGGTTATAATTACAGGCGAGACGCTGGGATGATTACTCGAATGGAGGAGCAAGGGTAGCAGTTGCAATGAAATCATTGCTGTGACAGGGGTTAGGAGTGCAGGTGCTTTTTGAGAGTCTCCACTGGGTTCATACTAGCCGGGTTAAAGCTGTCAGGGATATGCCAGCTCCAGCCTACACAAGCATTTCACTGCTTCTGCTATGTGGCTCGTAGTTTCTTTTAATATTAGAAGGTGGTGCTGTAGAAACTTGGAGAATTACCCTTTATTGTATTTATCAAGGTTGTTCTTAAGGACAGTGAAGTAGGAAAAAGGTACAGCTTTGAGCTATCCTGGTACTGTCACCATCTTCTAAGCCACTCTCCTATGCAACACAGGAATCCAAACAGTCATTATTTTCTGTTCTTTTAATGTGTACTCTTAAACTCTCTCTGTCTCTCTCTCTATGGAAGACAAGTGATTTTTCCATGTATACTTTGTGGACATCTTATCTACTATAATACTTTAAAGCAACATGTACATGCATATTTTAAGTGCATTTTACTGTGCCATTTATTTCAAAAGACTTCTCTTGGTTTCACACCACTTTTCTCAAACCACATGCCAGCATTTTAAGAATAAAACCTGGAGAGAAGTAGTACCATCAGATGAATATCAGCAAAGCTGATATGATAAACAGCATGTGATTTTCAGACCCGAATTGTATTGGCTGTAGTGCCACCATAAAATAGTCTGGTTAAATGATTAAATAAATCAAATTATGAGGAGTTCTTTTCTTTGCTACAGTCATTTGACAGCCTAAATAATTTCATTTCAGGTAACTAATTTAAAGGATTTTTTCAAGCTCTGAGTGCTGGTATCTGATTTCATTTTCTGGAAAGTAGAAGGCTTGGTGAATATTTCTGGAAATCACATCTTTCAACCGAGCTTGAATTAGACTAAATTTTAAAGAGGGAGAGAAAAGAAAAATCGATTAATGGAAGACTGAAATTCAGACTCAAAATGGGAGACTGGCTCATCAGTTTAAGGTTTGAAAACAAGGTGTACAACTTTATCCATCTGTGGCCATTCTATGACAGAGATCACTACACAAACAGCTGCACAAGACAGGATAGTGATTCTTTGTTAGATGGTTTAACTCTGATCATATACTGCAAACTGGAGAATTAGTCAGAATCTAAGGCTTGCAAAAATCAGGATTTTAAACATCTGCTTGTTATGGGGGTTGGTTTGTTTGTGATTTAGTTTGTTTATTTTCTTTTTTTAAATCAGCCAGTTAGTAGGCACAAAGGAGTAGTTCTTGCCAGAAAACCCTATTATGTCTGAAGGTGGCTTATGTGTCTGTTTCAAAGCTGCAGATATATGTCCCTGTGTTCTTTCCTTACTTTAGTACACATCACCTCTCTCCCCAAAAAGTGTTTTATCAGCCAAACCAAAAGCTAAAAAGTGCTGCTCTTTATACCACGAATCCTTACCCCATTTTTAGATTAGGATGAAAAATCCAGAGAGAGTTATCTGATTTTATCTACTAGTGTTATTTGCATAGTCACTTCTTCAAATGCAGTAGAAGTTAGTGAACAAAAAGGGAAGATGGGGGGTGATCTTTGATTTCCCATATTTCACTGCTGTTTGAACTAGGATCCAGGAGAACAAAGGCAGCAAAATTTCCCTGAGTTGCCTTCCAGGAGTTAATAAACACTTCTGCCAAAATCAGGACCCTTTCATAGGAGGTCCTGTGCAGGCATGTAGTGAAGAGAGCAAACCCCAAAACCCTAATCTAGAGGAATCATATTCTAAATAGGTCAGAAAATGTGTTGGAGACCACAAAAAAGATCAGCTCAGTGACAAAACCAGGAATAAAATCTGGGCCTGTTGGCTTCCAGGAACCTCTGTGCTGCCACTAACACTGAATGAATTGCTTTGGTCTATCCATTCCCATTATGAGTCAGTCAGCTGAAAAAAAGTATGAAGGACAGAAAGAAAGAAGCCTAGAAACTGCTCTGGGAGAAATTAACGCTTTGAAGAAAACTATTTCATTTACTATTTAACTGAAGTAAGCAAGCTAGAGACTGAGTAGGGGTTCTGCAGCTAAACAGAGAGGCATAAAGTAGAACAGCACTTATTTAAAACAAAAACCCATCAGACACTTGCTTGCCATAGATCCTGAATGCTCACGAGTTGCCCTTGCCTGAATGAGGCACCAATGGCTTTGAGCAGAGCCTGGTGACGTCTGTCCTTCCATAGGGCTGGCCACATGCCGTCCTGCTGGATGTACATCGTGTTCCGTGGACACTCTGACTCTGCGCTCCCAGCACTCGCATCTGACTCAGAGGGAAAGTATTGATAGTGGATATGGCAGCAGATTGCACATGGCATTGAACTTCACACATCAAGCTTGCTGGGAGATATTGCCACCTATTGTTTTAGGTCTTGATTGCATTGCTTTCTTAACTAATTGGGTTTGCTGCATTTTTAACAATGTTCCAGGCAGGAACTTTACGAGGCGAGAAGAAAATCTGCGTTTTGTTATTGCAGTTAAATAGTCTGATGATTTTCAAGATGTAACTCGTCTTTATCTATATTCATGTCTTTTTTAGCAGCTGTAACATTCAAATTTTGACTGGACCTATAGAGAAAAACTTCTGTCAAATTTCATAGTATCTTCCCTCCTAAAGATCTAGACATATTTGCACGTTTTACCTTTCATATGAAAAATTTCCCAGCTAGTTAGGAAAGTGTATGAAAATGTATGTTTCTTCTTCTTTTAGAAATAATCAGAATCTGTCATACTAAACCATTTTGTTTGCTCTAGAGAGAGAAAAAAAACCTTTTTAGTAGATATAAGCATTTGTTTTCTTTTGGGCAGTTTATTGCAATATAGATCCCCAATAACCAAACCTTTTCATTAGTTTATCTTGATTTTGCTGAATTGCTTTTTTCAGAAAGAAACAGGTGAGATGTTTGACTACCCAATATAT
Organism: Vireo altiloquus; assembly: GCA_013396875.1. NCBI lineage: Eukaryota > Metazoa > Chordata > Aves > Passeriformes > Vireonidae > Vireo > Vireo altiloquus. Next base: position 794,088 of record VZRF01013940.1, read on the forward strand.
TAGTTGAAAAATATGCTTACATTAAATTAAAGCCATTTCAAAAAGGAAATTAACTAAGAATTCCCTGGAATTTAAATAATAAATATGAAATATGAAGGTCTAAAAATTTTGTTCTCAAACAAGATTACAACTGTTCTTCACAGCACTTTTTTCTGTCAATGAAAAATTTAATTATGTGTCTGATTTAATTATCTACTTTCTCTGATCCTTGTTGTATGACTAGATGTTATTCAACTGCATCTGTCTTAAAGTGGCTTGAAGTCTCAAATACAGCAATATCACAGTATGGAAAATCTAAATAAAAATCCTGATGGAACTTGGAAGCTTCTGGTGGGACAGGAATGTCACCCACAGGGGAATTTCCCTATCAGTTATTCGAGCCACTGTCCCAGTCTTTATGAGTGGCATTTTGGTCTGCACAATTCCCAAAGAAGGGGATGTGATATCAGGACTGCTTCATCAAGACGTGAGACAGAGACTATCAGAAGAAAATGAGGCAGCTGGTTGTACAGGCTGTTCCAGCAGAGCAGCCTGCTTTGTGTCACCATGAGCAAAGCTCTGGAACTGAGAAAGGCTGGCAGTCCCGAGGGCCACCACAGAAAATAAGTTTTTTGAAACGGCACGGTGGGAAGAGGTTTAAAAAAAATTCCCAAACAACAAAACAACACAAATGTTATGCATAGAAAGAGACAGGAAAGACCAAACAACTGTCCACTGTGTTCCTGATAAAAATGTCGAGTGCAGTGGTTGCCACAGCCAAGCACAACAACCCAGCCTGGACACATAAGTTCAGGAATATACAGAGCATTGTCAGACACGACTGAGCAAATTAATTCTGAGCATTAGACAGAGACCAAATGGTATTTATTATCTCAAAATTTGGTTCCATCTTGACATTACTCAAAATCCTGTTCAAGCTCATTCATTCTCATTACTGGCAACGTAGTTCATCCTCTAATAGATTCATTATTTCAACCTGTAGTAATTTTCTTTCAAGGGCAGTTGATCCTGAGCTCTGTTGATTATCAGGTTAAAAAAACCTGTTATATGATTTTAGAATTACTTACAGATGAATTTTAGATACTAACATTAAATTAATTGGGAAGTCAAAATTTGTGAGCTTTATATAGAAGAAAGATGATAAACAATGGAATTGCACTGCTTGTGGAAAGCAACTGGAGAAGAAATTTAGGTTAAAATAATGCAGGATCACCAATCAACTTTTTGTAGATCCACAGAGTTAGTGGATGCTTTAGCTCACAGCATTTTCAGATTATGTCTTTCTGGTAAGAGTGCATTAGTTAAATATAAAAAAATTAAAGTTATAATTTAGTTATATAGCAAAGTTAGAATAACTAGTTTGATTGTTTCTCTGCTGCAAACTTTTCAGAACAAAATAGCATCCCATAAAAGGAAGAAAACCTTACAGAAGGTTTTCCTGAGTTTTGTCATATTAATCTCAGAACACTTTGAAAGCGTAACATAATAGTAGCTGAAATCAGAGGCAATAAACTTGTATGACTTCATATCACTTGGGAATGGCATTCAGCCATTTTCCTACAGCCTTCCATGACAGACATCCTAAAGCTTTCTTTTTAAAAGTTGCAAATGGATGGGTACTTTGGTGACTTTTATATAAAAAAAAAAAAAAGTTAAAAAATAAAAGTAATTTTTGGTCGTTAAAGTGAAAATTAAACTTCATTAGACTTGTCTTTTTATGTTTATAGGAACACTATGTGAAAATTTACAATTTAACTGGCTCTGCATAAAGAAGCAAATGTGACTGGTTTTACATATGTTGACATATTGAGAAAATAAAATAAAGTTTATTTAGTGTAGTGGGTTTATTTCAGACCATAATTAACTTTTTTTTTTTCCAACAGATAATAGAAAGTGAGGGCTAAATTGATCAAACTCCATGGGAGGAGGTAGCCCTAATTCTCTCCTACCCAGCAGCAGAGATTTGCAGAACACAGCCAAGATTTCTGGAGCTGCCTCAATTCTCTAATTTGTTTCAGGGTATCAGAGGCCATCTCTTATTCTTCCAGAAAAATGGCTTACCTTAAACAACTGCAGGGCACAGGAGTGGGAGGGAGACATGGTGTTCTGAAGCTGAGAGTGGGTGGATTTGAACCGAAGTCACCAGCAAGCAGCTGGGTATCTTCATTACTGAGTCAGCTTCACTGGGGCTGAAAACACTCACGATGGAGTTAGATCACTGTGTGCATTTAAATGATCATTGAGAGACAGTACAAGAGAGTGAAAGTGACTTTTTGCCCAGCAGTTATCCATGTACCCAGGAAATGCTGACCTGTGCTTTGGTACACTTATTGTTTGTTATTGTTATTGTTATTGGTGGTGGTGAGCTATAACTGTCTTATCACTAGGAGGAATTTGTCATTTTGGTGGTACTGATTAGATGCATTACCATGTACCATGTACTAGATTTTATAAAACTAAAAAATTAAAAACTATTAAAATTTCCAGGTTAAGGGAATTGAAAAAAGGTATTTTGTGATCTGGCCAGAATATCCTTTCTCTAAGATTATGGATAAAAATGCGGCACCTCTGATGACTTCACTCTTCCATGTATGTGTACTACATGTATATGGTAGAATTTGCAGTTTCCAGTGAATTCATAACAAATCTAAATTTAACTAGAAATCCTGCATTGCTCCAGTCTGAACTATTTCCCACTCTCTTCACTAACACTTGGCCTTGGCTTATCCTTGGTATAGTCCCTATCAAATCTAATGTCGGATTGTTCAGTCAACTTTCACCATCACTTCACTAATGGTGCCAGTTCTTATCATCATCACAGACGCCTCTGGACCCTCTCCCACTTCCCCTTATGCTTGGGAAGAAATTCTCATCTATATTTTCAGTCAGGCTAGTGATGCTTTTTCTATCCTTCAAACCTACTTCTAGTGAGATACCAGCATTGTGGACATTAATGTGTACCAAGATTATTCTCTAATGCAGTTTAGGATTTACTACACATAACTGTAAAGGAATTAGTAAGTAGTAATAGATCTTATACTGAGAAGGGTAAGACTTCTCTTACAAAAAGGTGAATCCCTTCTTATCCCTAGAATTGTGTATCACAGCTTAGCTAAAGGATGATTTAAGACCAACACTCTCCAAATTTTTTTTTCCCAGGGGAGAAAAACTTATAGAAATGGCACAAAAATGCCAAAACATGTGCATTTTCAGAAATACAGTTTAGGCAGGTAGGTTAAAACATAAGAATGTGACCATGAATAACCAAAATTATGGCTCTTTTAACACACTTTGCTAATTCAGGTGTATATTGTTTAAAGACAAACTGATTTCACTTTGCTATATCTATATGATTTTACTTAGAAAAAAATTATATGCAAAAAGTATTTTGAAATGTTGATTAATTTAAGTGAAAGGGAAACATTGAAAAATTAGGTCTTCCTACAGGGCTTACTTTCCAGTTTTTTAAGGTTAGAACTACCTGGCACATTTCATAGGGGCTGAACATGTCTGGGGTGAGGATGTGGAAGTATGGCCAGAAGGCTTTGAGATCCTGTTACAGATAAAACCAAGAGATATTAACAAGGAGATTCTTTCAGGTTCAAAGCTGTGCTTGTAAGTCTGGACTAAAAAGTACAATGCAAGTGGATGAATTAAATGCAGAGGGATGATACAGTTCCTGTGTCTGGTCTCAGTCATTTAGAAACCATGAACCACGCAACAAACAAAATAATATCTTTTCATTTAAAAAAAATAAAAATGAGGCCACCTGTTTTCTTAGTCATTAGGTCAGACTGGTGTAACTTTTTTTTACAATTTCTTCACAATCTGACACTTGACATGTCCTTTCTTCCCTCTCCCTTTAAATTAAAACACCTTGTCACCAGTCCAGGAGCTGGACCTCAAGAAGTAACCCAAGAAAAACCAGTCGAGATCTAGACAATCTCTTGGGAAGAATACAGTCACCCCTTCAGCAAGTGAGAAAGACACCTAACAAGATCATCACACACTTGCTGTTCTTCAGGGCAGGATGTTCTTTCTCCTGCAACTTCAGTTCCCAGATGCTTTGGAGGTGATCTCTTTTGCTCTGAAGCAATGAATATTAATAAGGAAGTCCAGCAGGGAAAGCTCAGATTTTCTTGGGTCATCTTTACCCCCTCTCTTTCTTTTATTGCTACTAAGCAATTGGAGAATTGGCAAAAGCTGAAGTTTACTATATGGATGGCTCAAATGACCTCTGGTGATGGAAAATGATCAAGATTTAGATTTTCTGTGTCAGATCAAAGAGTAAACATCAGTGGCTATGCAAATACTAAAGTCAGTTTAAAGTAAGTTTTAAAATATGTCTTCAATATGGTTTTGTTCTTTAGCAAATATTTTAAAATATTTATACAGAATGCTTGTATCTGGTCTGTAGGAAAACTGCTAAACATCATAGATAGAGACAGTCTATGGCACAAACATCCCAATCATATTACAACAGACTTCCTGAGAATTTTTTACTGCTACTCTTATAATTACACTAATTTGAGCCAGGATTTTACCAGTTAGAGAAAATAAATTATTATTTACTCCATTTTATCATTTCTGATTTTATGAGACCTGAAAATTGACTCGTTTAACAGGCATGCATCCCTTTCTTTCTAACTAAATGAAAGTTTTGGGTTTTTTCCAAGTGAAAAAAATAAGGTAATTGCGTTTCTTCTTAGATTTATGGAAACATTGATAGACTTCAGCAGAAAACAGTATTAGACATTATGTCCTCCACAGTGTTTTTTATCAAAGCAATCATCACATAGAACCCCTCCACTACATGATTTAGAGATATTTTCAATATCTGATTATTCATAAATTTTTACTTCAAGCAACTTTTACAGAAACTTAGTCTATTTCTGTAGAACACTTGCTTTTAAAAGCCACAGGACCACTTCATTAGGAAACTATTCATCTTACAGAGTATAAAATGTCTTCACTTAAAATTGTATTGTAGGAAAACAGATTAAAACTATCTGTGCCTCTTTTCCCTCAAAGCCATAAAAAATTTTTTAAGATTTAATTCATTTTGCCTTTTAACCATTCTTCATCCTTTTTACATATTATAAACAGGCAAATTCTGTCATAATATAATGGTCTGTTTAAATAAAAGGAGCCACCAGCAAACTGGGCATGAAACAGTCCCACAGGTTGCTCTAGACCTGGACCAGAAATTACTTTATTAGAAACAGCCAAGCAAATGTGTCAGCTCATTTTCTGAGTGCTGGAAAATTTAATTTCAGAACTTGCATGTCGGTGTTGCAGCTGCCCAGCTTGCCTCCGAGTGGCAAGATTTAGAGTCATCAGAGGAATAAACTGACGAATGTCACTTTTATCCCACACCACACTGAGGCCTCTAGAAGCAGCCAAGATGATAGTTATGTTTAGTTATTAATGATTTAATACATGTCGATTTCAGCAGTCTTTGCCATCAGACAGTGATTTCAGTACTTGTTCCTGAAAAGACCATAATAATGGAATTTACCACAAGATTCGTGCTTCACCTCTGCATCATGCACACAGCTGAAAAGCAGAGGAGGTTTTCTGACACCACCTCTGGTAACCATGCACTGCAGAGTTAACTGCACTGAGAACTAGAAAAGTTGAGGTCTGGATGCAAACTTTACCAAAGTTCAAGTACGTGGGTTTGATCCAGCCTCTCCAAATGGCAAGCTCTCCCATTGCATTTTCAACAGCATTTCTCCAAAGCTCAGAGCAATTTAGGTGCCAGGATTGATTTCTGTCCCAGTTTCATTCAGCTACAGTTTATGGATCATTGCTTTAAACCTTGGTGTACATTTATGATACCATATAAATAATAACAGTGACACAATAAACTGCAAAAACATGTTGTTAATAATGATATTGTGAGTCAAAGATAAAATATAAAAACTGGGCTTAAACTACAGTATTCTGATCCAAATTGAGATTCTCCACTCTTTCAGTGGTTTTCACTGTCTGCACGCACAAAACTAATGGGCAAATTAACTATTGGCTTGCTGTTTCATCCAAGCATGTGTCATCGTGCAAAATTCAAGAAAAAATACAAAGAGGGAAGTGGTCTACAAGATTTAGCAATTGCACATCAGCATGTGCTAGTTGAAACTTGTGATTTGTGGCCAAACGCTTCAACAGCAATGACCACAGACAACCAGATATAGACATTATCCTCCCCAAACTGTCAGATGTTTGAAATTTGTTTTCAAGATTACATGGCAGTTATAAAATATGCAATAAAAGGATAGAAGCGTTTAGATATTGTGTATGTGAAAGTACATTTGTTTAATCAATTCTCAGCAAATTGTTTAATAACATAGAATCAATAATTTTTTTTAAATTGGTTGTCATAAATTACTGATAAACTTTGATTTCACATGACAACTTGAGTAGTATCAAACAGCTTTTCCTCCTGATATTACTTAATGTTAATAAATAATTCTATTTCTCTTTGGTAGGGTTTCAATGCAGTCACCCAATGCAGAGCTGGCTTCCATTCCGTTCCGAAGTTACTAAGATGCTCTTGCATGGTGGTTGCATGGTTTTGTTTAGCTGGTTTTCGCAGGCATAATTCAGCTGCGGCACTGATCCCAAGCAGAGTGTCTGCATTCAGGGCAGTCTTCATGGCAAAATCAGCTAATTAAACTTAACCTGTCTGCAAAGAGATCCACAACTGAATTATCTGCCTTTTTACTCCAAAACATGGTGTCTTTCTGCTAAACCCAAGGGTTGGTGCTATAGGACATGAAATGAACAATACACACACAGCTAGTTTTCTCAAGCAGAAAAGGCACAGTTTAATTTTTGACCTTGTATATTTAGATTTCTGACAATGTCCATGGATTGGAGGATGAGGTTGCCTCCTCTCCAACCACACTGGTCAAATTATAAGTCCATCAATTGTCTGTTCCTCAGAAGAGGAATGAAAACAAAAAGAACAGTTAGAAAAACATTGCTTTGTTTATATGAAATGTGTGAGAACTCCATTACGGAAAAATGCAAACATTCAGAGGGCTGAAAATCAGGGTGACAAAGGGTCAGTGGTAGGTCTTGCAGACAAGGATGGAGTTAAAATTTCTAAAGGTAAGTTATGAGTGTGAAGTCTTCCACTCTTCGGTTTTTCTGAAAGAAAGAAGATGATTTCCAAGGTGTGTAAATACTTGCTTTGTAACAAAATGAATCAAAATCACACTTCTTTTGCATATTTTTGCCATGCTATCAAATACAGGCTATAACTTCTCATGAATAACATGCACAGAAAGTTTTGACAAATGAGTTTGCATAAACGAAAAATAGTTGTAATATATTAACTATTGAATAATATAAAATTATTACTTTCCATTTAATTTTATTCAGCATGCTCTGGATGCTATTATGTAACATACGACACAGTGTGCTATATTAACATTTCATATATGTGAACTAATATGCACAACACTCCCAGTTTTGAGAAATGTGTTATTCAGAAAGAGGGGATAATTCAGATGTTATTGCCTACTGATGGCCATTTTTTCATTGCTGGGGAGAACATTGCAAACTATAAATTCCAACCACTCTCAGCCAAACACTTTTTGCATTATTCAATTTGGGTTTAATTCTCTCTAAAGAAATGACCTCTGAAATGATGCAAGGACGTTGCTATTTAATACTGTATGGCACTTATGGGAAATTTTTCAGGTGTGAGTCAAATTCCTCCATTCTTGTCCTTGTGTTTCCTATATCCTCTGTCCTTGGGCTTCCTCTAACCACCAGAGTTTCTGCTGTTTTAGAGAACTGAAGTATTTCCTTCTAATTAAAAATGTTAGCTGGCAGTTGTCAAGCTGTCCTTCCTTTGGACGGGAACCCAAACAAAATTCAATGCCTTCCCTCCTCAATTTCTAGGACTTCTAGTATTTTTGTATTTTTTTCTGAGTAGCCTTTTTCTTTCAAGATATGCTTGAACTACTCACTAGGGTCTCTAGAACAGCTCTCAAGATCATGCAAACCTCTCAGCCAGAAGCAGCTCAGATAAGTGTAAATGAAATTTTTAATTGTGTTTTCATTTCCATATTTCACATTCACACTTCAGTATTCAAAGCATTCTTGGGCACAGGTCCTGATGCACTTAGATGAGTATGTGGTTAAATTATTTCATGTTGATTTTTGTTCTTGCAGTCTCTCTGCTTCATTTTTTTCCATTATTTTAGTGGCTTTCAATGCTCCATTCTCCATGCCACCTATATTGGATATATTTTACCTATTAGATAAAAGTTTTTATATTACTTATTTCTGATCCTGATTACACAGGAAACAGATTAAAAGTGCCACATCACATATGCTAGGAAAGAAGTATCATGTCCTCTGGTGTGGCAGGGAGCTCACAAAGGAGATGTTCACTTTAGGCAACATGAGCCTGAAATAATCCTCACAGACATAAAACCAAGTGGCCTATTTCTATTTCACTTATAATATTTGTGTTCCATTTGGAAACCATGCCCTCCAGTTATGTCTCAACTTACACTAATGGAAGACAAAAGACTTTTGGGTTTAAGACTGTATTTGATCCCATTTTTATGGATTGAAACTAGATGTTTCTTTCCTCTTTAATTTTTCAGAACATTTAAATTATCCACATTGGGAAGGACCTCCAGAGGTTTCCCCTTCAATGTCCTGCTCAGAGCAGGGTTAGATGTGAGGTCAGGTTTCTCAGGACTTTTCCCAGCTGTGTCTGAAAAATCAACAAGAGTGGAACCTGCACTGCCTTTTGGGGCAGACCGTTCCAGTGCTGGACCATCCTCATGGTGAAAATGCTTTTTTTTCATAGTTGGTCAAAATTTACCATGGTCATTTTATGAGCACTGTCTTTCACCCTCCCACCACACACTTCAGTAAGGTGTCTGATCTTCCTGTAGTTATGGGTAGGACACTCTTAGGTCTTCAAAGTAATTTCTTCTCCAAGAGGAGCAGCCTCAGTTCTCTCAGCTTTTCTCCTACATCACTCACTCCAGCCATGACCACCTTGGTAGCTCTCCACTGTACTTTCAAAGTTTTTGATGTTTTTTGAGCTGGGGGGGTACAAAACTGGATGCAGTATTGAAGATGGGGTCTAGTGAATGCCAAATAAGAGAACATTCGCTTCCCTCACCCTTTTGGTTATGCTTCTGCTGGTACAGCCCAGTATGCCTGCATGCCTTCATCACTGCCAGGGTGCACTGAGTTCCACTTAGAAGCTTTAGGGTTTTACATCCCATTGAGCTGAATACACCAAATTGCTCTAAAGGGATCTAGCTCTCCCCATTTCTTATACAGGGAGCCTAGAGGGATTAGCACTTTTTACCTTAAGCTGCATCACGTGAATTGGTCCTATAGGTTTGATAAAACAGGCGTCCTGTGAAACCTTCTCAGATATCATTTATAAAATTTAACAGCTGTTTCAGTGACCCAGCTAGGGGCTGGGGCAATCGAGGGGAGCAAGGTCCCCGAACCTGCTAGATACTGTTGGGAAAGCTCTGAGGTTTGGAACAACCTCCCTTGAGAGTTATGGTGAAGAGAAGGCCTTCCTCCTGAGACAGTGCATGACTATGGTAACACCCTTTGTGTGCCAAGCCTGTCAGTCCTCCACTCTCCCTCCTTCCCTTGTCTCCCTCATATGGATCCTACTCTGGAGAGTTCTCCATTCTCAGATATCCCAGTGGTTCCTCCTCCATAGTCCCACCTTCCCTATTTCCCCCCTTGGTTTATGTACCTTGATCCCACCTATTCTCCTCCCCTTTACTCTCTTCCCATTGCTCCCTTCCCCCGGTCAAAATCCCTGGACTTTGTCTGAATCCCTCAGTTCTTGCCTCTGCACCCTTTGAGGAGCAGGACTAGGAAACTCACGCAAGAGCTCCCTCTCGTCACCTCTTTGTCTCTGGCTGGTGCAGCATCTTGGTGTGTGTGTGTGTGCGCTTCCACCTGGATGAAGGAGCTGTGTGTCTGCTGGCAGCCTTGGCTGCACCAGGACCATCCAAGGAAGGATGCTCTCTGGGAGAGACGCGGCAAGCAGCCCAATTCCCCCTGCACTGTATCAAACAACCACCCGGAAATTGTTGCATACTACAGATCGGTCACTAAAGAGACAATTTGCTAGCTAAAGATGTAACTTTGAATAAATATAATTTCAGAACAAACTGCCAAGGAAGAGGAAAACCCCAGTTCAAGCTGAAAGAATGGAAAAAGGAAGCATACAGTAAGTATATCTTCATAGTAGAACTAAATTCCTACTAAATAAAAGATCATAAAAGAATATTCTGGTGAAAAAAAAAGATGAAGAAGAAAACAGTGACACTGTCCTTAGGGAAGGAAGAAAACAAGGTGCAAAAGAAGCTCAGATATTGGAGCAGATTTAAAAACACTATATTTTTTGTTCTCAACTTGTCTCAGATGTAAAATTATTTGGGGATAATTTCAAAGACACAAAGAATAAAACTTTAAGACACCAGTTCAGACAAAAGAGTTGTTTAGGCAACCCCATTTTGATGTCCACAGCCCAAGGAAAGGCTGGGGAATCTTAGCTTTCGCTTTATGTTCCCTACAAGTGGGACAAAACCGTGAAGATCCAATGAAAGGGCAGAAGATCCTCTTGGCAAGTGTTACTTCATGTTCCTCTTGGAAGAGCAGAAAGTAACAAGGCAATCCACAATTTGAGAAAAATCCTTTATTTATATTTGTTCATTCTTCAGAATGTTAAATATTTATTGGCGATTCTATACAGCGTTCCCTTCTCTGCAGGTCCAAACAAGTCTCCTGATGTCAGGAACATTCCTGTTGTTTTCAATAAACTGAGAACAAACTTTTCCTAATCCTATTAGTAGCCTAAAGTTTTAGAGAAATTATTTATTAGTCTACTGAAAAACAGAATATTGCACGTACCTTTAAATCAGAAACCTAAATGAAATGGGAGAATTTTTTGCTTTAGGTTGATAGGGAGAAGGAAATATTTCAAGATGGAGTGCTGCTTCTTTTTGAAGTTACTCTCTGATTTTCTTGCAACACACAAGTCTGCCAAAAAGTTACCTAAGCACATTTGATGGCTGGGTTCTGTTATTTTCATAAATGTTTTGAAGAAATGGGATGTTATGTACCACTGATATGCTGTCCAATTCAAGCAGATTGTGACAGGAGAAACTCCATATGGATTTTCTCCTTTAGCAACTACTAGAAATGAAGTTCCTACGTAATTCTTTCTCCCAGATTAAGTTTCAGAACCATGGTGATGGGAGCTAGCAGCAGCAATGTTACTTCAAATACTTTCTTAAGAAAAATAGCACAGTATGTGAGAATGAACAGAGAAGGAGGAGCTGGGTTTTCAGCTTTTATGTCTGTATTTGGTTGGCTGGCTTCAATTAACACATTAAACTTTGTAATGCCTTTATGTCTTCATTTTTAAAATGGGAATAATTATGGGTTCTTCATCATATCTGTGAAGATCTCTGAAGATCTGCTAATGAGAGAATGTCTTATCAGTGTAAGGTAATATTGCAACACAGCTGATTAATGGAACTATGACTGCAGAGGAGGGGGAAGCAGAGGAGGAAGAGGGTGAAAATAGAAACCATACTTTTGTCAGATTCAAGGAGCTAGTGAAGAATGAGGACAAAATGCTACAATGCTTTGTAGAAAATTAAGGATCACAGCTACATCTATCACCATAAATGGCTTGCTTGAATTGCTTGCATTCTCTGTCTGAGCTGCAATATTTCATTCAACTAACCATTCGTTAAACACACATCCTGAAAGCAACTAACTTCAATGTAAATAATTTGTGAAGCATTGTTCCATCTGTTGAAAATGTGCAGTAGTAGTTTCAACCCTTGTCTAAACCAGGGAAGCTACTTTCAGGCAAGTTTGGGAGGTAAATGAACTGTCTGGCTGCTTTTCTTGGCAACATCTCTTATTAGTGGGAGGTGGCAGTAAAGAGAACATGAGGAAGACTGAAAGTGTTTACTTAAAACTTTAGCCAAATGGCTAGGGAGAGTTAAGATAAATCATAACTGTCAATGATGACAACTTTAGACTGCTACTAGTTCACTCCTGTTTATGCAGTTTTAAATGTTGCACTTAGAAATGTTTTGGAGCAGACCGATTTTTTATTGACAGATGCCATAAGTTGTTTAGATGTAAATAGTTTGGACTTGGTTCTAACAGTGACATAGAAGATTTGCAGGAAGAAGTCTGTAAAGCTTCACACAACACTTGAGAGATAATATTTTTAAGAGTGTCTCCAACTATGCATCTGTGACTCATATTTCCCCAAAGAACAAGGTCCATAGATCAATGCAGGCTTATTACATTTTCTCACACAAAAAAAGCCAAAATAAAATGTTACAACTAATGACCATGTGGGATTATTGAACAAAGTCAATTTTTTTCCTCTTTTCCCAGTCTTGTCTTGAGCACTTTCCCCCCACCCTTTTTTAATTTTTTTTTTTTTTTGTGGTTTGGGTTTTTTTTTTTGTTTGTTTGGTTTTTTGTTTGTTTTTGGTTTTGGGTTTTTGTTGTTTGGGGGTTTTTTTGTTTCTTTGGGTTGGGTTTTTGTCTGTTTTTGTTTGTGTTTTTTTTGGTTGGTTGGTTGGTTGGTTGGTTGGTTGGTTGGTTGGTTGGTTGGTTGGTTTTCTTGTGTTTTTTTGTTTTCCTTTTGGATGGTGGCTTGCATGCTAAAATTTAAATAGCAGTTTAGATGTCATAGTAAGCTAACAAAAGGCCATTAGTTCAGCCAGTAACCTCAAAATTTTGTCCTAAATTACTGAGTCATGCTGACCAATGCTATCAAATACAGTACTACAGGAAAGATGAGGGTCAACTGATCACTTAAAGTGAACAAAACACCTAGATGGTCCTTTGTTTTTATATCTCCATAAAATTTTCTTTGTAATGGACTTTGTAATATTGCAGTACTGGTTCCAGGAGGAAATATAGCCTAAGAATTAGAGTAGTCTAACCCTGGGCTGAAATCCCTTATCTTTTTAGAAATGGAAGTATTGCTAAGAGACTTGCCCTCCTAATAACTTTGTTATGGAAAATATTTTTTTAAACCAAAGGAGTTCAGTACAATGGTGCTTCCCCATGGGTTGTTCATGTACTCCTGTGTGGATGGATGTCCTCAGCTGAGTTGGGTACCTTGGGTGAGGAACATGTGAACATAAATACATTGTTTCCCAGTTCTGCATGTTGCGTTGCTTGCCGCTGAAGTGAGGCAGCCATCAGCTCGTTGGAGCTATGGGGCTCCAGCCGTGGCCCAGGCGGGGTGTGTGTGACTGCCAGAGCGGCTCCTGGACAGGCAGCCCAAAAGTTTCCTTAGCAGGAACCTGGAGAACTGTCCCATTCCTGCTAAAGAGCTGCACTCTGTCTCCAGTTCTGCACTGATGATGGATTTTGTTATTTTTCCTGGACGGGAAAAATACTACACATAAAGACCAGCGAAACCTTTACCATAGGATCTATGCAGAACCCAAGAGACAAGTAAGGGAGAGAAAAGAAGACTCCTGTATATGATTGATTTCTCCACAATGATCCTAAAACTGATTCCTACAGTAAGTTAGGATGGGTTGTGCACTAGAAGAGCTTATTTCTCAGTAGACCATTAAAAATAGATAGATGATAGATAGATAGATTCTATCTGAGGTGACTAGACTAGACAAAACATCTTCAGTAAGTGTATCTGAAGATAGGAGTCTTTAAAACTTTGTTGTGAATTCAATTATCTCATGCCATTTTTGATACAGCAGATTGCCTAAGACATCTGCGAAGGTCTAGTAGGCATGGCACAAAAACTACAAGTGACTTAGATCATTTTCTGGGGAATGTTTTTGGAGAACATCCTGAATCTTCTCAAATGGCACTGGAAACCTACATCTTGAAACTGAAATTAGCCTTCTAAGCAAAACCAATGTCCTTTATTTAATAAAGACCTCTCTGCTGGCTTCTGAGACCTAACAGGAGTGTAGCTTCAGGCTCAGTTTGACTAGATGCATTAATGTCACTGATAATACTGATTTAACAAAACAAAATTTATTCTACCCATCATGTGTGCAGCTGGTTTACAGTAAGAGGAAATCTGCTGAATCTGAAAGTAGTTCCAATGGTTCCAAAAAACAGAGATATAACTGTTAGTCATTCTTTACCTCAGCTTTGAATTAAAAAGACATCTCTTCCTAAAGAACCTGACAGTTTCAAAGTTAAAACATGAAAAATCCATAAGTATTTTTAAAATGAGCTCTCTAAAGGGATTTTTAAGAACAGAAGTGTTTCCATCTATGTATATTTGGAAAACTGAATTGTTCCAATATTCTTCAAAACTTGGCTTCATGTTAAGTCACTAAGATTCACAAAGTAGCCAGTTTTAAACATTATAAAAATAATTTTTCTCCCAGCAAGAGCTCACATTATAAATGATGGCAAATCAAAAATCATTACAAAATTTGGTAACCCATGTTGTAATGAAAACTCATTTAACTCACACTATAAAGGTCCTCTGACAACAAAACAATAGTCTACAATATTTCAACTATCTTTCAAAGGTTTTATACATTGCTGAGCACATTTTGAAAACTTCTGCTGTAAAACTTTATTGGCTTCACAATATTCAGTATAAATCTGCAAAGATGAATCTGTACAAACTTTATGGAGCAGCAGTGGAAATCTTTGTGGAACTGTGGAGCATTAAATAGAAATCTGAGGGAAAAGAAAGGCACAAGGATTCATGAAGCACTTGGGGTTGCCTTGCAGTAGAGTACTGGAAAGCTTGTTTTATTCAGTTAACATACCACAAATGAAATGAATGGATAATACAGGACAGCTCTGCACAGAGTTGAAAAGGGCATTCTCAAGGAACTGCAGTCCCATCACTATGGTATTTAATACAGACTATAGTAAAGGACATGTTATAAAAGTAAATACATAGTGCTAAACTGACAGAGATAACAAGAATGATTTAGAAAGAAAAGGTCTTGGCTAACTTATGCTTCAGGAGGCTGCAGACAAAGCTGATAAAACACAGCATAATTTATTTGGATCTTCAGAACATTTTGACAAAGTTCCATACTACTGGTCTCTGTTTAAGCTAAAAGTTGCCAGGATCTAGGGAAGTACATGGGAGTGGATAAAGTGCTGATGGAAAAACAGAAAACAGAGAAGTTATGTTAGATTGTGGAAAACTAGATTTACTGGGGCCCGACAGGGGTCAAAATTTAGGCCTCTACTGTTCATGATCTATAAAAATGATATAGGCTAGTAAAATACGCTGACAGCACAATGTGGAAGGAGCCATGAACCTGCAACGTAAAGCTAGAAAAATTCAAAAGTGTTTTTTGCTTAGCTTGCTTGTTTTCATTGCTCAAAAAGCACTAATAATCTCCTTTGTGCTGGCTCGTCAACACAAATGCATTTTAAGAATGCCTAAGCTATAAGGTAAATAAAGACAGGCCAGAGAGAAAAAAAAGGCTTTTTGGCTCATATGCAAATACTACATTAGCGTGCCTTAAAGTCCTGCATTGCTTGGGGTGATGCCAAATATCAAAGATAGAACCGCAGGTATGACATGAGTGAATTCCCTGGGTTTATGCCCTTGTTCTTAAAGAGTTCATGACTCAGTAGTGTTAATATAGGAGTGGCAAACAGAGCTTTGCAGTTACGGAGATAACCTCAATGACAAGAAGAAAAGTCAAAACTGTATTAATCTTTTGTAGGCATTCTTTCAGGATTCCTTATAAATGTGAAGACTTATTGTAATATTATGTTTTATTTCAGTGGTGGACTATTAGCAGTAGTTTTGCAAAAGGTCAGTCCATTGCTACTACTGGTTGATCCCCATTAGGCAAAGTAGCAGGACTAGATAGACTTACATGCAATTAACAACACAAATTTCTCTGTATGCATAGGCACAGAAATATGGTTTGTCAAAAGGTAATGACAATTCTTTCTTTTTCAACCCATAAATTATTTAGATACTTGTATATTTGGGTCATGGATCATATCTTCTGGAGTGTATCTTTTTGTTTAAGTTAGGGGAGATCCCTACATTTGTAGGTCCATAAAGTTTGGTTCAGGAATGTGGTTCTAGTTGATAAACGGAAATTCTTTAAAGAAAGGACTTGGAAACAGTGCTGGCATTGCTGATTTCTGCATTTTCATAGGCATAATACTATTATCTGTAGCTGAGAGTTACCATGTAACAAATAATTTCATTTATTGATAAAATATTCATAGCAAAATGAGAATCCATGAAGTATATGAGGGATTGTACAAAAATTTTTCTTTCAAATGTAGTTGAATGAAGAATCTAGACTTTCCCTGCTGCTTTTTTTTTAATTTCTACTTTATAAAACAGACATTTTCCTAATAATAACAATTGCTGAAAAGAGTTTTCAATACTGTGGTACTATAGCGTGTTTATCACAGGCTTCCACACTCTGTGTGGCTCCTCACTGTTGTGTGCTGCAAAATCCCACAGTTGTGGGAGTCGTCCCATTGAATACAACAGTATTTGACATCTAGGAGGGGAACCCAATCCAACCTATATGTGAAAAAAGGAATATATGGCAGTGATTTAACATTTTAACACTGAAGTATTTAAAATTGCAACCAAAATATGCTAGGCGTGGTTTTGATTAAATGTTCTCATTGGAAGAAAGCATTTCCTGACTAATTCTATACCTTATTCTCTTCAGTCTTTGCTGAGATTCATCTAACTATTAATGTTCCTAGAAGAAGCATCAGGGAGCAGCATGTTCCATATTCAAATTAAGAAATCTATCTACAACCAAAATAAATGCCGTTTTCTTAGGCTAATGTGCCGAAGCTCAATAAAGTAGAATATGACAATATGTAAATAAAAATGTAAAAAAAATCCTATATTTGATAAAATGATACACAGTTACACTTCTGTTAGACCGACTACTATGGGTCAGACCCACTGGTTGGACCTGCATAACTTCTGTCCTCACACTTAAACTCTTGTTTCTGCAATCACATCATGGTTTTCCAATAGCCAATATCCCCCTACAGTTTATCCCTACAGGGGTAACTCACAGGAACACGATTTTCCCATGTACTAACAGTCAGTAATCTCTTGGTTAAGAAGTCCCAAGACAATGGAAACATCATGAAGGAAAAGTCTATGTTTTTTTCTAAGAGTGAGTATAAATCTGTAGAACTGCTTCTGAATAAATGCAATATTAAAATACATACTTAAAGTTAATGCACTTCACATGAGAATTATTAATTTCCTCAGCCTAGCTAAGATTCTCTCTGAAATACTTTTCTGAAGTGATGTGTATAATATTTTCAAAGGATAAGCATACATTTTAGATTGTGAAATACCACAACAAAGAGCTATCTAATAATATTTTTACTGGGTATGGAGAACAGAAAAAGATTCAGACCATGATTAGCAGATCCAAATCCAGATCCAGAAAGAGAATCAAATAAGGTTCTAATTAAATTTAAAAGACTCAATATTATCCTGTAATAGCCTGCGATGAAAGAAAAACAGCACAAACAGAATAGACAGCAAGCCCATCAGGTGTCATAGATGCCAAATCTTTAAAAGTCTTAATGGCATCCAAAATAAACCTATTTTTAATAGAAATTATTGGTCCTCGTATACCTGCCAATATTTTGGGTCAAAGGAAGCACATTATCCCCTGAACTGAATGTAGTTGAAAGAAGGATAGCTGAGGCGTATCTGAATTACATTACCTTGTTTGGATGATAAAAAGCAATATTGCTGAAAGAGTTGTCCAGTAGGATCCGTTATCTTTATAATACTGGGTAATTTCTTGCATCTTTAGTTGGCATGATTGTCCAAACCAACTCTTCCTAAACCTTTTCTACCACAAGCCAAGAACCCTAATATTTTAATTCCACAAATCAATGTAAGGTTTCAGACTCTGATCTGGGATCTGCTAACCTAATATAGTCTCAGGAAAGCCTGCTATTTTTCATTTCATTGCAAGAATAATAACAAGAATCTCTGGAAAAACTAGAGCAGCAAATCAGAACATTGGGCATGGAAAGGCTTAGTCGTGCTTGATTTTGAGGCTTTATGTCTTAGACCTAACATGAGACCTGTGTGCCGAAGGGTTTTTGTGGATTTACAGCTATATTAATTAATCTGTGAAAAGGTAATATACAAATCTTGTCTGGTTTATATGCTGTGGTGCATTTTATTAATATTAATTTGTCCCAATCCATTCAAATCTGGTTGTTATCCTGTCTGTCATTGTCACTCATGTGTAGTAAAGATGTTATACTTGAAAAACCAATCAGGTGTGTGTGTGAAGGATCTTCCTCTTATGCCACATTTCTTCTCCATTACTTTAATGATCTTAATCTTCTTCAAGCTCAGTGTGCCACAAAGCTGCAGTGGAAGGAATGATGTATTTTATATTAAATAATTTGAATTTTAAGACATTAGATGGGTCAAGGATGCTCGTGATACTTAATCATGATACTTAAGGCTGAAGCCTTAAGTTTGAACAAATCTGCTTCATGTTTCATGCTACAGGATTTGCAATTTTCTTTTGACATATTAAGAATGCAGAAGGAAACCTGTGTAACTGTTTAAAGAAGAAAAGTAAGGGAATAAACTTGCTCTCAAGAGCGAAGATAGAGTTATACACAAACCCTCTGCCAAATCAAAGCAACTTTTCAAGCCTTCTTCCCTGCAGCTGTGTTTTTTGAGTCCCTCTTCCTCTACTAAGCAATGTTTTCTTTTCCTTGGCATGAAATAACTCCACATTTTGATGTAATTTCTTTTGTTACATGGGAGAGTTTGTTCTACTGCTGGGACCCTTTCCCAAAGGAACACTTCTAGCCACAGTTTTGATGATGACAGAAGGTATCAATTTAACCTTAAGGTGGATAGAGCAGACAATCTTTACTTTTGAACTAATATTCACATTTGTTGCTTTAGAACAGCTTAGGTGGTAAGTCCTTTCTCCCACCAGTGAAAATGAAATAATACTCAGTCAAAAAAAGAACTTGGAAAAAATTTTTCCACCAAGCTGAAAACTTCATTCAGATGCTGTAACACTATATTTTCCACCAATTCATATGTGATTCTTTCATCTCAATAATGACAGGCAGAAAAATAGAAGAATTATATGTTTTGTTTGAAAATACCTTCAAATATTCCAAACAGAAATGGTAGTTGAAATCTAAGATCATAAAGCAATAATACAGAACAACAGTCAGTTGCTAATGTCTTAAAAATGAATTTTTTCAATTATATCAGCATAAAACTTAAATGATAAGATGGGCTTTGTCCACCACCTGTCTTCTATCTGAGCAGAGAATTTTCTCAAGTGAGATCTACTTCTGTCTTTATGCATTATGTGGTATTCATAGAGCTCAGACTGCAGTGAATGCTTTGGTGTACTACTAGATGACAAATGTATGCATAAAGATAAGAGTGATACACCATTCCCTTAAAAAAATAAATCTAAATCTTACACCACCATATTCCCTCCACCCATTAAAAATTGGCATTTGCCCTTAACTAACCTCCTCTGGTGAATCACTGAACCTGTCTTCAGTCTAAGGAACCTGTCATAGGTTAATACTGAAATTAACGGAGAATCCAGTCCTGGGACAGCTGAGATGTTTATTCATCCACAGTAAGGCTGTGGAAGATAGATAAGAAAAGCAGTCCCTGTTCTCCACAAGGAAAGCCCTTCAGCTGTGTGTTGAGACTAATCTCAATGTCATGAATTTGGAGATGCTCCTGTTTATCTTATAGATAAACAGACACACTGAGGCCAACCTGGTTTTAGGCAGTGCCTGATGGAGGTGTGTTACAAACCGGTTTAAACCCAGAAAAGCCAAGAATGCTAAGAGTCTAGGCATAAACTGGAAGTAACATATAAGATTCTAAAATTTCCCCAAACAAGATTAAAATCAAACGAGATTAGATGTTGTTGCCAAAAAATTGGTGTATTTTATTTAATGGTAAAAGAGGCAGAGAGAAGGAAAGAGAAAAGGAAGAAAGCGAGAAAGAGATGTACGTGGGGGGATTGGGGGAGACAGGAAGAGGTGACCAGGGTTAGATGGCAGCATATCACCCATCCGAGGCTCCTGATGGCTTGTTGCTCTCTTCTGTCTGCTCTTCTGGTGGTGCTGAAGGTCCCCTGTTGGTGCCGTGCCACGCCGCCACGCCATGTTGGGCCACCAAGCCGGGCCAGGCCGGGCCAGGCCACGCCAGGCCGCCCTGGGCCGCCAGGGAGCTGGGGAGAGTACCGAGTTCAGTGGCTTAATATACGTTTTCAGCCAGGTGGAAACGCCCATGTACCTCCCTTTGCAGACACTGTCCCTTGCAACATTGGGGGTTTGTTGCATCAGCTCTGGTGCTCTGGTACAGGGGGCTGCTTTTTTTGGGGGAGCCTCTGTGTTGGGCATTGTCACCCCTTCTGTTGCGGATACACCAAACACACCCAAGGCCTTTTCTCCCCCCTCCCCTTCATGCAAGCAGCTGATAGCTTCGGGGCTGCATGTCCCACCTTGGGAGGTGTAAAGTTGTGTGTCCTTTTGAAAGTCCCCTGGCTCTGAGTTGTTATCTTATCTCCATCAGCGGGCAGTTGGGTGCCTCTGTCCACGCAGGGTGTGGTGCTCTTCTTTGCAACTTTTTGTAACACAGTTCCAAAAAGCAGGGAAAATGTTTAACTCATAAAACTATAATATTTCAGTCTCTGACAAGGTGTAAGTTTTTTGGTGTTACTAACTCAAAGATTAAAATAACATCTTAAAAATGTACTATGCTGTTCACTTTAGGAATCTAACCTGAGTTCAGTAACCAAAATTTATGAGTGCAAATTCAGTGTCTGATCACAAGCAAAAGTAGGGTACACCCCCAGGAGAATTCATAGTAATAACTTAGATGGGTGAAGTTAAGGTAGAGTGAATGTCACCCCTTCAAGAAAAACACAGTCCTTTATGGAGCATTTAAGACATTCAATCCTTCCTAAAGAATAGTAAAGCAGAAATATGAGCTATTAAAGAAGCTGTTTATTTATTTGAGTTTGACAATAGATTTTTCCAATGTTGTATTTCTTAAGCTGTGACACTTGGTGCTTGAGACAGGTTGTTTTATGGCATAGAAAAAATTACAATTCTTCCTTTCCTAAGAAAAACACCTGTATTATCTATTTACAACAGCCATAGTGATGCAGAGATTCTTAAGTAATCATCCATTATTTCTGATCAGTTGAGGCATACAAACTTGCAAGGAATATATTAGAGTGATATATCTTTAAAATTAGTAGCATGAGATAACCAAAATCAAATGCCACAAAATCAACTAATATTGATATATTCGGCTTAGGATCCAATAAGAGTCAATTCAGAGAAGTCAACAGATTATAACTGTTAATTGATCTGCTGGTCTTCACTTCCAAAGGGGCAGAAAAATATACCCTTTAAGACAATATTTCTTTAAAAGCAAATGCACCTTCTGTTAGCAGCATTTAAAGAATGTGATTAACAGCATTAATTTTTTTATATCAATTGATTACTTTTGATCAACATTTTAAACAAATGTCCTCAGTATATGCTCCTTTGCCAAGCTTATAACAGTTTTATTATCTTACTGACATAGACTAAAAAAAATACATAATGGTTCTGGAGGAAGGTTCAAAGTTGTTGAGATCTCTTACCTTCTCTTTTCAGCCTAAAACCCAAACTTTTTTTCTTGAGCTTGGCTTTCTAATATAAGCTAAGAGATAGCTTTTATTCTTTCTGATGTAAACATTTCTGGTGCAGATAAAATACTGTGAATATCTGCAGAAGCACCCTGTGTTCATCCCTCTTGGAAAATATTCTGAAATCTGTGTGTGAATACTTCACTCTTGTCCAAATGCATTGCAATTGATGTCTTTATTCAGAATTGGTGTGTATTATTTATCATCCTTTTATCACTCCTAAAGCTCCTCACGGTGCTTTATTTTAATTTTATAAAGGCCCAGACTCATTAATTCTTGATCATGTGGCAGTTTTTGTGTGTTTGGGGTTTTTTCAAACCTCTGAGATTCGTGCTATAACCATTCAGTCTGTTGACACCTGTGGTATAGGTGTCAACCCACAAAAGAAATAAAAAAATACAATTTTCCTCCCTGGTAAGCACATATTATTGAATCATTATTAGAAAGGGGTTGTGTTTGTCAAAACTTGAGGCCCAGAACACATTCAGGATACATTCCAATTTTTCTGCACTGTTCCTGTGATCAGCCTGGACTCATATCCCATGCTACATTGCAGCAAGTAATACCAGATATTTGCACTTTTGGAAAGGTCACTGAGCTGTCATACAACTCTGCAACAATAGAAGATAGAGCAGAAATGGTTGAGCCATGCATAATGTGAGGAACCAGCCATTCTGAAAATAAGCATGAGTTATGGTGAGCCTTGAAGTGCAGAGAGACTTGAGGTTTTCTCTTCATGATGCTGGCTGGGTTACCTCAAAGATTTCTTTGATAGTACTCCAATGTGTGCAGCCAGTGAATTTTGCCTCAAGCTGCCTTTGAAGGCTTCTTCCTACTTGGATCAAGATGTCAAAATGTCTTCAGTTCTTTTGACTCAGCTCCTGATTTAAGCAGTGCTTGGCATATCTCCAGATTGAGATTAACTCCTGCTTCTTTTTTACTCTGTGTTTTGCACAGAGTTACCAGTACCTGGGCCACTGTCTCTACTTTTAAAGAGCAATGTGCAGATATAGCAAGCAGTGAAAACATCAGGAAGCCAGCTTCACTGACAGCTGGATTTCACTGGATCCTGTAGGTACTGAGGTCAAATTAAAAAACTAATTTTCATTTCTTTAGTTTCAAATAAAAGTTCACACTATGCCTACACTTTAGAGACAATTCCAGGAACAGAATTAAGTCGAAGATGTCCTTGTGTCCTGTCTTGTCAAGAGAACTCCCCTGTGGCACCCTGCCTGATTGTTTCATACAACCAGAGTCTCTCTCTCTCTCTCTTTCTGCAGCCTTAGCCAGAGTGAAGCTACATCCTGATCCCATCTCAGTCACAAAAGTACTTTGTCTTCTCACAGGATAAGCACAGAATATAGCACAAAAGTAACCTGGTTCAGCTGACTGTCATGAGCCACCATGTCTACAGCTCTATTAAGCCTACAAAGCTCTGTTCTGAAAATAACTGAATTTGGTGTCTCCCTGGACTCTTACTGAAACATAATACATGAAGAGGTGAGGGAAGAATTCCTTAATTAGTCCTGTAGTTCACTACATTTTTGCATAACTTTCCCTCTGAATTCTGTCAGACTCACCAAATGCTCAAATAAAGGGGAAAGATTGTAAAACCAGGATTTTTCAAAACCTCAGTGTTACTTTCTTCCACTGACCGAACAGTGCACTACAATGCCATAGTATGCTACTGTAAGTGCTGTTTTCCAGATGAGATACAAAATCAGATTTTTACCAGCTATGGTCATTAAGACAGCCTTGTCACTGCTGGAAGATAATTCCAGTTTGGACATTTGCATTCCTTTTGGGTATGGGGTAAATTAAACCAGTCTCAAACTAGGATTATTCTGTGCTGATATGTTTATTTTATGTTTCATGTCACAAATCAAACAAGATAAAATGTAGCCTTAAATAGTGTTTGGAACATGATACGATCCATAAGTCTCTTGGGAAGTCCTCTGTGGAATATTCCTTTAGACAAAGCCTTGCTGGAGACAAAGCTTGCATAGAAATTTATCCTATAGAAAAAGATTTTGTTATCTCTGTCTTTCTGAGATACCAGGAATTTTTCCAGTCATGAATACATCAATGAAACAACATCTTTTTCTGGATCATGAAAGGCACATCACTTTAAGAAACTTGGTCTATGTTTTCTCAGTTACTCTGATTCTACTTTGCTTTCCTAAAATATCTCTTATCATGTGCAGGCAAATTTTGCTTGCACAAAACATCTTGCAGTCCTCCCAGAATGCATTTCAATAGTGAATGAGGGCTCTCTGTGTGTTTAAAGCCAGATTCCCTCAGCTACATTTGGAATTTCCTCCCAAACCACAAAAAGAGAAACAACTAACAAATGACATTTATGGCACAATGTATAACACACACCAGATATATATGACATTTTTTATTTGGACTTTTCTAGCTAAACAGAAGCAAACAAATGTTTTATGAAATTCTCTATGGTTGCTATGGTTATTTCTATCTTAATATCCACAGCCAAAAGGATTATCTCAGGTCAAGACCCTAGTTCAGTGAATGCCCTTATTTAAACAGTAAGGTCATTTAGGAAAAAAATAAAGACTAAAAGGCACAATAATATTTTATAATAATTGCTGTATTCTTGGCTGAATTGCTCTACAGCTGAACACCATATTTCTGTTCCCTGTACTATTTTCCTCTATCCTTCCAGAACCATGAGTGTACCAGTTACAGATGCACTCCTTTTGTGGAAATTTGCACTCTAGCTTTTCTTGTTTTCAAGAACTTTTGACCCAGGTTCTACCTGGAACTTAATTTCCTTTTTTCTGTGTTTGAAAATTTGCTGGCATATAGGGCAACAATTTAAGTACTGAGAAAATACATTGTACAAGCAGTGTGAAATGGGGACTGAATCCACTATTAAAGACAGTGAGAAATGAAAAGCAGGAAACAAAGAACATTTATAAATGTATACAGGCAGGTTTTCATATAATCAAGGTACTTCTGTCATAATCTGTATCATGATTTGGAGATGAAATCAAAATCCACTTTCTGTATTCTACTGCAACAATATCTTATTGCTTGAATGGACTTATGGGCTTAAAATCAGAGAAAATTCTAGTGGTGATTTCAGTAAGAACTAATTCTAAGTTCTGCTAATTAGCTAATAGCTAAGTCAAATTTAAACTGCTCAGAACCAAGCAAGAATGTGTTTCTGAAATTTTTATCTGGATTCTTTTAGTGTTTTGTGTCCAAAAATATTCCAGAAAAATCTTTTTTTGTATAATAAAAAGTTAGTCATAATCCAGCTACCACTTGCACCAAAGGCTATTATTTTAGTTGGAAATGTAAAGGAATGGACCTGAAACCAAAATCCAGTTAAATAAACTTCTTAATGGAGGGAAATTCCCTTCGTGCCACTTTGATATCCGCCATATGTTTGATGGTTTGTTTTTCCTGAAAAATAAAAATATCAGGAGATACAAGGGGAGCGAGTTGGTAACTAGCTGATGTACAAGCTCTGAAAGACTACTGGGGAATGGAAAGGGTTTTTTGTTATTTTCTTGTAAAAGGAAAAGGAAAATGAGGAACAGATAGTGCAAAATGATTCAGTCCTACACGGTGTAATCTCTCAGTGAGTTCGTCTTCATTCTATGTCACTTGAGTGAAGCAGAGCCTTTGTGTGAAAGAGTTTCCAAGGCGAGAAGCAGAGGGGCAAGGAGGAGTAACACTTGTGTTCGAACCGAATCCAGTGGCACTTCAGGGAAAAGAAAAAACATAGACCACAGTTGTGGCAGCGATTAAGAAAATAATAACCCCCGCCCCAAGTCACGACACATGCTTCCCATATGTTTGCCCTGGGAATCTGCCAGATACGGCAGGATCTGGTGACACTGCTGTAGAGTGATTCAAGGCCTGAAGAAGCCTTCCTGCCCTCGATGTAGTTGGGGTGGGGTAGAGTAGGGCACTGAAATGGGTGCCGGCTTCTTGTTTGATTTCCCACTGAAGGGAAAAGCATTAAATAAAGCTGGCAAAAAGAACTCCCAAAAGTGCTCTGTCAGGAAGAGTATTTCTGCTAGATTTGAAAAACCGGTGGAAAAAATGTCCTCTTCTCTGAAATTTGGCCTTAAAAATATAGAAAAAGGGAGAGTCTGGTTCAGCATGTTCATTCGGCTCTCGAGTGCACTTCTGAAGCAAATCCCCTGTTTGTTCCCACTTACCACACTCCGGTTCACATCACGGAGCGGTCTCTGAGTGAGTGAACTGGATTCCTTTCAGATTAAATTCAACTGGAAGATGTGCTCCAGAAGCACAGCTAGTGTGCTCCAAACAGTTTTGAATGTTCAAACCATGGGAACAGACTGGAGCTAGTGTGAATCAAAACCCCCGAAAGCGTGTCTAGTACAGATGTCAGGTCCTCAACACCAACAGCTTCTCACTGCAGACCCACTCCTGGGCTGCACGGCTTGTTCGTGTGGACACAGCCAGAGCCTCCCACTACAGCTTTCCAGAACAAGCTGGTTTGATTTTAGAGTGACTCTTTTCTTGATTTGTTTTTAATATATAGTATATTTATATAATACAAAACTCAAAACTGTAATACAATGCTTTGACTGACCTCAAACCATTCTCATTGTCTTTCATGGAGTCCTTTGAAATTACTAGGTTTCTTTCCAAATGTGAATGAGGACAAATTGTGAAATCTGAAAATCCTTTGCAATTCTAAATTCCCGTGTTCCATACAGCTGCACAAGAGACCTGAATTTCCTTGAATACCTTTGTACTTTAAACCTCTGGAACATTCAGGCCCTGTTCAATCCAGAATGCCATGTGCACTTACAAATGATGGGAAGAAGCTGTTCTTTCCCTCTGGTATTCCCTACGGGATGGACCATACTTTATAGATTTCTTCTCCCCTCCAACCCCCAATCTGTCCTGTTCCCATAGAGTGAGCAGGTTTTGCACAGTTAAACTCTGCAGGTTACTGCCTATGAGGTGGCAGTCAGCTGAGTATTTATGAAGGGAAATGCCTGTCTCACACCTATAAGAGATGACAACTTCAGCCATGAACCCAGCTCTTCATTAGGCAGCATATTTCCAAAACTGCCTTAATTAAGGCAAAAAAAAAGAAAAAAAAGGTTCCTTACAATGGCAAAAACAATGCTTTAAAGATTTGAGAGTGCTCTAATTGCCTACATTGCTGTCTCTTTAAGCCAAGGAATGGACCCATGCTCACATCTGGTAGTCAAAACTAAATGGAACCAGCTGAGAGAATACCCTCTAGAAATTAAATTGTACAGAAGAGAGCTAAGCCAGAAGGACTTAAGTGAAAGGCTCTTTTTAATAACTCCCTTGCTTTGCACTCATGCCTTTTGTTTACTTTGTTTATTTTTGTAATAAGCAAAAACAAATTAAAATGTCCCAGTTGTTAGCATTTAGCAAAATGCATCCACTGTGCATTTAGGAGTGCATTTTCCATCCCATTTCACAATCAGGATGTCATTCATGGCCGCAGTACTTCTCTGGAATGTTGGCCTGCAGCTTTATGAATTGATTTTAAAATGTAATGGAAATATACTGTATGTGCACAGTAGCCAACTCTTCCAATGTTAATAACTGGGACATTTTCGTTTGGTTTTTGTTTATTAAAAAAGGCCTAGTCCTAGGAATAGCCATTTGACTCCTTGTGTTGAAACTGCCTGTAACTGCCTGCTTATGGAGCTGTCTTTAGCATGGCTGAGGCCACACGCAGCTTCCTTTGGCTTGTTTCATAAACTGCCAAACCATGTGGAGAGATGGGATGATGCCTTGCTTTCATTTTGCTAACAAACACATCCTCCACACAAAGCTTTTTGTCAAGTTGGTAGTTTCTCTCCTTTCTGCCTGAATTTATAAAACAGATTTTTTACTAAGTTGAAAGCTGAAAGCAACAGCCCAGTTCGACGCCTCTTCAACTCCAGAACAATTCTAACCAAGGTCAATAAAAACTTCAAAACTAAGTGTCCAAAACTGGAACCTTGCTGTACAGACACATTAGCAAATTTTTTATCAACAAGACCTCTGTAAGATGTCAGCATTCATTGGCAATTCAGGTGCTTAATCACACAAAATATCAGAGAGAGGAAAATAACATGTTTTGAGCACTTATCACCAATAACAGACAGATATATAATCAGAAATAGCAAATGAACCCTTTCCAACTGTCTCGCAGAAAGGAAATATAAAGAAAGAAATTTACCACTGATATTACTTCTGGAAAGGGAGCTGATTCTATGTGATATGTAATAGTATCATGCCACGGTATTCACAGCCTACAATGCAGCTAAATTTTCTTTCAAAGATGTACAAGAGCTACAGGGATGTGGAAAGTTAAATATTCCTGCTGTGAGTTTGGTGTGAGCTCTCCCTTTCCTGAATAGGAGCAGCACCATTTAGGGAACCAGTGACTTCAATGCAGTCCTTCCCAATGTTTACACTGTTCAGGTATTCATTCCTCATATTGACGTATAACTTTCCTAAAACTTCAAACCATGGAACAAACACATCCTGATTAGTTGATATTCACCATGGTGCATTTTTTTGTCCATGGTAACTATTGACATTGAGAGAAGATACTTATATTTTCTCCTTATAACTGATGTTTATTTACAACATTGCTCTTGCTCAAAGACATGATGGATACAGGTCATGACTGGCTTGCACTGTGCCCCTGTACAGACTAGGCAAACATTGAGGTCCTGTCCTTGTGAACTCAATTTGACTGCAAAAAAAGTGCAAAAAGTGTTTTGAATGAACAAGTTACTGATTACCATGCATTCAACACACCAGATTTATTGTGCTGAATATTCTATCCAGTTTTCACAGAACCAGAGAACAGTTTAGGTTGGAAGGGACCTAAGAGACCATTTAATTCTAGCCCCTCTGCCATGGGCAGCTTCCACGAGACCAAGTTCCTTAAAGACTCATCCAGCTTAGCCTGAAACACTTCCAGGGGTGGGACATCCACAACTTCTCTGTTCCAGTGTTTCACCATCCTCACTGCTTCTTAATATCCACACTAAGCCTACACTCTTTCAGTTTACATCCATTCCCATTTGTCCAATCACTCTGTGCCCTTCAAGTTTTACAAAGGTTTTAGTGCAAAATCTTAGTTCTTTTAAACTTTAATTGGGCGACAGCCAGGACAAAGAATTGGGTGGTATAATAATATAAATAATTATTTTATTGTTGGATTTTAACAAGTGAAAAACTTTTATGCATTGCAAAAAAAATAAAAAGAAAAAAAATAAGAACGTCAGGCTGCAATAGACCTCTTGGTGACACCCTGAGTGTCACAGGACTCTGAACATATAATCCTTTCCTTTTATAACATACTGATAGTTGCACTGAGAGTACCCAGGGAGCCATACACATGTCCTTTGCAGGAAGTTTAACTCTGCTTCTGAAAAAAAAAATCCAAACAAACAAAACTCCATGTTTCAGTGTGGTGGAAGGACTTCATAGGAAATCCCAGCTGTGGAAGAGCAGCTCTCAACCTTTGGAGAGCTTGCAAAATTTCACTTTCAGTTACCTCACTTCAGGCCTTGCAGTCTTGAGACCAACATAAAGCAAAACCTCTCATGAGGGGTATATAAGTCCAAGTCTCTCAGCCTCAGCAACTCTGCTCTCCTAAAGGTGCATTGCAGCGTGAAGCAAAGGAGAAAATAACACAAACTGCCAGTCCAAGAGGGAGCAGAGTTATAAAACTGAACTCTAAAACCTTGCTTGCAGCAGTGCTTGAAACACAGTGTTGCATACACCGGTGAGGGACAAAACCCTCCTTGCGCTGCAGACAGCAGCTTGCAGGATGTACTGCTCAGGGAAGACAAACACCTATCTTATGCTTGCTTTACTGGTGATGCTTGCTGTTGTTTAAAGCAGAATACTTGCCCTACTGACCTTGCAGACTCAATGAGATTAATTCCCTTGGGCTGCAAGTGGGGAATTCACAACATTTAAGCATTGTTCTATTCTTTTCTTCTTCGAAAAGACTACAGATATCTCAGAGCACTTCTCTGTCTTATTCCTTACTATTGCTGTGGCTCCATGCCAGCAAAAAATAATGTTTCAGCCTCTCATTGTGATCCTGCGCCAAGTACAGCAATATGAAGGAAGCATCAACATAATCAGCACAATGTAGTGTCTCTGAGCCAGCAGGGATATGTCACAGCTTTATGTAGAATTCCCTATCTTTTTATTTTATTATAGAGACCACAGACTGGGATATTATGGGTCACTAAAAGGTCATGTTACAAAAAGCAGCTTCTTTTTGGAAAGATGAGCCCCTTTTTAGTATGTCATTAGATTATTTTCCTTCACTCAGTTGACTGCATGAAGGTGCAGAATGAAAGTTTGTTTTCTGAATTCCTTAAAAATCTTCTCTTCTTCCTGTACTTTTTCCCTTTGCCACCTGTTTGGAAAGAGGAACTTCAGCAATTTAGACAAAGACTTACCTCTCCAGCCCCACCAATGTAGCAGTGTTTAGCTGCACTATTAACCAGCAACTGCAGTGAAAAGCAGTAAATCTTGGACCCCTATGTGCTTAAATTTGTGCTTCCAAGTCATGTCTGTATGTGTGAAACTTTTATACTTACTGTAACATTTAAATTCCATTATAAAGGATTTCTTATCTCACCAGTTCCCTTTGGCTTGTCTTTCAAGACCACTTGTACTAAAATACTGCATGAAACAATACCCACATAGTCTCTTGTCTCCACCAAAAGCCAATGGAACTAGTTATTGAAATTTTTTGTATTCCTGGATACTTCATGCAAGACCTGGCATTACAATCACTGGGGTCTGAATCAGTGACCAGGATTTCTGTCTCATCTGCACAGTTTACAACGAAAGTCAGAGATACCACAATGTTCTGTGTTTCTGAGCTAATGATGGATGACATAGTCACACCACTGCAGTCCTGTGGTTCTAGTTTTACGTTGTGTGTAAATGATGATGCAGCCACTTATGTGTAGAGAATGACTCCTGTGAGGAGAGGCTGAGGGAGTTGGGATTGTTCAGTCTGGAGACAAGGGGCCTAAGGTTAGACCTTACTGGTCTCTACAACTCCCTGAAGGGAGGGAGTATTGGGGTGGGTTCTGCAGCATCTTCTCCCAAGTAACAAGTGATAGGAGAAGAGGAAATGGACTCAACTTGCACCGGGGGAGGTCTAGTTTGGATATTAAGACAAATTTCTTCACTGAAAGGATTGTCAAACATTGGAACAAGCTGCCTAGGAAAGTGGTGGGAAGATACTCACCAATCCTGGAGGTATTTAAAAGAAATGTAGATGTGATGCTTAGTGACATGGTTTAGAGGTAGCTATGCCAGTTTCAGGTTTGCAGTTGGACTCAATGATCTTAAGGGTCTTTCCTAACCCAAACAGTTCTGTGATTCTACTTGTGGTTACATCGCTTATCCTTCTCTTGATATTACATTTTTACATCTTTGTGCTCTTCCTGGCCCAGTCCTCTCATTTATCTATTGCCTGGACGTGTGGCTCTGCCACTTTCCTTCTTCACTTCTGTTCCTCTCTTTAGAGCTGGGACAATGCTATCTGGTGATATTTTTGTTCTAACAGCACAGAAAAACAGCAATAGTGGGAATTTATCAAAAGTAAAATTACATTTGACTGCCCATATTGCCTTCAGTAGTTTGATGAAGGAAGACAGAAAAATGAGTGTTGTTTAGCTTGAATGTAGGAGTGACTTTGACACAGACTTCCAGAGTATCACTATAACCAAACAGGTGAAAAATGGACTGTGTCAATGGATGATCATGTAGGTGAAAGATTGGTTGTACCACCACCCAAGGGATTGTGATTAGCAGAATGAAGTCAAGCTGGTGGTGGTTACTAGTGGTGTGCCACAGGGATTGATATTGGGCCCAGAAATTTTTAATGCTTTAGTTATTGAGCTGTTCACTGTGATGGGGTACATCTTTAGGTAATTTACAGTCTATATTAAATTGGGAGGAGCAGAGCTGCCGGTCAGAAGAACTTCAACAGAGAACAGTCTGGCTAGACCCTCAAGAAGTTCAAATTAGGGAAATGAAAAATCCTGTATTTGGGATGAGTTCACACCACGCAACAGTGTAAGCTGAAGGACAATTGGAGAGAAAGCAGATTTGCACAAAAAAGACCTGGAGATCTTGATGGACAGTAGGTTGAACATCTGTCAGCAGTGCTCATATGCTCATTCTCTGCTGGGAATGGTCTCTGGATCATGCTAACTTCTGAACTGTGTTTGGACATTACTTAAGGGGACACTAGTTGGCAAGTGCATTAAACATGACAAGGGCACTTCACTGTGTAACTGTACAGATGATTATGTGCCAGTGCCTGGGGGTGATGCCTACCAGCATCATTAATGTACAACTAATCTGTAAGGCTGTGAGTACAGAGAGAGGAAGAGTGTCAACATCCAGTATGAGGTTCCCATCCAACAGGTGGAAACACAAGAGAGAAGTGTACCTCAGGGGTGTTTCACCCCTGTCCAAAAGGTTTAAGGGTAATGCTCACACCATGACACATAGTGACAGCTTACTTGGCATTGGCATAATGGAAAAGTCAGGCAGTACCACCCAGCACCAATATGAACCATGGGGAAGCAGGCCAACACTTCCTCAAAGTTTTACTTCTGCATTTTTGCTGACTTTAAATATCAGATTCTCCTTTTGCTCTAGTCTGTTCTTGTCCCAGCGCGTTTTGTTTCCCTTTTTTTAGTCCAACCTACAAATAATGTGTGGGTGTGTTTTGAAAAACTGCTTGGTTTGTTCAAATTTTCCAGAAGCTTAACACACCTTTTATTAATGAAAGGTCCTGGAACCATTGTACAAGGGTTTACATGTGGGTCATGAACGGCAACAGTCCTATTGCAGGACTGTTTATCAAGGATCAGTTCATGCCTGGAAGTCTTGGATATGGACATTTGCACCATGAAACTCAGCTATGGGATAGTCAAGGCCTTCTAACAGCCTCAGACTCCACATATTTTCACAACAAACCTAATGTTATTTTGTGACTCATTGAATTTATCCTATGTATGGCAAATTCTGGTGTCATCTGGGAAATGCCCCTGCTGCCCAGTGACCCCTCCTTCTTTTTCTAAGGAGGCAGCTGGGACAAGCTGCCCCTCGTGCTCCCCCTCAGGTGGGCCTCATTTCTCCCTTCTGTTCTTGGGAGAAAGGCTGCTCTGTTCTGAAACATATGACTAATCGTGTACAAGTGCCCCTAAACTATTACAATATATATTAATTTAAACAGGAATGAGATTAGGTTTACAAGCTACCCCCTCCCCCATCACATATTTGTTACAATTTCCTGCTATTGTTGTACATTTCTTTTACGAAGCAATAGAAAACTTTGATGTAGAATTAACTGAACCTGTTTTACATATTCAGTTTTTGTTGGCAGTGGTTTTATGCTCCTGGCTTTGGTCTCAATGCACTACGTACACCGAGTGGGAATTTTCAAACATTAATATATACATTTTAAATAAGGAAGAAAATATAAACTCTAAGCCCACCTACTGCTTGTATGGCAGCACTTAATAGGGACAATTCTTAACATGCAGGAGCATGGACTTAATTATAAAAGTACTGTAAATCCACTAGTGCTCTACAGTTGGTTTTACATGCACACACATACACACACATTTATAAATGTACAGAAGCTTCTATCGAGAGTGAGAAAGAACTAAATTTAGGCCAGATGCTTGCTCTCAGAAAAAAAGATAAGCAAACTCTGTAGAGGTGTTAGAAATTGAGATGGTTAGAAAGATTTTTATCTTTTAGAAAATATTGAGATACTGAAGTTTCAAAATTCTTTATCTTAAAAAATCAAACATTACTACATGGCTTCCTGCCTTCCTACATCCCTTTTTGCCAGCCCGCTCACCTATGAACCTTCTTAGTTCTCCACCTTCCTATTTTTTCTTCCAGTGAAATAATTGGAGAAAGATCACAGAAAATAGTACAAAAATTAAATATCCACTATCTTTGTTTCTTTCATTCTGTTTTGACAAAGTCCATGAAAAGATTTATTTCCTAAAGTATTAAATTTTTCAAGTTCTTTATATATTCAGACTAAAAAGTATAGATATTAATTCACAGGTTTATAGTTTTGGCAACTGAACAAGGGAAAAATGGGGATAGGAAAACAAAATCGGGTTCCAAGGAGGAAAAATAAACTACCAAGAATGCATTTTCCTGCCTCTCCTTCACTGTTATTGTTTATTATTGCTCCTGTGCTTCCTTTAAGAACAGTAGATAATTCGAACAACCAAAAAAAAAAAAATCTGTAAAAGAGGTTTATAATTTCTTTTTTTTTTTTCTATTTTTTTTTCTCGGTGGAAATCATACATCACAATCACATCTGTATGAAAATACTAATTCTGGAGATTGTCAGACTGATGTATAATAATGCATTGGCTCCAGTCACTCTAACTGTAACCGCTGATCTGACACTTATGCATCAGTATTTTAGCTTTCCTAAACTACCTTTGTAATAAATAGAGTAAGATGAGTACAAGCATAAATTGGTACAATTCTGAGATTGAATTTTTCTGTCATAATAATTAATAGATTTATCGGAAGTTTTATCTAGCATCTTTGCAACTAAAAAAAAAACCCAAATCAGCAAACAATCCTCCCAAAAACTTAATATAATTACATTTCTTTTAGCAAAGAAGAGCAAAATGAATGCCAAGATGGTTAAAATATCTGAACTAGTTAAAATAGTTGTGTTGCAGATAATGATTATCACCTATTTTTACAAGCTTAACTTTACTTATAACTGAACTTCAGCTTAACTTTAACTTAACCCATCATGGTCTAGGCAAGATGCTTTGAAGAGACCTTGAAGTTAATTCTACCAATACTCACTTTTACCTCAGTAGATGTTAAAATTCATTGCACAAAGAAAAAAATTAAAAAAAATATCTGAGACTGAAGTAGAAAAAAAGTGACAGTCTAAGATCATATTCCCACATCTTGATAAACGCTTGCAGTTCTTGTCTCAGAAAGGGCAGAGAAGGTCTGGAATATGCACAGACAAGGAGAATAAGGATAATCAAATCTATGAATCATCCGACCTATGTTCAATATTTAGGTACAAATTCATTTCCTGAAAACAGCATAAGTTAAAGCGATTGGAAGACATACTGTAACTGTTTCTGTTTTTCTTTCCAAACGCTTCCCAAAGAAATAATTGACAAAAATGTTGGAATGGGGTTTTCCTACTTTTTCTTTTTTTGAAGTGTAATGTACTGAAATTGCATTAAGAAGGAGACTTATGAGAACAGCAATATTTATCCTTTTTTTAAAAATGAGAAGTTTTAAAATATTTGACTTGGAAATACTTTACTTCTTTTAAAAATGATGTAATGTTCCTTACATAATACAAAAAAGGTTTCCATCAA
Source organism: Vireo altiloquus (assembly GCA_013396875.1). NCBI lineage: Eukaryota > Metazoa > Chordata > Aves > Passeriformes > Vireonidae > Vireo > Vireo altiloquus. The sequence goes on from VZRF01013940.1 coordinate 829,258, forward strand.
TTTGTTTCAGGCTCTCACATCTCTGCATATTGCATTATTAAAGCTGGGTAACACCAAAGTAAAATTTCACATAAAAGTTTATTCATAATATTCCTTTTCTTGTGTTCTGTTCCTTGTTTTGTTGGCAGAGGTGAGGGGTGGGTATTTAATGAAGCTCGGGTTTAGGGGGAAGGAAAAGGAAAAACAGGGCAGCTCACCTCATCCCAAAGCTGGCACTCAGAGCAGAACACACTGCCAGTGGTGGCCACGTCTCTCTGCTGGCTGCAAAGGGAGCTGGATGGCTACTCCAGAGGTGTATATCTGAATCACTGGTGTCTAAAAGTGAGCTGAGTCCTACTCGTTGGTGCTGTGATACAGGAACAAGAGGGAGCCCAGGCTTCCTCTCGCACTTCCATTCGTAGCACCACAGTTTAGAACGGCAGAACAAAACCCTGCAGGGCACTGACCTAAATGTCTCCGTAACAACTATCAAATCAGAGAATCACTGGGTGGTTTGGGTCGGAAGGGACCCAAAAATCACCCATTTACAACCCCTCTACCTTGGGCAGGGCCAGCTCCCACTAGACAAGGTTGCTCAGAGGCCTATCCAACCCGGCCTTGAACACTGCCATGGATGGGACATCCACAGCTTCTCTGAGCACAAGTCGTATTGGAAATGGGAAAGTTCTTCCACCCAGGTGTAGAACTTGCACATCGATGATGGAACGTGTCAAAGGTGAGGACCCATCCATCCTTTCCTCAGAGGAAAGTCAGGGCAGCACTCAAGCATTCAAGCACAGATTGAACCCAGAGCCTGGCACAGGCTAGCCCTGTCTGTAGCTGCTCTCTCTGGAACCTGGGATCAGTAACTGTGAGGTGGTTGAGCTGGACTGTGTCTCTGTAAAACTATGCAAACGTTGCTTTATGGGCCTCTTGTTCCCTGAATAAGCATGCAGCTGACATGCCTTTGAAGTACATGCAGCTGCACATATTTACCCCTTTTCTGCCTGATATGCAACAAGAGATTTATATTTCTCTGCTAACTCTGTGCTTTTCTTCTCCCACAGCTCTCATCTCTAATTGTTTGGCTATTAATTAATAATATACTACATAGGATTAGGTAATCAGGAAAATTGGCATCATTTACAGCAGTATTTACTACATTTATCTTTGTTTTTATACTTAAATTTCATGTTTCATTCCAAGGTTTTACAGCCACATTTTTATTTCCATGCCTTTACTAATGAAGACTGTTTGTGGCCAAAGTACAGGATAAAATAAAACTTTATGATCTTAACTGTAAGTTGGTGTAGGGTCATTAGATTTGGCAGTCAAGCTATACTAACTTGGAGTTCAATATCCAGTGATTGTTTCCAGTTTGATCCACTGGGGCATTCGTAACAATAAATGTTAAGCTTTCCTATTTTACAATAATGTAAGTTCCAGGGAAGCGTTAAGATTAAATATATGTTCAGTTTTGCCTCCCTTGAATTAATTTTTGGTGGGTTTTTTGTTTCTCTCACTGCCAGAGAAGCTGCCTTCCTGAGGGATAAAGAAGGAAACTTTGATTTCATGGAACAATACCATTTTGAGCTCCACAGTTAAACAGAGCTGAATCAGATTGGCATGAACATAGCATCTATAAAAGAAAACTTCTGCACTTCCAAACTAGGTCTAAAAATTCAAAAAGTGACATTACTTTTCTCAAGTAAGCATTGAACCATTACATTAACATGATTTTAGGAAATGAAGAATGATATAATATTTCAGAACAGTAAGAATCTGATCACTTGTGTTTTCTAACAGATATGTTTGGCCTTTTTTTGGGAATTTGTTTGGCTTCTTGGCTTCTGTGTTTTCCTACCAGTCCCTATATTTACAACTTTTTCCTTCCACTATATAACCAGATAGTTTCTCATTTAGATTTAAAGTCTTGGCATTTTCTTTTGATTTTTACTATCTCCCTGATATTTAGGATTCATAGTGATAATTTAAAAATTTTGTATATGTAAGATCTAATGACTTTATTTCTTGTTTATTGTATCATTGTCTAGAATGTCACTATCTTGTTCTCTATCAGTCCACAAATAAACTGGGAAAACAGCTGTCAGTATTTAGGTGGCTGTCTAAATACAGACACCATCTCAATGCATGGCAAGAATTAGGGACTTTAAACACAGGATAAGTTTTTGTGCATGTAGGTGCAGCTGGTTTTATACTACTATTTTCAAGCAAAAGGTTTCAAAATTAAGTCAGTGACTGCTGAATTCAGATAAATTGGATCTAGAGCTCAACAACTCCTAACACAGTTCTTTTAACACGAGAACCACTTCTTTCAAGTCAAGATCAATTTTCTCTGTTGAGCAGTAGTAGAACCAAAATATTGTTTTCCTCTCATGTTACTTCAATGCCTCTTATCTGTGTGTGTCCAATTTTAGAAGAATTACTCTAGGAAAGTATGTGGATTTACTAATAAGGTGATCTTTTTTTATACTGTAATATCTGTTATAGAATTCATATATGAGAGATTCTTGCAGGCAGGATCTTGTCACCAGCAATAGTTAGTATGGCTTGCATATTGTAAAATTGCAATTTGCAAGTCAGTCCATTAATGAGCAGTCTGACAGTAAGCTTCTAAAAGTTACCTGTGATACAGTTAAAAAAAGGATGATTTGGATCTTCCAACTCAGGAAGTGAGCTAAGACTAAAACCAACAAGGAACATGTGTGTATGAAAGTCTTGACCTGGTTGTGAAATCATGGTCAAGTTGTCCCATGTGACCTTCTCAGGCAAATTATCATGCAAGCCTGAAAATACGGGTCAGCTACTTCAATCTATTATCAGTAACTGCCTTCTAATTTAGTATTTAATGCATACATTTATTTAAGGGGCAAGTCCTATCCATGTTTAGGCAAGAAAAATTCCTGTACAAGTGTTGGGAAAGTTCTGCATAAAAAATTAAATTCTTGCTTTGATGTGAGAATGAGGCTGTCCTGCAGGGACCAGATCAGCTTGCCAGCTGACCACAGCTTTGAAGGCCAGCAGCGTGCTTTGCACATACTGTGAGCCATTGACTTCACCAGATAAAAGTTTAGGAGTTCTGAATAAACTTAAAAACTGAATCATGAGCTTTGTGTTGACATGAGCTCTTTCCTCTAAACAAATTTTAAAGCTCCGAACCAGGCTTTTTCTTTTGAGAAATTGTATTTTTGGGGAATTCCAGAAGTTCCTCATCCATTATTCTCCACCCTCCCTAGTTTAAAGTATTTCTGATACTCTAAGATAGCTCAAGGTTCAGTGTGGATGATGAAGCATAAACATGACTCTGAGTTTAGTGGTTAGGGATTTCATAATGTTAAAGGGAGATCTTGAAGCCAATTCATGCCTTAAAATATAGATGCATCATTGCCATGAATGAAGGAAATTAGGTGGGTCCTCAAAGCATTACATTATGCATTTCTATATTAGCCTATAATATCTTTTTGTCCTAGTGACCCTTTGTATGAAGAACTTGAGAACTAGAAGATAAGAGAACTCCCTTGATCCACAGATTTATTTTCATCCTTTTCAGCCTCCTTTGAGTCTTCTAATGGGAGATAAGTGCCATGAGTTCAGATGTCCAAAAGACTAATGTGCTCTTTCTCTGTAATTGAAATGTGCTTCCTATAAAACCTTCAAACCCATCACATATCAATATAAGGATTAAAAAAACCCAAATGAGTGATTTGGTGAAGTCGTTTATTTTTTTTTTTTTTTATATCCTAGATGAGGGCCAGGAGAACTGAGGGAACAAGGCCACTGAGTCTTTAACCCAGTTCGATACCTTAGGGCACTGGTAGCCTTTAAGGGCATGCAAACAGCCTGTCAGGGGACAGTGGTGACCACCAACAAGTTTCAAAACCTCCTTGACACCTCAGACTCCTCTGGGTCAGAGGGACTCTAACCTCACTGCTGTCAGGGGTAAAACCCTTCTTGACTTTAGCTGGGCTAGGATCTCACACGTATTTTAGCTGCCAAAGGCCATAGCTGTACATGGCCTTTACCTCTGTGTACACAACACTGCAGTGAAGGCGCTAGGCTAAAACCCAGGGGATGTGGGGTCGGTTCCCAGCTCTGCAGAAGTTTTCCTCCTACAGATGCTTTCCCCTGAAGTTTCTGGCAAGGCACTTAATCTTCACTGTGCTTTCTCCCCTTTTTTTCATCGTTTATCTGTTCTCATAAATTCTCTAGAGCGAGTCTCTGTATATATTCACGTATTTGTCTCTTGTTTTTGTTGACATTTTTATTTGTAATACAAATAACATTTATCTAAAATTCAACTTCACTGAGTCATCCATGCCAATACTATAATATGTTAACAACATCTATTTTCAGGTCACCAGAGCATCTTATGTTGCCTAACTTTTGACATTTAGTCTGTCCAAGTAGGCCTGAGAAAGCCAAAAAAGTGAGCAACTGCTTCTGCTCTCTTTATTCATGTGAAGCCACTTAGATGTCTCTTAACCTTGCTCCTCCTATGTTTTTGCTACCACCATGTAAAGATACTCATGAAAATCCTGTTTTGCTTGAGACCTCTCTAAGCTTTGTGAAGCCAAACTAAAAATATGCATCTGTATACATATGTACATTAAAATTCATAGTTGATGACTCTGCTTCTCAAACAAAGCTATTTGTGGGATAAGGAGATCAAAGTTCACACAGAATCATTTTTGCAGATGCCAATAAGCCATTTTAAGGGTTTGCCTGCATAACAAGCTTAGTCTAAAGACTGGAGGAAAAAAAAACCCAGCTAGTTACAGATAATCAACCATATCTGTCCCAGGGTACAATGAGAGTCTCTTAGACACATCTCAAGATACATTCTTTACCTGTTGAATACGTATGAAATTTGACCTATTTTTCCTGCCTGAGAAGTCCCATTGCTGTGTATCTGATGATATTTAGTGTGCATTGCTGCTTTCCCCTGCAGCCTAAGTGCTTCCATTAGGTTCAGCACGAAGAGCAACCCTGAAGACAACAATGAAATCTGAGCTACGTAGACAGCAGGAAATATTTGCAAGCTGTGCGAGGTCCAGCAGTGATATTTAAACAAAACATCACGTTTTGCAGGAGAATGCTACATGCTGATCACTTATGAACTAGACCCCCTCCCCTTTCTCTCAGAGAGGAGACAGTATTCATCTCAAAGTACACGGAAAACTACACTACAAAAAGCAAAAAGAAAAATAAAAGCACTTTGAGAAGATTCACTGTAGAGGCATCTGAGAAAGAATGAGAGAGAGGAAGGAGGCAGAGATCGAGGAAGAGGTGATTCACACTGCCTCACTGCAGGCATCCATTTCAGGCTTCTTACAGACCACTGAGACAGCAAGGCTCCTGCAGAATTCCCTTTGGGCTATATGTTTGATTAATTTAGAGGAATTGGCTTCCTACTTTGGGATAGCTGGGCTATCCTAAAGTGAATCTCTCCCAGATGATTACCTTTTAACAATATCACTAGGAGGCTTATATTGTCTGTGATATTTACTTGCATCACAAACCAAGAAAGCAGCAGCAGTGGGTTTATAAAAAAAGGAATAAAAAAGTAATAATGTGCTATTTAATAACGGACTAGGTCCTTTAATGTGTGTAATTTCAAACTTATTGATGATCCTCCTATCTTACTTCTGTAGGATAGTAGAAGTCATTATGCATTTTTTCAGGCTGAGAGATATAAGCCAAACTGAGACACTGAAAGGTGAGGAGTAGTCTTGAAAATGGGTCTGAGTTGCCTGAGCCAGATGATCTGTACACTATCTATTCACTCCTTTGGCTGTTTCCTCAGCTTCAGCCTGAGCTGAAATGTTCAAGCTGTTCAAATGAGGGTGAGCTGACCAAAGGGGCTGGGGAGCCACCAGCAGATGCTGTGCGTGCTTGAGAACCCAGCTGAAGTTTGTGTCATGGACATCTGGTGTTCGTAGTGCAGGTTTGAAGGTTCACAGCTTTTTGGTGTGCAGGTCTGGTCCTGAGAAAGGGCAGAGATCCCCACTGAAGAGGCACTGCAGACATACCCACAGAACCTCAGGGCAGCTCTCCCTCTGGTGCACCAAAACATGGGGACTCAGAGAGGGTGCCAGAGTGTCCCAAGAGGCACAGATTTTCCCTGGGGTGTTTTGTTGAGAGTGGAAGCTTTCCTCCACAAGAGTTAATCGTGGCCTGAGATCCTTGTCTTCTCTTTGCCCTACTCTTCCTGTCAGCAATTATTCCACGCTCAGACCAAGTTTAATTTTTCAAAATCAGCTCACTAGTGGGTATTTGCTAAACCCTTCGGACTCAGGGAGGGCATTTGAAACATGTCCTCTGCTTTGTCCTTGGTCCATCAGTTTTTTAAATACACTACTTCCCACTGAACAAACTCTTCAAACACATTCCTGCCTATGGGACAACCGTAAAATTCTTTCTATCTAGTTACTGTCTTGTTACTAGCCCTCAGATTTGATCCCTGTGTCAACAATGTGGTTAGGAAACAGGTCATATTAAAATAGATAAGGGTATCAGGTTTCTATCAGTCAGAAGACGGCTACTTCTTTTTTAAAATGCAAAAATTTTGTGTGGGAGTTTACTGGACCAATATGAAATCAAATGGAGCATTTAAAAGAGCAATTTACTACTTCAAGCATGTTGCAAAAATATGTCTGTAAAGATAAAAAAGGGACTAGTCCAAGATGGGGCAATAGCTTTCATCATTCAGTCTCATAAATGTCTAATCCCACTCACAGGGGATAATCCCACTCTCAGAGATAATAAACAGACCATGTTTATTTTAATATAAAATCCTTTAAATTGTGGTGTTGCTCTTTTCTTGTACATGACTAATTGTTTTATGCTACCCTTGGGAGCCCAGTTTTCATCATAGCATGTTTTCCTACCATGTGTCCCAGTTCTGTGACTAATTCATCTATTAAAGAAATTGAGGTATCATAATACTTTTCTAAGGCTTGCATATGTTCCCATGAGATATCCATTCCCCACGTTTCCCAAATTTTCTGTGTACAGGACACTATCTTCCATTTAGCTTCACTTTCTGAGGGTCACATTTTCTGCTTGATGTGTACCAGAGTTTTGGCTATTTGAGCAAAAGGAAGTAATTTAATGGACAGCAATCGTGATCCTGGCCTTCTGTCTGGACATTAGGTGTTTCACATAGTTTAAAAGTGAGCAAAGTAGTTTCATGCCAGTTCCAACTAAACTTTTAAGAGCTTCTGTGATAAAATGGTTCCCAGCCTTGACAACATAACAGTATGTAGCTGTGATTTCCTAGATCCAGCCCAGGAGGGCAAGGTTTAAAGGTAATTATTTTCTCTCTTGGTAATCTCTTAATTTATAAAGCCTGCCATAACCTGCAAATGGTTATGGTTGGTATATAACTGGAAAACACTCACTTTGTCCAACTTCATGGATGATTTTTTGGAATATGCGCTAGGATTGCAGATTTCTGCTTCTCTCATCTTTAATATTCTGCACAAATAAGGTCATTATCAGTTTAAAAAATAAAAGTAGGCATTGTCAAGTGCAAATATCATGAACCAGAGAACAGCAACCTCTTTTTGCCTATGTTGCTGGAGAAAAGGCACAATTTAGAACAAAGTTTGCATCTCTTAGACAGAGTTAACATTCCCCATTCCAAAATACCAGTATTGTGATTACACCTCTTTTAGTAAACAAAAAAAGTTATTTTACCCCTTAGTTTTGATTGAAAAACTCAAAATCTTTCAAAATATGCTCCCATAATATCATAAATGTGATAAAAAAAAATAAAACAGTCTTGCATTCTTCTCAGGCCCTCTTAATTCTTCACTGTGGTTGCATTTAAGCATATGACACAGAATATGTCAGGGAGATAACTTCTGTTCATAAAGCTGTGTGGATGTTCATGGGCTTGGGGAGGGAAGCAGGGGACTGACCATTTGAGTTTAGATCTCTGTGTGTGTGTACAGTTATATGCAACTGTGCATAAATATTAGGCAAAACGTAGTAAATGAAGCAATAAAATTCTGTACACCACAATGGCATGAACGCTAAATTGTGTGCTATCTTATCAGAACCCAACAGAAAGTACATTTTAATCACATTTTTTTCCGGGGCTGTATATTTCCCATGCAACATTCAAAGGATATCACCAGATTTTAGTAAGAAATTTCAATGTTTTTGTTACATTCATATCGGAAACATAACTTTGCATTCTTACATGTTTACTGCACTTACATAATACCTCAGTTGTCAGGAAAAAATAGGAAAATAGGAAAATAGGGTTTTTTAAACAGTTTAGATTAAAAGACTGAGCCCCCTATGGATATTCTCAGATCCATGAAATTCTTTCTTCTCAGGATTTCTCTGATGGATGTGGAGGCTCATTGCCTGGTCCTAGCACTGACAGGAAGCCCCATACCTTGAACAGGATGACCTCAGAGAAGCTGCTGAGTTTTCAGGCCCCTTTTTCAGACCTTTTCTGCTGGGGCCAGTGATGCACTCCATGAACATTAAAGATTTCATAGTGCTCTTCAAAAAGGAGCCAGCCCTGCACTCCTTAACAGCAGTCGTCTTTGCCTCAGGAATTAAAGGCAATAGGAATTGACCTCAAAACAGAACTTTTCAGAGCTGATGAGAATATTTTTCCCCTGTCCCTGTTATTTTACTTGCCATGTACTAGCCAGTTTCTCCTCTTCCCTATGACCCCAAATGCAATTCCATTTTTTTTCTTGCAATTTACTAGCTTTTTGGGTTCCTTCTCAGGCAACTCATAGTAGTTACACTGGGTTTGATAATCAATTACATTAAGGTCTCTTTGCATTTAGTTTATAAGAACCCTTTACACTGCTGGGATGATGTAAATGGACCTCACTGTAAGTGAAAATCAACCCTTTGTTTTTACACTTTCCTTCAAAAGTTCTGTGTTTTTCCCCTACACAAAATGAAACAGAAAAGCCATGACAAAAAATGTGATCCATCTGTCTCCTCCCTTAGGAAGGAATGCCTTGAAAACTTGTGCTACTAAAGTTTTATTATTGCTCACAAACTAGATCTTAGAAGCATTTACTGGATGCAACAGAGCATCATTAAAAAATTAAACTAAACTATAGTTGTCCAAATAAATACACAAAGTACATTTTGTGATCCATTACCTCATTTTTATTGCATTTATCCACTTTATTGCTACTTTGCAGCTCAGTAACTTTTCATGGGTTTTCCAGTCATTAGTGACAATTAACAAAAATGAACCACAAAAATGATAAAACCACAATAAAATGGGAAATCTATTTTAAAACTCTTTTATCCAAAACAGTGGTCAGTGCTCCTGGTCAAGGTATGAGGGCTGTTACATGCTTTTGGAATAATCCTGTTCTCTAGATGTGATAAAATTACTGTGCATTCCCAACTGTGTCTAGAAAGGAAGGAAGGAAAGCGGATGTGACAAGTTATTCAACTTGACAATGAGGAAAACTTACTATTAGAAAACTTCCTAATTTTTTCTATGGAAAATTGAGTGGTTCTTTCCTGAACCATCCTTTGCTTCCTAAGAATTGGAGGAGGGGTGGGGCATTGCTGGTTTTTTTGTGGGTTTTTGTTGTATTTTGTGGGTGTTTTTTGGGGTTGTGTGTGTGTGCTTGTGCATTGTTTTGTGTTTGCTTTGTTTTGTTTTAAAGAGGATACACAAAATTGTAAAAGTAGTCTTTCAAAAGCTCAAACACTGTGTCAAGTGAGCTGTCAGGTCTTTTGTAACTGAAGTTTCCAGGTGTCTGATATTGCCCTTGTTCTTTAATGGTACTTGTCTGAAGTCTTCCAGAAATCTTCCAGAGGAGATGGACCCTGTCCTTAACAGCATGAAGAGAACTGCCTGGAGGGAGGTTTAGTTAGCCCAAATGATCTGAAACTGTGAATGGAAGAAAAGTGGCTTCTTGTACATTGGATGCATTTTCTCTAGTATTCCCATAATACTAATTTCCCATAAAAGCTAATATTCAACTGAAAAAGTAATTTTTTTAAAACTAAAAGTAATTGAAATTATGTAGATTTTAAAATGTGCAGACTGGTTTCCATCTTTAAGGACTCAAATATATTTTCCAGCTATCCTGCTTCATAGTTACTACCTATCAACTGTAAATCAATAGTGATTCTCAGTGAGGAATTAATTGAGGAAAAGAAAACAATGACTAGAGGACTAGAATTTAAAGGAAAGCCTTTTGTTTTTCATGAAAATCAGCAAGGACTTTTATAACTCTTCACTTGCTCCTGGTGTTACTGTTTCGGAAAAACAACCCAACAAAACAAAAACAACAGAGGACCTATTTTCATAGTTTTAAGTAATGTGTAAATTCTAGATTCGTCCCGCTTCAGTTATGCAGCTGTGTCATTTAAATAAGAACCAAGGCTTGCTTTGCATCTAAAGGCAAGAGATGGATGTCTCTAGAAGAGTGTTCAATTTCAAATGATCTAGCCTTTGGAGATCCCTGTATCTTTCTGTTGATATCTACTTTAAGTACCTCCTGCAAGTGCCTAAAGCTAAGTGTGCAAAAAGTCCATATCTGTGAGTATTGTAGCAGGAGTGCAGTTTCTAAAGATGTTAAAAAAAAAAAAAAAATCTGGTACTACTCCAAAGCAGAATGTTCTATGCTTGATATTCCATGATTAATGCATTCTTTGCTCTAGGGTGACAAGTAAGATCAGAGTCTTTGGACAACGAGCTCCATCCCTTTAGAAACTGAAAGAATCCCCTCTGAGCAGGTGGCTGCTGCGTGTGAAGCAGCCGTGGATGAGCAGCAGATCAGATGAGCATGGAGTGGTTTGGAGCAGAGGAGGAGGCCCAGCAGGAAGTGGTAGATCTGTGGACCACTCATGTCCCATTTGAGGTCTCTTCAGAGAGGTGCAACTCAACCATCTCCAGATTTAAAAATGGATTTAAAAGTCTTCATGATGATGATTTGGAAAACTCATTGACAGCATATGTATGACTTAGTTGTGGTATGCTTTTGCAAGATTACAGTTTATGCTGTCATTTGTGGCATTGCCTATGTTTTTTATTGTTCTGTTTCTGTGTTTTCAATAGTACATTCTCTTTAATTATAGTATACTCTTTGAGTAAGAAAAAAAATTAAATTAAGTCTGAAAAAAGCAGAGGACTGGAAAATGAGTGACCAATGCAATTGTTCTCAGCTCTGACACAATCCTTGATGAAATTTTAGAAGATTCCTTTCTTTATCTCTGGAACTCATCTTCCCTGTCTGTAAAATTGAAGTAGTACTTCCTCTATGTATAGTCTTCCATCAAAGAAAGGATAAGAAAAAAATTAATGACTCATAACATTTTATTGCTCTTACTGTCTGTGTTACTGGACTGCATTCTGATAAACCGAATAAGTTTAAGCCTAATCATTACACCATATTAGTGAAATAAATAATAAATATTAAGTGTCAAAGCTCAGTCCTTGTCTGAGGGACCAGCTTGTGAAGTCTTTCCATAAGATTTAAATTATTTTTGCCTCCACAACAAGTTGACTGCATCCTACCATTTACTGGAATAATTCCTGGTCTAGGCTAGACTGTAAACTCTGCAAGAGTCACTCAGGAAAGAGTTTGTTTGCTTGGGCTGTTCAAACCTCTCAAAAGCAGAGATGGCCAAGATCCAACTCCACTGACTTCACTTGTGCTTTGATGCTGTTTAAAGTATTTGTATAGATAAAGTCATTAAGAAAAAATGGGAAGGGAAGGGAAGGCGCGGGAAGGGAAGGGAAGGCGCGGGAAGGGAAGGGAAGGCGCGGGAAGGGAAGGGAAGGCGCGGGAAGGGAAGGGAAGGCGCGGGAAGGGAAGGGAAGGCGCGGGAAGGGAAGGGAAGGCGCGGGAAGGGAAGGGAAGGCGCGGGAAGGGAAGGGAAGGCGCGGGAAGGGAAGGGAAGGCGCGGGAAGGGAAGGGAAGGCGCGGGAAGGGAAGGGAAGGCGCGGGAAGGGAAGGGAAGGCGCGGGAAGGGAAGGGAAGGCGCGGGAAGGGAAGGGAAGGCGCGGGAAGGGAAGGGAAGGCGCGGGAAGGGAAGGGAAGGCGCGGGAAGGGAAGGGAAGGCGCGGGAAGGGAAGGGAAGGCGCGGGAAGGGAAGGGAAGGCGCGGGAAGGGAAGGGAAGGCGCGGGAAGGGAAGGGAAGGCGCGGGAAGGGAAGGGAAGGCGCGGGAAGGGAAGGGAAGGCGCGGGAAGGGAAGGGAAGGAACATGGAGGGTAGAAATCTCTGCTGAATTCCTTAGAACTCCAACAAATCCAACCTATTGATAAATAAGAAGAGATACATTGGATAAACTAAACATTTTCCTTCAGCAATGATTGTTGCTACTGAGAAAACAAAGTTCTCTTTCAGAGATCACTGTGCTTAAATGAAAATGAGGATACAGGTGCCATAATACTTGAGCTCGGGTAAGTTTTACATAACTGTAAAATGCATTTCAGCTTTTAAGTTACTGTCTTTTTCTTTACAATAATAATCTCTTCACTTTTACAAGCTCTATATTATTTTTAGGTAAGAAAACACTATAAAGTTCATGTTTTATTGTTCCTTGCAGTTATATAAATTACATTTGGCCAAAATAAATGTAATTCCTACTGTGTGAACTGAGAACCTAGAATGTTGATTTTCCTCAAGTTATAAACAATGTGAAGATATGTTATATTGGGTCACAATTTTCCACTGTACAGCAAAATATATAACTCACTTTTAATAACAAAACTGCATATATCATTAAAGTTTCCTACTCCATGGAGCACATATTATGTTTCTCCGCACAGCAAGGGATATCCTTTCTATGTACCACAATTTCTAAAATATTGTTTGACTGAATGAAAAATATTTTAGTGATTCGTTAGTAAAACAGCTGTCATTTTGAAAAATTATTCAAATTAATCTGTATTTTTATCAATAGTATAAAATTCTTTTTGCAAGTCCTTTCTTTTTTTTTTTTTTGTAGATCTAGTATATTTTTTGTACCTCATTCATCTTCTTTTGACGTGGTTAATGGAGATTTTTTTTTTGGTGGATGTTGGAAGTTAGGGGCACTTCCTAAAATTTAACATGCCTAGCTAGGAAATCCACAATGTTCATTATGAGAGTCTGATTCATTAAGTTTCTAGTTATGGGGATTCCAATCCATAGACTTCCCCACCTGCTTTCCATAGAAAATACAGGATTTTCTAGAGCACCAGGCTTTGCCCTAACACTTCCACCATTCACTTTCATGGTAAAATACCCAGTGATATCAGTGGAACTATTTAGGCCAATCTTGAGTGTTTTCGAATATCCTCTCTTAGAAGTACTGCCTGACAATGTCATAAACCTTCATCTAAATCGTTCAAACCACAGCACCTCTGTCTAATTGTTGAGATCATTACACATCTGCTAAAAAAAATGGTCATTCCAGCATGCCTGGAAGGTTTGTAGATCTAGGCTCTCAGATGACAAGGAAAAAAACTCAAGAACCCTGTCCTCTTCCCAAAAACATGCTTGCAGCAGCTAAATGTCATAAAGAAGTTCCATCATGGAATCATAGAAAAAATTTGGGTGGAAGGGACCTCTAAAAGCCAAGAATCCAACTCCCTGGTCAAAAATATGCTAACTTCTAAGATCACATTTCTAAAAGTCTTATCCTATTAGGCTGTGGAAGTCTCCAGAGTTGCAGATTCCATTGCCTCTCTGGTCAACTTCTTCCAGCCTTTAACTCTTCTTATGAACACTTTTTTACCCATCACCCAGAGTTTTTTTAATGACTGCCTCTTGCCCTTTAACTGAGTAGCCTTTATCTTGAACACATAGAAAAGAACAAGGAAATCGCAGAGTTCCTCAAATAAACTCTGAAAACTTTAGGGCATAAAAGCTTAGCAACAACATATTGGCTCCCTCAAGACCCTGTTGGTGCCAAATGTGGCATCTAAAGTGTTGACAGTAAACTGTCTAAAGTGTGACTGCACAATGTTACATTCAACAATGCACTTGGCACTTGTGTGACCATCTGTGTGGAAACCAAAAAACTTGGAGCTGCTGCGTTAGTATGGGATTAGGCATTGAGGAATACCTTTGCCTGAATGGGAAAAGAGAAAGAAAAAAAAAAGAGGACACGACATCACATAATTTTGTGGGGGAACCAAACTTTTTTGTTAAGACTCCTGTCAAACACATAATTTTTACCTCCAGGGGAATTTAAAAGTAAAGTGCTATTGGGAAATGAGGGAGCAGACTGAGGAGATAGAGTATTCAGTTACATGTAGTTCTGCCTGTGTAACTCACACACAATCATAAAGGTAGCTTAAATATGGAAGTGAACGTCTTATAAGAGTAGTGTTGTTGTAATGAGAAAACTTTGTGATGTATATTATGCATCTGTGGGTGCAGTGCTGGTGGAGATGAGAGAAAAATTGCATTGGTAGATCACGAAACTTCGATTTGAGATAAATAAGTATTTGATAATTAGGAAAGGTAATTCAAAACTTGGGAAAATGAAGGGATCAGTCCTATAGGATCCTGCTGATAATGGAGGAAGGCTGTTCCCAAGGTGAACTAAGTTCTAGTTACTTCATTGTAACTATGAAAAACTAAAGAAAAACTAGGGACGTGGGAGAAATATTATTTGTTTCTTTTCATTGTTAAATGTTTTTCTTGCATGAAATAGGAAAACACTAATACATATAAACCTAATTCCCTACTGTCTCTCTGCATATGTCTGTCTTTAAATTAGAAAAGTTACATTTTATTCTTTCTTTGCATGTGTGAGAACCATGTTTGAGGAAACATAGAGGAAAGAGTCACTTAAAGGGGATTTGTTTTTATGATTGTTTCTTCAGGCTTGATGTCTATATGGTAGAATTATTTATTCTGCAATGCAGTAGTATAAGAGCTTGAGAAATGTGTAATGTAGGGGCAGTTTACTATAGACCTTCTCCAAAGCTCAGCTGAGCTTCATTACCCCTCCCTAGGAACTCTCTTCCCTGCTGAGGAGAAAAATTGAAGGAAATGCTTGTGTTTCTTGAATTACTTTGGGTTACAACAATTTGCCGCTTTCTAAAAAAGAAAGATTTTTCTCAGCATGTTGGAATTTTATTACCTCTATATATCATAATCACAAAGCTATTAGAAAAAGAAACATTTTCCTTTTTTAGCACTGTGGTTTTCAGGAGGAAAGATAATTTCCTATTTAGTAAATTACAACTTTTTTTTCTTTTGGCACAACTGTTCTTGTCTTGCTACTCTGCTAGTCCCCAAACATGGCAGGACTGATACAACTTGAGTGAGATCATGGCTTACTGAAAGACATCTCAGGGCTCACAAAATTGGAGCAGAGCAACTGAGATGGGAAGAAACCTCCATAGAAAACCTGCTCTACCTCTCCAAAGCCGAATCCACTTCACTTCCACAGTCTCTTAGTGAACTTATTAAACCATTTGTGTACCTTTTGATTAATTACTGCTATCATACATCTTCATTCAGTAAATATGTGTAATCTGCATACCTTTTGTTGCTGTTCAGAGAGTGAATTTCAGCTGGAGCTGGATGGAGGAATCTTTGAAGAGCACTCCTGAGCTCCAGGGGATCTGCCAGGACAAGGGCAGTCTGAGGCGCTTCAGCAAATGCAGATCTCATAGTTGGTACAAGTGGTTATTGCATTTAAAACTGTCATACAATATGATATTATAAGGAAAAATGGTAAGTGCTAACACGGATGCATTTCACACATAAATATATTTTAACCCAGCTTCATATTTTAGTATTTTGTCTCTGTAATGAGGTTGTATTAAGGTCTGGTTTGGGGTATCATAGCCAGGTTCCTCTTATTGCACAAATTTTTCTAAACTTGACATCTAAAAGTTATGGGGTATTTTGCTCCCACTAGGGTTCCTGAGAGACTATCCACTAACTCTTCTGATGCTCAGAAACAATCAGCCTGAATTCTTTGCCAATTTTAATCTATTTTTTAATCTCAATATTATTGTTTATGGTTAGTTTTTTCATTCATACATGTTTATAGACATGTTTCTATTATCAGCTTTCAATTAATGAGTAATATGTAATAGATAGATTACATATTACTCATGAATGGAAAGATTTAATTTAGAATGGGGTCTACTAATCCTCAGGTATCCCAGTAATGTTTGACTTCAGGGATGGCACTTCTATGGGACCATATACAGAGACAGAAACTGAGAATTGCTCAATTTAAATTTATTGCCTCTACTACATTATCTGCTGTAATTTGAGCAAAATTTGCAGAAGAAAAGGCTCGTATGAGACCTCTGCAAAAACATCAATGGTACTGGGGATGCTGCAACAAAAACCTGGTAGAATCAAGGGGTCCTCACTCAGAGTTCTTTAGCAAAAAATTTTGTTATATCATGCCAGTGGGGAGCTGAGGAATCCTCAATGCAAACTGTGCATTGGTAGTGGGGTGAGGGAATTTAGAGAAACTGATCCACTCTTGTCTGGAGTAAAACTCCTGGTAGAAGCAACAAGTGAGAAAGAGAGACAATGGTACTAATGGTAACTTGGTTTTTGGCACCCAGCTCAAAGATAGCTCTAGAGTACATATTGAAAATGACATAAATTCCTGCTATCTGGTTGTGCTCTGAAAAAGATTTGCGCCTCTCACGAAGATGTTTTACAGCCTTGCTATGTAGCATCACTCTGTCCAGAAATTTTTCTGATAGAGATTTTGGAGAGCGATGATTGTAAGCTTCCCACAATGATAAAGAAGTGGGAAGGAGTTTCAGAAAGCAGCTGGCTGACTCAGTGCATGTGGAAATGATTACTTTAATGGTGCTTTTATTTAACAGAATTATTAACAATGTTGGGGGGGGTTGAAGGCTAGATGCATTGGAAAAGCATCTTTTTAAATTATCATAAATGTAAATGAAGGAATTAAATAAATCCAAATATTTGTCATCTCCCTTACCAGATCAGATAGCACCACAGTAGACAAAGCCACACCAATAACAGCCTAGACACACAATCCAGTTGCTGCTACTTAACCAGTATCCTGCATTAACTGAGCTGTGGCATAAGCTGTAACCACAGCTCCACCCCCAGTGACTCGTACCTTCCTCACATCCGTGCTATGGGGCTGCAGGCAGCAGGATAAAGGTCCACCCTGTTTGCAGGATGATGGCTTTTCCCTGAAGGCTCTTGCTCCTGCAGCCCTGCCTGAGCTCCCTGTTCCACACCTGTGTCTCTCCCAGCTCTGCTGCCTGCTCATGTACCGCTTTAGGAATGACCACAGAATTCCTGCAGTTCTGCCAAGACAAGAAGCAGGTTAAGCTCACATATTTCTTATACTATGTCATGCTGCCTCAAAATGCAGTGCAGGTGCAGTCCAAGATTTTTGTCTTTAGAGGCCATTCTTTGGGTAACCGGACAGGGGATTAAGGCATATCCTGTACTGGTAATACTTCAGCTTGGACTTCTGCATGTTCTAAACTTCTGTTCTTTCCAACTCTGTCCTGTGCTTGTAAGCAAAGCAAGAGATGCTGTGTTTGGGAGAGCCCTGCAGGCCAAGCTCTCATTCCACAGTCTTTGGACAAGAGTAGGTCTTGACACACAGAAGCTGAAAGTGGTCTTCAAAGTACTATCAGTCTTCAGTGTACTATAAAAGTGCACAAAAGATATCCTGATTTTTATGCCTAAACCAGCATGAGACTTCAAATTTTAGTGCTATAAATCAGAAGGAAAATAAAAAAAGGGAAGAGACATTTAGGTTGAATGTAAAGTACTCATTAATTCAACAATTACTGAAGTAAAACAGCAATTGTATGCTAGTCAAAAAAAATCTCTGTTGATGGAAACAAGACCAGATTATAAATCCTAAAAAAATATCCATCCCAAAATATGACCCCAAATATTACACACCACCAGACATTGCTGTTTGCAAAAAGTTCTTTTAAAATAATATATGCCAATGTACATTCACTGACCAACAGTTTTAACCTAGAAAGGAAAAAGCTTCCTTTACACAGACATAATTTCTTTTATGAAGTGGAGCTCATAAATGAAAAAGAAAAAGAATTTTTTTTCAGTCACAGAGTAATAAAATGGCAAAAAAAAAAAGGGGGGCTTTTTTTGACTTTCTTTTCTGTTTTCTGACCTGTGGCTCTGTTTCTATTCAGACACAAGTTTTTTCACAGCATGTACACTGTCATATATATTCATACTGTAGACATGAAGGTAACCTCAGCTACTAGAAGAGGAAAGTTTCCCACGAGGCAGGTTAATCAGTTCTTCACTTGACAGGATTTCTTGCAGCTTGGCTCTGAAGCAGAAGGCCATAGTCATCACCAACCTTTTACTTGGTACAAAAGAGCCCTGTTTTTCATTTCCACCTTTGATATATCTGTATTAGCACTGCAGGAGAACTTTCAATATAAAGGGAGCAGAGTTGGAAATGTGAAAACACCTCAAAGTTATTTTTCCCCCTCAAATTTTGTATTAGAAAATCAAATCTCATTGCCCAAACCCACCAAAACAGGAAAGCTCTTGCTGATGAGCAGGGTGAGATATGAACGGCATTTTGTTTACCCATCTAGGCTAAAGGACTTTCCACACTAGTACAATAAATTCTTCTCTTTTCAGGATTCAAATAGGATTGATTCTGGGAGAATGAAGAATAGAATCCCCATTGTTCCACCATAGAAGATGACCATATGCAAGACCATCTAAGGAACGAAGGTGCAAAAGTCCATGGGACCTGATCCAATGCAACCATGGCTCCTGAAGGAGCTGTTGGATGCTGTGATTAAGCCACTGTCCAACGTGTTTGACAAGTGGCAATTTGATGAAGTTCCCACTGACTGGAAAAGGGGGAACTGACTGGAAAAGGATTTCTTCCCTTTTTATGAAGAAATAAAAGGGAAAACTTGGGAAACTACAGACCAGTCAGTACCACTTCAGCGACTGGCAAGATTACAGGGCAAATCCTCCTGGAAAGTATGCTAAGACACATGGGAAATAATGAGGGGATTGGTGTCAGCCAACATGGCTTCAGTAAGGGCAAATCATGCCTGAAAAATTTGGTGGCCTTCTATGACAGGGTTACAGTGTTGGTGAATAAAGGAAAAGTAACTGATATCATCCACCTGGACTTATGAACAGCATTTGACACTGTCCTGTATGACATCCTTGTCTCTAAACTGGAGACATGGATTTGACAGATGGACTACTTGGGGAAAAGGAGTTGGCTGGATGGTCAACATCTCAATGTCCAAGTGGAAACAAGTGACAAATGGTGATCCTCAGGGGTTTATATTGGGATTGGGTCTGTTAACACCTTTGTGGGCAACATGGGCAGTGGGATTGAGTGCAACCTCAGCCAGTTTGCTGACAACACCAAGATGTGAAGGAGTCAACACACTGGAGGGGAGGGATGTCATCCAGAGGAGCCTTGATGGGCTCAGAGGTGTGTCTGTGTGAACACCTACAAGGCCAGGTGCAAGGTCCAGCAGCTGACTTGGGGCAATCCCAAGCACAAGTACAGTCTGGGCAGAGAAGGGATTGAGAGCAGCCCCCAGGAGAAGGATTTGGGAGTGTTGGTGGATATGAAAATTTAGTGAGAATAGCAATTCCAGTTGTACCAGAATAATTGTAAAAGTTTCTTCATTTTCACCATAATTGAAAGCTATTCTCTAGAAGTTGCAGCTGATCATGCACCTGTTTCTTGCTACTTGCAATAGTAGCTATCTTAAAGTGAGAGATGCTGTGTGTCAGGAGAGGAAGAGAAGGAAGAACAAAAAAAAAATTAAAAGAAGAAATGGTGAAAACGTTGAAAAGATTTATTAAACTGCCTCAAGAGTTGCAGCTTGTCTCTCTCAGCCTTTATTGTGTGAGTTCTAAGCCAAACTGGTGAGGCAGAGAGTAAGGTAATTTGTAGTAGTGCTTCACTGGACAACCTCATCAAGTTTACATAATTGATTTATCTTGTTATTATCCCTGTCGTCTTAGGAAAATCTGTTTTAAACCTCCAGGATATCTCTTGTCCTTTTGCTTGGCAAGGTTTTCACTTTAACCCTCCCCCCCCAAAATATCTTGGAGCGCCATTATAACTTTCAGTCATATTGTGCATTTTCACTATATTACAGATCTCTGTTGTTCCTATTTAATTATGTGCTTTAAAATGTTATCAACTGCCTGAAGGAACTTGCAATGACTGGTCTAGAAAAGTCCCCATTAAATATGTATGTTTCTTCATTATATTTGATACTGAGACCATGAATAATGACTTACCCTAGATTTCAGTAACCAATTTCCATAATATTTACTGGCAACGACTCCGTAAAACTTGTTGCTATAGTGACTTAATCTTGGTCTTAATCCAGGTCCCAGAGGAGGTGTCCATTATCACAAAAAACCTCTGCTGGAGCAAGCATCTGTAGCTGCAGTCTTGGAAGAGAAGGACCAGGGACTACCCAGGCTGAGTTTCTGAACTACTGTCTCACCCCCTCAGGCCGCTTGAGACCACAAGTAAGGCTGCATTGCCTTGTAATAAGCACGTGTTGGAAATCTTACAATTTCTCTGTGCTTTCTACAAAAGGTAAAAAATTCTTACTGCTCCCACTAGTTAAAAAAAACACTGAGAAAGGAGGAACCCATCTGCAAAACTGGAGCTGAAGAGAAATATCCCAACCACCACATTCTTTTGCCTCCCTGTTCTTGAATCATTCTCAAGTCTACCATTTGACATTATTTTATTGATTCCTTAATAATAAATAGACAGAAGTGTTTCAGGTCTTTTTTTTCTTCCTCAAAATATTTCCAGGAAGCTTCCCTTAAAAATAAACATGGAGTAGTACTTTTCCCCTATGTGCCAGAACTGGGGAAAGATTGCCAGGTGTACAGGGTCTTCCACAAACATGTGAGGAACAATTTGCTCAATTTCTGGCCCCAGCCAGGTGCTGCAGGGGTATCTAGGTGGAGGCACAAAAGGGGGAGTGCTGGAGCTGACTCCTCCAGCACTGAACTTTCCTTCCAGCAGCCTGCCTGGAGCTGTGGGTCAGCTGAAATGTCTCTGTGCAGGCATCCTGAGGTGGGTAATAAGGAATATATCATTTCAGTTTTTCCTGTAAGAATATATCGCTTGTTATTTTAGCAAAATGCTGTGTTCCCCAAGAGACATGCTGACGTTATGAAGTGGGACTTTCCAACAGAAAAGTTGACTGACTGACTGACTGACTGACTCCCAGATTTACAAGTCTGCATGAGAAAAAGGCCACTGAATTCCAGATGTAGTGCATGCCAAACAGGCTGTGTATATGAAAGACCTAATTCCAAAATCTCACCCAAATAAAGTTGGTTTTACACCATAATTTCCTTCTTGCTACAGTCCTGCAGGTGACTGAAGGAAGATCCAGCGTTCAGTTTGGGTTGAGAAGTCCTGAGAGGCTGGCACCAAGGGGCTTGCAGGAGCAAGCACTTCTGACTTCACATGAAAATTGGCCAATCAAAGATCCTTTTCCTCATATTTTTCCTTATTGTAAGACTTCCCTCCTCTCCAGTCTCCTAAGTAAGCACTTCAGGTCATCTTGATGTTTAAATAGTATTGTCCTACGAGTGTAACATGATGTAATAGTAGTGTTAGCGTGATCCCAGATTTTTTACTTGATGTTGTCTAATCTGGAAGCTTTGGACTGTGTTGGAAATGTTCCTCCTCCATGAGCAGGAGTGTTTGCTCTGGTTCCTGAGCCACAACCTAAACTAGGCTTCAAAGGGAGAAAGCTGACCTTCTGCATAGCGCCTATCAGAGATTGCCAATTTATCCTGAAGACACTAAAAACAATTTGCAGTTAGCTTAGAGTGACAAGTTTAACATTCACTTATCAAGTGCAGCAATTTATTTTTACAGTGTTGCAAAATGGCTTGGGCCCAGCTAATTTCACTTGGAGGAACAAATACTGCCACAGCCAGAAGGCACAAAATGTGCAACAATAATCCTTAAGGCAACACACTGTAATTTGCCTTCTTCTGTTTAATGCCATGTCAAACAGAAGGATTTCTACACATTTCAGATGGTGGCTGTGTTGCTTTCCCTTGGTTTGAGTTAAAAAAAAATTGATTTACTTCAGAGAGCAGTGATAGATGAAGGATATGACATGCACTGAGCATGCCTAGTTCCTTGCTCATGCCAAAAAAATCCCAGAAGGATAAATCTTGTTTCCTGCCTTACTTCACAGAATTTAACTTTTTAAACAAGTCATGTTCTGTGGTTTGGACTCTGTGTTTATATCTGGGTTTGTTTCCAGGCTCATGGACAATAATAGTACATGGGTCTGAAAAATCTGAACATTTTCATGTGGAGGCAAATCTTGGTGATTTAATCTTACTTTCACTCTTATTATTTGCATTAATTCTTATAAACCAGCCCTTACAGATAAGTTGCAATAAAGGGTGATATTTTCCAGGTATAAGCTGGAAAATATGTGAACTTGAGCTTTCATTTAAGTCAAACTTATTTCCATGATTTCAGACTGTACTTATATATTCATACTGGAGACTTTATTTATTTTAGTAAATATGGAGCTGGAAATTAAGACTTAATTTTAAAAATATGTTCTGTGTTTAAACTGACTTGTACATTTTATACATACCCACACACACATACATATATAAAACCTTTGTGATCCACTGATTATAGCTGGATTCAAGTTGAATTGGAAGCAGAACATGAGTGCTATTGAACCTGTTTGCCTGACTGCATTTAGAAGGTTATAAGAATATATATATCTTTCTGGATTTCCATTAATAATAAAGATTTCCAAAATAATTTTAAAAAGACACTTCTATGTGATTTGATTATATCTTCCAAGGATATGCAGTGTTATCCAGACATCTAGCATGAACAAATTTTAAAAGGCATATGAATAGAATGTATATATGTAAGAGGACACATAAATGCACACCCAGACAAAGGGAAGCCAAGATAAGATCAAACTTGAGATTAAACATGGCTTGCTAGGTTTAAAACTTTAATAATGCTCTGAATTATCTCCATAACAAGTACCTAAAACTCTTTTCATATACACAAGAGCAGTTCTGCCTAATAGGCTAGTGATATTCTGAAAATGACCAGTCATGCTGTGACGGAAACCAAAAAAAATCAAAAGAAAGAAAAAAGAAAAAGTTGATGCTACAGAATCTTTTCTCATCTTGATGAAAACCTGATAAATTAGGTAGCCTCTGGTGTGCTTGGCTTTTTCTGTAGCACTCTTTGTCTAACCCACATTTTTTTCAAACCTCTGTTAACTCTAAACTATGCTTTTGCTTACTCACATTCTGGATTTTAGTGTATTATAAAAATGAATAATTTCTACCTACTTAACACATATCTCAGTAAGCTTAATATACACAGTAGTTATTCCTAGATAGATACTTGTAAAAATATGTGTGTGTGTGTATTGTAATATAAATATAAATATATGTATATGCATCTATATAAATTTATATATGCCCCTGAAAAATATGTAAAAATGGTTGTGGTTTATATTATTTAAAAAGAAAAAGCTTCTTGGACAACAGAGGGAAGAGTTCCCCTTAGTACTTGTCTGAAGTCTAAGCAGAACAGCTGATGTTTGTCCAAAGTGTCAGCTCTATGTGTTGCTGTTTGCTTCTACCGAATGATCTTCTTATCACTAACTATTCCTTTAGCAACAGTGTTATTTTTTTCAAATGACAGTATGTTGTTTTATTCCTTCTTCTCAGCATAGGAATAAACTTGAACATTTTAGGAAATAGTAGTAAAAAGAAGTGCACATGATGAATTAGTTCAGTACAACTCCTTTATGTTTCCATATAGCCAATACCTATGAGACTAGTTTCCAGAGCTCCAGCTTTATTTCTTGACACTCAAAACACATAGAAAGTATCAATCTCTGCTTCAATGTTAATACTCTCATATACATCCATAAACTTTGGTTCTTCTGCTTTCTGTGCAAGGATGTATGACCTTTATGTAGGAACTCAAAAAGCAGTTCAAAGAGGAATTCCTTCAAAGAGGGATTCCTTGAAACTAATGCAGACATCATTCATTCTTTGGCCCAAGAAGGAGTAACATAAACAGCTGCTTCCACAGTGTTGCTGAGGAGGAGGGGTGAAAGAAAAGGGAAAGAAGGAGACTGACATGCTATACTCTTGCTTCATGTGGTGCCATGTGGTCCCTGTTACACAAGACCGAGACGTGCACCTTGGACATAATCCATGTATGAATCAGGATGTTCCTCAGCTGCTGCTCCAGCTCACAAAATCATAAGAATGGTTATGCCATCCGTAACACTGGCTAAGGGAACACCTAAAGAGATGCAAAAACAACCCCAAATACTCCCTCAGATTCCAACTATTTTTAGTGGATTTCCGGCATTTGACATGATTTATTGAGTCACTAATCCTCAGTGTATTTCTTTTCTGTGTTCTTGTCCAGTCTCCCCTAGAGCCCATGCAAGTTTTTGCATCTATGTCGTCCTTAGGGGAGACATTTCATAGGTCTGCTGACTGATGGATATACAGAACAAGCTCTCTTTGGAAGTTTCTGTTTGATTCTTCTTGGGATCTTCATGGCACAGCCTTGCAGGAGGCAGTACCTAGCTCAAAGCACCACTAATGAATTTCCAGCCACGTGTGGTGGCCATTTTCTTTTTATAAAGACCAAAATGCTTACAGCATCTTGTGTTCTTATGGCTAAGAAAGTGTATATTTGAGTTTGAGGCACTGTGCTGTCCTGAGGCTAAGGCAAGCTCAGGTTGATGAACCTCTGTGGTTTTGGAATGCTTCCTGTCATGCTGAAATCATTTTTCCAGCTGAATCGAACCTTTCTACCCCATTTGAATGGCCTATTTGCTTCTTGGGGTGTGGACAGCCCTTATATACCCTTATATATACCCTTAGTGCCCAGAACACAGAGACCAAAACTTGTCTGGGTAACCATGGCACTTGTAAATAAATAAAATGTGTATCAATCACTGCTACCATACAGTCCTCTCTAAAACAAAATTGTCTCTATAAATGGGTAATTCCCTGTGATTGCTCTCCAGGGGCCTTCTCTCCCTCCCAGCTGTCCTGGGAACATTGCCTACACAATCATAACACCAAGTTCTCAACCTGGTACCTCTTGCTGTCTTTGTATCTTGTTGCCTTAGCTCCTTCCCTAGCCAAATACAAATAGTCCAACTTGCTTTGCTTTTTTCCCTATTGTCCTTAAATTATCTTTCCACCATAACTGAGCCTTAAGATATCCTTCACTTTGTTTCTGCGCCAAAAATATTTGATACGTGAATGCTTTTTCTAGTATCTTAAATTTAATAAATAATACCCCTAAATATTAAATCGAGTTCCTGGAATAGTTTTACATTTAATTACTCTTGCTGTATCAGCTTCCTAGATGCTTTTCGTTTGACTCATCCCCTAATGAGTGTGAGACTCTGCAGTGTTTACCTGAGGAGCAGGTATCTCCTGAACGTCTGTCTGGTTTTATGTGAATTCTTTTATTTCCACGCCCTGCTGATGCACTGAGGAAGGTTTTGGAAGTATGTTTCTCAGATAAACTTGGGGATTATGCCCCCTAAATTCACCATGGTACAGATAATCTATCTGAGAAAAGGAAAATTTCAGGTGCTTGTGCAATTTTTAACAGGATTTTTATAACTGTACCAGATTATCTTTACAGCTGCATCTGCAGGAATTTATCAGTCTTCTGAGAACCTTCCTCCCTATGTACTCAACTGCCTCCTGCAAAGCCCCATCCCTTATCACTGAGGTGTACACTTCAGCAGCGGGCTTATGAAAGCTATAAAGAGTATCTTCAGCTTACTGAAACAGCGAATATTTTTCAAACACATGAAGCCATAGGAGCAGGAATGAAGGAAAAGATATTTTTCATATCTGAACTTCACCTTAATTACTGTGTCTGGCTCTGGGGCCCTAAACACAAGAAAGACATGGACCTGTTGGAACGAGTCCAGAGGAGGTCACTAAGTTGATCACAGGGCTGAAGCACCTCTCCTGTGAAGACAGGATGAGAGTTGGGACTGTTCAGCCTGGAGAAGAGAAGGCTCCTGGGAGACCTTACGTCACCTTCCAGTACCTAAAGGGGCTACAGGAGAGCTGGAGAGGGACTTTTTTCCAGGGTATAAAGTAACAGGATGAGAAAGAATGTCCATGATCTGAAAGACAGTAGGCTTAGATTAGATACTGGGAAGAAGCTCTTTACTAGACAGGGAGTGAGGCAGTAGAACAGGTGGCGCAGGGAGATTATGGACTCCCTATCCCTGGATGTGTTCAAGGCCAGGCTGGATGGGGCTCTGAGTAACCTGATATAGTGGAAGGTGTCCCTACCCATGACAGGGTATTGGAACTTGATGATCTTTAAGGTCCCTTCCAACCTAAACCATCCTGTGATTCTATGATTCTGTATTAAAATGTCTTCTGATTCTCTCTGTACTTAATACACTTCATGGTGGAATTCAATCTAACTTTAGCTATAGAGCTTTCACCAAATTCTTAGCCATTATGTGCCCTCCACACTAGTAACTTAAATACAACGAGTGAATACTCCCAACCACTGAAATTTCAGCAGCTACACCATTAATTCTCTAATTTTTCAACAAGGTCAATCAACACATTTCAGAACAATTACTACTACAACTCAGAATTTAGTAGAAACTCTTCCAAAAGGTGCTTTACAGGGTCAAGTAATTTAATAGTGTGAAGGAAGCCTGGCCTTGGCTTTTGACTTGGAGGCCAGAGAGCAGCCCCTGGCATATTTAATTTACTACTGCTATTGAAGATTAGGGAAAAACTGCTCCTGAAATAACAAGTTCCCTAACTTGCCAGAGGAAACAGTTCTTTGATAAGTACTTTAGAACGCCTCTAGAGGAAGACAGCATATGCCGAACTTAAGTATTTGGGTTTAGATACCATCTTCACTGATGGCACAGAAGTCTGTCAATAGGTGAGAACAGTAATGACATAATACTTCTGCAAAGGTTTCCATCTGGAGAATCACAGTCATTAGTTCTAGGAAAGAATTATACTCATTAGGAAGAAGGAAAATGAAGCACAGGAAGAATCTGTAGTTCTCAGAAAGAGAGCTGTTCCTGTCACAGGCACAACTCACTCCTGCATCCTCTGACTCAGTCTCTCTTCTCCACTCAGGCCCTGTGTGATGAAATGGAGCAAATCAGGCTTAGATTACACAGAAAACAAGCTAATATTTCTTTTGGATGGTGACTCTTTCCTTAACTTCTACTTATCACATAATGTGACAGGGCATGGATTAACAACATGTTGAATCCAATCATGCAGTCACAGAAAAAGGAACTGAAACAGAATTTTGAGAGGTCATGTGGTACTTTGCATTGCCCCAAGGCAGAACAGCTCTGCTAAGGACATCGTGGACAGCTGTTGGAAAAACAGCTGTTTTAAAGGCTTGTAATGATGGTAATTCCATACTCTCCTTAAACAACATGTTCCAGTCCTTCACTATCTGTACTGCTGGAATGGTTTTCGTAGTGTTTAACTTTAATTACCTTTGCAGCAATGTAAGCCCACTATTTTTTGTTCTATCCCCTTCTGGCAGAGAGAAGAGATTCCTTTCTTCTCTGCAGAAGCCTGTATTAGGTTTGAATGCTGTTTAGTATGTTTCCTTCTCAAATCTCCTTCTTTTTCTTTTTTTAATTTTTTTGGGTGGGTTATACTTGTCCAGTGCTGTCAATTTTTCAGAAATGGTCATGTTTTCTAGCTTTTCTGCATGTGCAGTTGCTCATGGGACTACACAGACTGTCTGATGAGCTCCTTAAGCCAAGCAACGGTGTACTGCCAAGACCAAGGGAGAGGACATGACCACATAATTAGGGAAAAGGTAAAAAAGAGCAGTAAAGCCTTTTATAACAGCACAGACTAAAATTTACTTAACCAGCCTTGAAACTTAAATAAGAAAATCAAGTGATAGCAGCAGCAGCAGGAGGAAAAAGTTATTTTGAACTACAAAGAAAAAAAAATACAGAGTTTTTGCAAACTTCCTTCTACATGGCAACATATTAATTAGTGTGAATAGGTAGCTATATCTTTTTTCAGATGAAAACTTATTGCCTTTGTCAGCTTTTTCTTGCACTTTACTCTTCAGCCACAGTAAAATGCACTAATAGAAATGACTAATAGAAATTGTCATCTAGGTAACTCCCACAATCCTGAAGAGCTCAGGCTAGATATTCCTTCAGTTTAGTTCCAAGTGAACTGGTTACATTTTAGGATGTCTGCTTAAAGCCTTGGCTAAAATTCTGTGTCTTTTTGGCTTGGGGACCAGATTTTATCAAGACTTCTTGGAGAAGAAGAGAGAACAGAGGATCTGGGAGAGCAAATTCTTCATAAAATTCTAGGTTACTTGGAAGTGGAATTTTTTTGAGGTATCTCTAACCGCATAATGAAATATAGGAGTGTTATTTCCTCTAATGTCTGTTATATGCCCACACAACGTAATGATTCTGAGGTTTTCCATTTTGAAAATAGGTATGTAAAACATCTTGGACCCAGAATCTTTGACCATAATTGTATTAGTGAAGTGGACAGGATCAGGGCAGCAGCCCAAGAGCTGTTATCTGTATGGTTAAATTGTTAATCTATTCCCTGGTGCCCTTTTGGCTCATGTCAAATTGCACTATCTGTCTGGGAATGAGCACATGCCAAGGACCATTCCCGGGGGGAGGTTTGGATGCAGCCACCCTGTTCTGTAATGTAAAGGAATTTACTAGTGTGATTGTGGCCAGGCCATGTCAATTGGTTTCCAGGCCAACAAATGGCTCTAGATTCTGCTTTCCTTGTTACCCTCTCTTCAAACACCCTTGGTGCAGGAGTTTGAGGGGAGCAGGTCTGAAGTCATGTGTCTAATATTTTTCATTATCTACTATAACATTAGAATTCCTAACAATCTTCCTATGGATTAAGCTTTATAAATGTGAAGTTTAAACATAAGTATTTCTGGTAAGTAATTTTTTAACACTGTTAAATAAAATCAGGACCTTTATCCAATAATGACTTCTTGGTTTTTAATGGAAATTCCCTGTTAACACATGTTATGAAACCTTAACTTTCTATTAAATTCAAATTTGAATTTCAATTGCAGTGCAAACCACCATCAAGTATATAAACTAGGACTTGAGGTGAATCTCAGGGATCTTGGGCTTTCTTCCCTTCAGGTGTTCAACTTCTTCCTTTTTATCATACCACACTTTCTGGTAAATACAGGTAGAATGAAAGAGTTAACTAAAAAGGAATTTATGCAGCAACAGTTTGTTTATATCATTTTCAGTCCTGGCCCCCAAATACAAACCAATATTAACAGTTTATAATTACAGTGTTAACATTTTCTTTTTCTAAAGTAAGCTAAACATTTAGGAAAGCTGAATTGCAACACATCTTTGTTGTCTTTAATGCACTAGAGACTTTTGTCAAGTTACGATACATTTGGTTTCTAAATTTTACTGTTCTTGCAAGAATAGCATTTATGTGAAATTTCATTGATGCTCTCTCACTTAGCCTCTAAAAAAAACCATGTCTGTGAGTTTTTTTGTAATTTCTTTTTCTTATTTGTTATAAAAGGTTCCATAAACAAATGAGTATTCTCTGATTACTGCAACATTCACAAAACAAAAAGCCATTGCATATACCAGGATTTAATTTTTTAAAAGTCCACTCCAGAGAGCCAGAGGTAGTTTTAAAAAAAGTTTATTTTGCTTTCTATTTGAAACCATTTTCATCCATGGCAGTTAGCCTGATCCCTACTGGGAAAACAGAGACCTAATTTTGTCCTGCTTAATACAAACAGAATTCCCAGTGACTTAACTGGGAGTTTTGCCTGAACAAGGAGTACAGAAGGCAGCCTTATAAACTTATAAACTTTAAAAGAATATCCCTCTGCTTTCCCGTGGCCTAATCTAATCTCTGTAATTTACAAAGTACTTATATTGTAGTTCTGTATCAAAGTACTTTGCAAATTGCCACAACCTTATGAAGTACTTTTGAACTTTTGATAGAGAACATAATTTTGTAGGAAGAGAACATAATGAAAAATTTCACATGACCTATGTAGTTCTACACTCCTCTGTACAGAGTTGACAGCTCTGAACATTGATTCTGTATCAATGAAAATAACACCTCCTTTCCCAAGACTTAGCTACTAACACATTTAGGTAATAACAATAAATTCATATCTTGGATTCACAGAATAGTAAATAAAGCATAGAAAAACAAACCATTTCCAAGAATGTATTTTCTCTGTGGCTAGAATACATTATACTCTTCTACATCATTGAGGTAGTTACTGTTTGGAGAGGGAAAAAAAAGAGGAGAAGTCTGAATGGGAGAGCCAACTATGGCAGGAGCACTACTGTTTTAAGTAGTGTTTTAAGGAATGAAAAACAGAAGTTAAAAAAAGAGAGAGAAGAAAGAGATCAGAAAACTTGTTTTTCAAAAATGTATCAGACAAAGGCTATATTATGGTAAAGAAGTTTAAAAACAGAAGTTAAAAAAGAAAGGGTAAAAAAATGGTCGCTGTCTTTTTTTTAAAGATGGAGTGCAACTGGAAACAGCATGCAGCCAAAGGTCAGGGTCAAGAGTAATAGAATCCTGGCACTATGTGCTAGTTTATCTTCTACACGATGAACTCCTGCCAAACCATATACACAATGTCATACAGCAGGGAAAAGTGTCTGATGCATCTCCAGAGTATTTATGAGGGCTTCTGTTTTGAAGATAGTTTCTTAGGTAACAGAATAATAACATAATGGGACTATTTCTCATTTATCAGGGACCTTTTTTTTTTTTTTTCCCCTTCTTTTTGGCTTATTCTGCAAATTAAACCACGATAACTTGTTTCCCCCTTTCTGAACTCCCTCTCCCAGTATTAAGAGGGCTGGGGGGTTCTTTTATTTTTCAAATTTGTGTTAAGAGAAAGATATAGATGGTACAAGAGTTGATTCAAATAAGACCAAGTCTTGCTCAGCACCTTGGGAAATAAATAGTTCAGTTGGAATGACATGCATTCACAAGGTTTAAAGGAGGTGAAAGAAGGTCTTGACTAAGTTGTTGCTTCTTGGACTGTGTGCCTTCCTGTCTCTCATATGTGTGTGTTATGCTTTGTTTCTTTTAGGCCTGGTAGTATATTTATACTCGGCCTGCAAAGCCCTCTCCCTCCAGTCTACAGTCAGAGCACAATCCAGTAGTTTGTTTTTCCACAGCTATACTTATTTCACAATTGTATAACTATTCCAAAATTAGTTTTAGAAAACAGTTTATCTAAAGCATATCGCATATATTTAACCAAAAACCTTGCAGGTGTAGAGCATGGAATGCAAGAAAACAATATGTCAGATTCTGATCCAGCACTAGGAGCAAAATGTCTTCATTAATGGAACGTGGATTAAACCCACAGCAGCTGCTCTGTAATATTTATATTCCAGTCTCTCGTGAACTTCTATTAGGGGACAAGTGAGATCACATTAACTGCAGAAAAAAAATCTACTTATTCCCTTACCTCAGAGTAGCCTAGCTCTAATTTTCTAGCTCTCATCTGGAAGTAAATTATTCATGTGGCTATGAACTGTGCTGAACAAGTAAGGTAGCACATAAGACGTGTTGCTACCTATTTCAAAGCTTTGACTTCAACAGAAACATCCACTGTGGTTTTTTTATCGCTCTTTGTAAGAAAAATATAGATACAGATCTGGTTCACTCTGGTAAATGAATTGTGTCAGTGAAATCAGTTGCCTCATATGGAGCAGAAAGTTCCCATGAAAACTGTAAGAATGCAATGTTCCTTCTGGTCCAGAAGTCAATCTGAAATCCCAACAATTAAGCTATTAAGAGACGAGAAAATAAATAAACTTCAAGAAGTCAATATGGAACATAGGGTTCAACATCATGCGTTAAACACTGAAGAAGCTTTGTAGTATAGGAGTTTTTCATAGTACAAAGCAAAGTGTTGACTCAAAAGACAGAAGAAACTATGCTGTCATTACAAAGGGTCCCTTGTGGTGAACAAGTTCATCTTCTCTCCCTTACCAAGTCAGACTCCAGAACTGTGATGTGATTACTAAAAGGGGTATCAAAGTAGAGAAGGGAAGGTAAAAGAGTGCTGTGTAGCACTGCTCTAATAGTACAGCTCAAGACTGTAGGATTTTGCCTTGAGCATTTTTTCCTGGAGATTCTGGCTTTGGCACTAAGCTACAGCCCCGGAGGGACCGTGACTCCCAGCACTGCTCCAGGCTTTATCAAACTCTCTCCTATGAGTTCTTAATTCCAGAGATCCACTCAAAGGTTATAATTTATACAGTAGGTCAAATCCTGAAAAACCACCTGCAGCTGCATTAGTCCCAGGACTAATTTTTCTAGAGCTGTGGGCTCTTTAAAAATTCAGCTTGTTAGAAGGCAGCGTTGGTTTCTGAGGGGTGTTGCTGGTACCTGAGCTCGCAGCATGGAAAAGGGCAAGGAAAGGTTGTTACAAAGATCCAATACGAGACAGTAGTGCTGCCTGCACCAACAAAAATAACAAGTTTATCCCTGTTTATCCCTCTTCAAATGAAACATCAGGTATACAGAGTTTTTAGCAGCAGTGATTGAGAGGCTGTGAAAGACAGCCCTTTCAGTGACATTCATCTACTTGCATTTAGACTTCTTTTGAAAGACACTTTTGTCTGATGCATATTCTTCTTGCTAATATACTTTTTCCCTATTTCAAGATTTTCTGACCTTTTAAAGTGTTCTGCTAAATATTCTCACTCCTAAATATAAAGCAGCTTTCAGAAGAAAGGTAGTCAGCTCTTTCCTTCCACCACATGATTTTCAAAGTGAAAGGCTACACTGGGAAAAAAAAATGATTCTTTCTTTAAAATACCAGTTTCTAGCCTTGTAAGCAGAAACAATGAACTCCTATATCTTCTTGCATGTCCAAACCCATCACTTGAGAGTCTCAGACAGAACTCAGGACTCACACCACGTTCTGATCAGAATCTCTAACCTATCATTTTTGAGATGACTTTAAAATGTAGGAAATTCAACTTTCTTTGCTTGAAAGGGAAGTTGAATTGCATTACTAATGGCATATGAAGTAATTATGAACATAATTATATTGTAATGTTACTGGCTTTGTATATAAACTAAAATATAGTATTTCTTTGGCCAGGGAAAGCTACTGCTGAATAGCAGGGAGGGTTAACCTTGCTAGCTGTTGCAAAACTCTGTATCCAAAATGTGCACAGAGTAATGCTGGCTCTAATTATTACACTGTATAGAGAGATCAGTCAACTTTATTCCTAGCAATTCACTAACTTTTCTTTTGTGTAAACTTGGCACAGAAAGGCTTTTGCTATTGAACTAAATAAAACCCACAGCACATGGCCATGGCCCAAGGGGACACTTTATCATTTGTATATAGAGAGACATTTGATTATGGCTTAATTATACAATATGCTGCTATTTATTTTCAATCAGTCTGCAAACTCCATAATTGTGGATTATTTACTGATGAACTACTTACAATCCATTATTCTATTATGTCAATGTATTCAAATCCAAAAACATACAAATATTTAATAACCTAGTTTAAATCAGTTGGGCTTTTATTGGTCTTCAGGAAGAAAGATATGTGGAAACTGACAATTTGGTATGTCAGAGTTACAGAACACTTGAAAAAGTTTTGTTTTGTTTCATTTTTTTTTAGTTTCTAAAAAATGTATAATTTATCATATCAGTATTATTTGCTACTGTACTTATGGTTGTCATCTTCTCCAGATGGTATTTAATCACTTGCAGAAATCAAACAAATAAGACAGTGGACAACATTTTCCAAAGTTCCAAACACTGGGATTTTCCAATCATAAAATTTTTTTTGCAACTGCTCCTTTGGACTCCTAATTCTAAAATTAAAAATTACAGTTTTCTTTTTCTTTCATTTCTCTACCCACCTTCTCCCTAGCCCTACAGGGAATTACTTAAAATATTTGGATATGAGCCAAAATCAGAGGCTTTTCTGAGTTCGAGTAGAACTCAAACTGCATTTTTCTTCATCTCCTGCAGAAGTATCTAACCCAAGGGGTTACAGGCTCTTTATAAGTGGCATTTTACTGCTATGCAAAGATTTTAATCAATCCCTGGGTCACAGAGAAAAGGCTAGAACAACTCAATACTCTGAGGTTACAGGGCTGCATGAAGAGGCTGAAGTTGCAGCTTCTGTTTGTGCAAAAGGTTATGGATTTGCTCCAAAACAGCTCAGAGGAAAGCTGAATAAGAGTATTTTAAATCACAGATAACTTTCTAACCTTCAGTTGTGCTACAGAAAAGGGGGAGAAGGAAGCAGGAAATAGGAGATCCAATTTTGAACTATTTTGTCAGCATGGACTGATTTGTTGCACCATGAAACATCAGCAGAGCACTAGACTCTGATGCTGAAGTAAAAGTAAGAGCCAAAGATGTGAAGCAAGATGGTTGCTTAAAATGCATCTAGAAGCACATTTTGACTTCAGTGTCACAGACAAAATTTCTGATTTATGCAGCCCCTTTCCTGAGCCCCAGGTGATATCTTTGGCAAATACATTAAGGATATGCCAGTCTATTTGACCCTGCCAGACAGTTTTTCTTTCTTTTTTGAAATCAGTTTGACTTGATTTGGAACTTTCTATGTTTGCAGACTTCCAAGTCTCCTCAAGCCTCAAAAGGTCACTTTCTTCTCAGAAATACCCACCAGCCAGCTGCTTATTACTGGCTTGATGGCAGTTCACGCTGGCAGTGACACAAAACCAGGAGTCCAGCTTCTTCAGCGTGCAGGGACCATGAAGAACCAACACTGCTCTCATTCATCTGTTTCTGAAGGGCAATTCGTAGCTTTCAGGATTGTTTCCTGCAAAATCTCATTAAAATATTAGCCTGTTGACAAAGACAGAAATTACACATGAAATATTTCAGGTAAGAAAACGAGAGACCCAACCCAACAATTGCCTCTCTTGCTAACTTCTTTTTTATGACTTCTCAAAGGATTCCTCCATAATATAGGCTGTAGGATCAGATGCAAGATTTATGTAGTAAATTAACCGCATAAGCATGAGAAAGTAAATCACTAATACAGTCATAAAACATTATATTAAGGCTTCACATAAATGGTATGTACAGAGGTCAGTAACTGAATACTAGATATTAGAAATGTATTATATACTTTAGTAGTATTTGTTATGGATGGTTACAGGCACATTAGTAGGTGTTATTGATCTGGCCAGTCTATAATAACTTCTAATAAATGATTTAGCCTTTACTAAAAGCTTATTACTCAAGTATCAACTCTTCAGACATTATTTATAGATATTCCATAATGCTAAGCTTGATGACTATATCAGGTTTAATAAACCATTACTGTAGTTTTTCTGCCATTAGGTTTACTGAAATAATTTCATCAACATCTGTACAAACTTTTAAGATATTTTTAGTCATGGATAAAGTTATACTGTGCATATGAAAATAAAAATAGTTACAATAATGATACCCATATTCAAAGATGTTGAAATCAAGTAGTGCAGAATTCCAGTATTCATTGTAGTTTAAACTGTTTCTCTAAAGCTATAAATCTGAGTCAAACAGGGGCTCACATTGCCTGTTTGGTTTACAAGGGGAAAAAAGCAGTTCATTTTGCATTTTCTGCACCAGGTTTGTTCCCACCAGGATATGCAGAGTAGATCTGACTGGTCATGGGGAGTGTGAGCATCAGGCAAAATGTCCCTTCAAAAGCACAGGGGCACATCTCTCCTGTTATGCTTGCAGTATTTTCATAGTGAACAGAACTTCTGAAAACAAAAATGAATGATGTTCTGGAGACCAGAAAGCATGAGAAAATGTAATAAAATGTCTGCCTGGACTGGTGTGTAACTTCATGTGAGGTTTCTTTCCACATATACAGTTATATATGTGTATTCATATAAATACACACATATTTTGTCATCCAGTTAATTTTAAGCATTTTCTGATAATTTCTAATACTTTTCATATCACAAATTAAAAAACAGAGTATATTTTAACCTTTAAAATTAATTTTTGTATTAAGGAAAATCAAAGCTGTCAACAGCCTTAAACAAGGATCTATTTGGTTACTGAAATATGATCAGGACATTCATTTACACTTTAATACTTTCAGGACCTTAGCATGCACCCAAATAGTGTTCATTTTCTATTTCTTGAAGTTCCAGTTCTTCAAATCATCTTATTTTGTGAGAATTCATAATGAAAATATGTTTCAGTCCTCAAAGATGAAAAATACACCTCAAAAAAGGTATCCTGAAATGCCTGCTGAATTTTTTTTTTTTTTTTTTTAGGACTTTTTCAGGTAGTCACCCTCCAGGATTCTTTTGATCTTTCAGAAACAGATTAATTTCCTTTCTGCAGAAACACCTATCCCTCTCCATTTTCAGGAAAGAATTTCAGAAATCTTGAAATAGGCTATGAAATTTTAGATGGAACATCTGTGTGAGTTTAATTCCATTACATAAACTACTTTTCTAGTGAAATTTTTAATTAGGTATATTTCTAGAAAATGTCCTGAAGAGATGTCTTACTGGTGCTGTTGATTCTTTTTCTGATTAAATGCAAAATTAATATACTTTTAAGTATATTTTTGTGAATATATTATTGTCATTTCTTCATCCTCTTATTAATACTTGTATAACTACACATTCCTTCAATACCTAAAGTATATTTTGCCATTAATATTTTTTCATTCTTCTCCATAAAGTATTGTTTATGCTTTATCTTTTTAATTCATATCTTTTACTCTGTATTCTCCAAATATTCATTTCAGTCACATATTTTGGGTTTTTTGAATGTTTTGAGGCTAAATTTTCTATTTAAATACCCTGTTTATGCCTCGTCACTGATGCCCTGCATGTAACAGATCTCAATGTGGCCCTTTGCATTTTTGGGTTGTATCTTGCCCATTAATCTTTCTTTATTGCAGTATGCTTAACAAACTGTTAAAAATAATGGTAGCTGGCAATCAAAAAGTGTGGTGCCCTTTAAGAGGCATTGTTTGAACTGATATTTAAAGATTCTTAATTCTCTGGGGTCAGGAAAGTAACATTTTCGTGTTTTCACAAGTCATTTTGCAGCAAGTCTTATATTGTCCAGAAATGATGTTTAAAATTTCAATCGCTTCTGGTTCTCTGTGCCACATCACCTTGCAATTGCCCCCAAATTGCTTCTGAATCACGTTTCCTCTGGCAAGGAGTGGTAGTCCTCATTTTATATTACATTGTACAATGTACAGTGCTCTCACCCTACTCATAATAATGCTAATGTCAGAATGAAAAATGATAAAGCATAAATTAAATAGCAACCATATGTTTTCTGTAATATATCTTCTGTTTTTTGACCCAGGTAAACAATCTCCTTATATCTCCTAGTCAGATCTGCATTTTCTTCCACCCAATTTGCCTCATGAGCACCAAAGAGCAGGCATCTTTTCTGTGTTCAGATAAGTGAGCTACAACTTCAGTTAATGCAAAGTGATAGTGCTCATTGCTGTTAAACAGCTTCTCATTTTAACCAGTGAGCTTGTTAAATAATGTATCTTCCATCAGACTAAGGTCATTTTAGAGCTTTACAAATTTAATCTTCCAGTCTGTATTATGAGAAAGAACAGTGAATCTTTCCATGGGATTATTCTAGTAAATTATCCGAACAAATAAATGTTACAAAAATCTACTGTTAGGCTCCCCAGCCTCCTCCTCTCCAACCTCTTCCAGCAAGCAGAAGGTGCTCTGGGTATATCACATCACCTAAAGAGGAGGCCATCCAAAAGCTACAGAAATCATTACAATAAAACACAAGCCACTGATTTCCTCTGGTGCAGAAGGGAAGTCTACCTATGGGCCAAGAACCTCTCCATGAGTGGATCTTTGGTACATAAGAGCCCAGCCCAGCTGATGGGTCAATTATTGAAAAATTTCCAGGGTACATTTTTATTCTTTTTCCCTGAGACATGGTTTCTGAAATGCATACACCCTTTTTTTTTTGGTGCCCAGGGTCTGTTACAGTGATGGGTCCCTGCAGGTCACAGCAGGACAGTCAGGAGAGGCAACGTGAATGAGAAGCAGAAGGTGACATTCTCCAGGTAGCTTGAACAGCAATAGTGAGCACTGTGCAGGGCTCTGAGCACTGCTAGGGTGCTCTGCAAATTTTGTGTATTGAGTGTTCTCACCTCCATGTGAGAATACTCCTGGCGGATTCTCTATTCTGGTCTAACTTGGCTTCCAAAAGCCACCCTCCCAGCCCTCTCTCTGTGATCCTTCCTGCCTATTTCACATTAACATTTAATCAAGTTCTCAGGAAAAAAACAAAGTATTTACAAAATCTAGTGTCTAGTTTCTCATTCTTTTATCTTCCTTTGTTCTGTGTATCACTTTCAGCATTCTTTTTGCTTATCTATTTCTCTTGCTTACTGGTGAGGGCAGCTTCTGCTGCCATCTCCTCTGTGACAAGGGTTTTGTGCTGCACTGTGGTGATGGATAGAAAGACACAACTAGACTTATTGCCACCAGTGGTGTCACTGCACCACTGAAATGCATGCAGTAGTAATTTCCTGAGAGGCAGGATATACTTCCCAGTGGCAAACTGTGCTAGATCACTTGTGTCATCTCTGGTGAGCTGCACTTGTTCTGCTCCATTGGCTCTGGTGCACAGGCTTGCCCAGTTAGATGAAAAATGAGGGTGAAATTCATAGAAGGCAAATAAAGTTAAGCATTTTGTCACTCTGTCCCGATGAATAAGAAAGAGAGAAAGCTGAGGAGGACGTTTTAAGTAAAATGTCTTCTAGATGTGAATAATTTTCATCTCTGATTGCAGGCAGAGTTTAAAGTAACAGCCTGGTCTTTATGCTTGGCTTTCAGAGAGCTAAAGGAGTCCATCCTGTGTGCTTAGTGCCAACCTGTGAAATGCAGCAGATATTAATACCACTCTTTTTTTCCATATAATTTCCCAATAATTATAGATAAACAGCACTGAGGTGATGCTAAACTTTCAGTTTCAGCATTTTAATGGTAATGTAGGTTTTGCAGAACTATAGTTCTGATCAGATTAGACATTTCGTAATCTGAATTCAGGTTTCTGTATATACTGAACAATAACCAGCTTGGCTTTCCTGGCAATTATATGTCAGTGGTTAAGACTGCAGGGAAAACTGAAAAGCCTGACTGACTAATGACTAAAGTCAACATTCTTTGTTTTTGGCTGTGGATGCCAGGTAAGAGATCTTAATTCTTTAACAGTTACATGAGAAATAATAGGCTAGATAGTGCAAGAATAAAGAAGAGAAAGAGTTGTACAACAATTCTGTATTAAATGTCATGTACTCAGCATGTTAGGCTGATTAGATCTAGCGACAATATTTGTAAGGCTTGCATAGGAAAGCAAAACCTTTCATACATTCTTTTTCTCATATTTTTTTTTTTTTTTCCTTTTTCCCTTGGAACAAAAGGCTTTGACTCATGTCTGGAAATGTATTTTAAAATCTTGCACATACAATACTAAAGACTGTTCTGCTATATGCTCTTTAACCTCTAATCTGGATTTGAAAGGCCATTTGGACCTAAAGTTATAATTCTACCTATAAAGAAACAAGTTTCAGGGAGAGTGTTACTCAATTTGGCTGGAAAAATCAAAGTGACATGGAAAAAAAATAGGTACCAAGTTCTCTCTGTTTTTACTGAGTAACTCTGTGAAGTTCTTGGAGAGTTACACCCTTTTGAACCTGAAACTGGAATTTGGCAAGGTAAGGTTTGACACCTTAGAACATCTTTTAATTCTTAAAACAGATTGAGATAGATGCACCTCTGCCTGTTCGCAAATGAAGTATAGCACTCTACTCAATAAGAAAAAAGGATTTGATTTAGAGTAATTTTTTTCCACCTTTCTAGGAATCCATTAGTCAGCTTTCCAAACAGAAATATCTTTCTCTCATGCACGCAATTCTATTCTCTCTGGTACTCCCTTTTTTTACTGTTCCCTTCTGAATACTTTGTGGGTTTTATCTCCTTGAATTCTTCCCATAGCTCCTTGCTTTCTACTTCACCTTACCTTGTCGTCCCTCATTCTGGTCATAGGAGGGTCTGTGTGAAGTTCAGTCAGAAATCAGTTTACTTGTGACCTGTCCACCCTTCAGACAGATGAGCACCTGAGATCTGTCTGAGCTGTCGCTGTGTGGCCAGCACACCACAGCACTGACTCAGACAGAGAGAACCTGAGTCCAGGGAATGGCATCAGGGCCTCAGGTCATCACTGTGCCTCAGTTCCTCATCAGGCCTTGTTCTCCAGGCACAGCCACTAGCTGTAGCAAACTTGTGGTCCTTGTGCTTTGGTCTGGGTCAGAGAGACTCTTCCAAGTCCTCTTCACAGCGTGCTGTAAGATGTGCAGAGGATATACCCTGTGCTACAAGACACCTGGCATATGTCCTCATCTCCCTGCGGACTAACTCTAAAAATCACACACTGAAATAGTCCAAAAGCTTTCAGCTTGTTCTTCTGCGTCTTATGTGAACTCTGAGGTCTTTCGTACTTGAGCCTATTCTTGTAAAAACATCTCCAGAGACTCACTCACTGGTCACAGATAGCCAGGAAACTGTTTTTAGACTGTGGCTTAAACATTCAGGCAAGGGCTAGACATTAGCACAGGGGAACCCATTACCTCCTTTTCCAGTCTTTGGATGCCCTCTGTGTCTTTGACTCGCTGGAAGATGAAGGAGGGAGGCCTGTCTAGTGCTGCCAGGATGAGATTATTCCATGCCTTAAGTTAAACACGTAAGCGTTTGAAGGATGTAGGTCATCATTCCTAAAGCTTTAATAAACTTTACAGTAGAAATAAGTTTCCCTTTACCCCATTTATTTAAACAATCCATATTGTTTTATATAGAGGAAACGATCCAATGCAAATACAGCTAAATATTTTAATGGTTTACACATTCATTTTAGAAAGTTTTCTTTTAATTTGTTAACTTTTGTTCCTTTGAACCAGCTCAACCTACTTATTTAATCCCTTGAGCTTTCAAGGGACTGCTTGCAGAAAGTTATATACACAAATATAACAAACATTTCAAATAAAGCACAATGCATAAAGCAGAGAAAGGGAAAAATTTGACAACAGCTGCTAGATTTAACACTAATAGTTTTGAAAGATTTTGGCTTAAAGGTTAAGAGTATCTTCTGACAATAAGCAGACTTTGTATATAATGTCAACAGCCCTGTTGCAACATGTCCAGTTTTAATTTATTCTTGTTCGCTTGCATAAGACAAATAATATAATTATGTATGTCTGGTTCATGACATTCAAGTTGGAAAAAAATCAAATAAATCATGATTTTTTTAAGAATAGCAACTTCTAAAGCCTTTGGCCTACGTCCCTTATTAACATTAGAGACATTTTTGTCTGAAAGTGATAACCTGAAAGCTTGCAAGTCTTTATTTATTTTGATCAGATTTCATCTTTTTAGAGCCTCTTTGCTTCCGAATATGCTTGTGGTAACCAGTATCCTCCTTAGTCTTTCTTTTCTTTTTGTTTTAATATTCAAAGAACATTGCAAATTAAATCAATTGCCTGATTAGCAAAAAGTTAAGGCTCTAAGGGCTGCACTCATCAACTTTGAGGCTCAATTTGGACTAGTTAAATAGGCTGAACATTTGGAAAAAATTTTGTTCCCTGCTTATATTGCTCTTATAATGGAAAAATAACA
Source organism: Vireo altiloquus (assembly GCA_013396875.1). Lineage (NCBI taxonomy): Eukaryota > Metazoa > Chordata > Aves > Passeriformes > Vireonidae > Vireo > Vireo altiloquus. The sequence continues at coordinate 871,011 of VZRF01013940.1, forward strand.
TAAGGGACATTAAAACTATTTTTCAGTCACAAATTATAACATATACCACATTTAATGTGTTTCCTAAGATTAGTCATCAGTAAAACTTTTTATTTTCATATATGTATTAAAAAAGAAGGAAAAAATACTCTTTTTTAGTCACATTCTTATCTGATAATGAGCAGCTTCACATTAATCCCCTCTGTGAAGCTTTTCACATGAGAGGTGAAATTCATATCACATTATTTTAGGTGATTAGATGTTCAACACAGACAATTAGTATAAACTAATTTTAATCTTCTATTAAGCCTATATTTTGGACATTTAGGCACTTCTAGAGGATGATGTACACATCTGTCTGTGGGAAAGCTGGTCTATATCTTTCTTTTGACACTGAAGGAAATCTAGCATGTGGTTTACTTAGATGTATAACTTCCAGGAAGATTTAGGTAGGTGAAGTGAAACCCACTCCAGGTGGAGATTTGTACTTCTAACATATATTAACATATCTACTTTGAATAAAAATAGCAATATATTTTAGTGGCTTCAAACAATGCTTTTCAGGCCTTAACAGGGTGAACTAGTGTTTAGAGTTTTTTATCTGAATTTGTTTTACACAAAGGAACTACTCTGGCTTCAGCCAAAAATTTCCTGAAGTAGAAGAGATTAAATGAAATCAAAATCTCTATAAGGGAAAGATGAGTTAGCACAGACATGGATGGCAAAAATAACATCTATTATAGAATGCATAGGCTTAGCATGAAATGTGCATGGAGAGCTTGGAAAGTACACTAGTGACATGTATCTGTGTAATGGTCCCAAAGCATTTTCTTTTGGATGATATTAGGACTTTATAAAACAAACATATGCTCATGCTAATACTGTTTTGAAGTAAATGTATTAATGCAAAAATGTCCGAACAAATGTGCCAGATTTCCTCAGGGTTTGACTCCCACTGCAGCAAAGTAAGTAGTCCAGAGTGTTTGAAGGACTTTCCATGGGAGTATTTTTACCATGTTGGAATGAAATCAGGAGCATTGTGCAGTTGTGGCAATGCAGAAACCTCCACAGCAAAGCTATTCCTGCAGCCTGCAGCGGGAACAGTCCAGGTGTCCTTCTCCTTGGGCATATGATACAAGAGAACCAGGGTAGGTTTGCTTTACAGAAGGGAATTGTAAGAAATATATAAGAGGGACAGAGACCATGAAAACCTAATTTATGAAAGAGGGCAAGAGACAGGCTAATCCACACCTTTAGTAGGCAGACCTATGCCTTTGCAGGCACATCAGTGCACTGTCACTGTATTGAATCAAAAGAAATTGGCCTCAGTACAAGGAATGTGGCAGGACCTCCCCATCACATGGACCAGCACAGACATAGGAGCTACAAGTCCTCCAAATCCCACTAACCTGCACTGTGTCAGGCAAAACCAACCCCACCTTTATTCTCAAAAATTGAAAGACTGTGACCAGGCACAGGATGATAACGTCACTGTGGCTGGTTTTGTTTCTTCGTATTTCACAATGGTTATGCAAATGTCATTTTGTGGAGAAATATGTTTTCAATAAATAGACTTGTTTCTTGGTTTGCTACCAGTTCAGTCCTCAAACTTTCCCATAAGGTCCAAATCTGCCATTAGGGAAAATGCTGGTAAACCTGGGCGGGGCCAACCCAGGCAGGCAGGGTACCAACCCCTGGAGATGATCCTGTGATGATTAGAAGGTTAAGCGAGAGTTTTGCAGGCAGAGAACTGAATCAAGAGCTTATTAACCAGATGATATTGTTACTCCTATAAAAAGCCTTGGATAAAAATGTACATTTAAAACTCTTTATCTGCTATATATGCCAGACTTGGATTTACTAGAGCAGAGAGAAAAGAAATAGAAGAGGAAATGCTGAGGGAACTCTAGCCGCTCCCATTACTACTCATTAGTTCAGCGCATAAAATTGCAGTCCCTGCTGCAAACTCAAGTTCAGTGCCTCTCCTTCCATATTGGGCCTTTGTTCCCTGCCCAAATAAGTTCAATATTATCCAAAAAAGTGTGCAGATATATATTGGGTGGAGTGCATGGTTTGTGTAGTGTGTGAGTATATATACACACATGTATAAATTCATATTCCTTTTTACATTCACACATACCACGTTATCTTTCCTAATAAATAATTTGCATTTCTTAGTAGTTTTTTCATCCTTCTCTTGGGTAAAATGTTAAATTGCTGGTTTTTTCTTTCTTACTTTCTTTATAGGGGTCAGACTGCATTGTTGAATTGCTTTAAATCCTGACCCAGGAACATGTCACAAAGTTATAAAACAGTACTGTTGATGGAGCAGCCTAGCGCTGATAGGAGAGCTATTGATTGCAGATCTACTTTTAGATTGGATTTGTGCTCTGCAGTCCTTTTACCTGGTCATAAAATATAAATGGGGTTTACAAAAAAATAGCAGTCCACTTAGGAAGTCTCTTAACAGGTTTTTTGAGCTTAAATGTACATTCCTTTAAGTACCTGTTAATTACTTTACTGTGATGATGCGCACCTGTACAATGTCAGACTGCCCACAGAGCCCATTGTTAACCTGCCCGTCAGCCATTTACTGCTCGTGATTCACAATCAAGGGGTCTAGGATTATTGTCTGCTGGGAATTATGTTTTAGTAGTACAACAGTGTGCTGGAGATGTCTTAATGGCTGCTCAAGCGAGATTGTTATAATGCCCGCATTGTTCTAGCCAGCACAGAGCCCAATTGCTTTTTAAGTTATGGCATCAGCAAGCTCCAGGTCATCTGCACTTAAATCACATGCACATATCTGAAATGTTGATGTGGTAACTGGTAGCAATGTATACAATACTTTTAACCTCCAATTTGGTGGGTGCTTGGGATCATGTTATATGAAGTGTGCATGTATGCTTCAGCCTTTAGGGCTACAGCAAGCTTTGCTGATTTTAAATGTCATCGTAAATTTTGACTCGAACAGCTCACCTCAGCTCATGTACAGCTTTCCCCTTGATAAGGCAGAGAATAAAGAGGGTAAGTGGTTTGCATTAAAACACTTCTATATCTCCTGCAGGGGTTTACTCATGAGATTACCAGAAAAGTGTTTAGATGAGTAGAGATGGAGGGTACATACACCACTTAAACTTCTCCCACTTTCATCAACTACTCCTGAACTGCTGCACATATGCACACACATGCAGACAAATAAATACACATATAGTCACATATGCATGCTGTACCACAGGAAAATAGCACAGGGAGACTGTAGAAACTCCACTTTCTGGCATATTCTGCTGGTTCCTTCCCTCCACCACCACCCTGCAAGGGCTTGAGCTTGTTGGCTGAATTCTCCAGGGAACAGCAGGAGCTGTTGGATACTCATCTTTGAATTCACTGCCAATGTGTCTGTGGCACTCAGATGAGGCCTTGAGTAGCATTATTCCTTTTCAAAGTCATAACCATCAGGTTAAACTACCCTGATTTCTTTTTTTTTTTCTTTTTTTCTTTTTTTTTTTCTGATGGTGTGCAGATACTGCAATACTTGACTAGATCTAAAAAGTAACTGAAGAATTTCTAGTGGGTCTGGAGTCAACAAAGATTCCTGGCAGCACTTGTAAGTTGAGCTGATTGGAAATATTGGATCTTTCCACAGAAAAAGCAAAACAATCTTCCCAAAACATAACAGAAATGAGAATATATACACCACCCCCTACCTCAAATTTTCCACTGAAAAGCTGAAGAATGCAAAAACTTTGCCTAACCATTCCAGTTCTTTCTCAACAACAACAAAGAAATCAATTTATCTGCAGATCCTTTTCTAGTGAAAAACCCTATCAGTAACTCCTCCCCTCAATTTTCAACTCTAAGCAAATTTGAAGGAAAATGTTTTAACTGAACCCATTGAAATGTCAAGAGCTTGACTGGAGAAAATTTTGCATACTTCAAGGCATCTGATCTAACCTAGTATCATATAAATAGGACTCATACACATTAAATGGATTTGTATTGCAAAAGTATTGATGCAAATATTGCCTCCTTGCCATCACTGAAACTTCCACTTCTCAGCTTTCCCTTTTATCAAAACCACAGAACTGGAATTTTTAACAGATGGTATTTTCACTGCTTTGAAATTTTTACAGAGAATGAGCTAAACACTTTGACTTGGGCAGGGGGAGAAGTGGTGCAGGGAAACAGGGAGGGAAGGCAGGAAGAAGAGATTTTCATAAGCGCTTAATGCAGACTTTTTTCCCTGCATTAAAATTAAGAATTTTAGCTTAGTATTCAATGGGATCATAATAAGAGCAACTCTGAGCACTTTGGAAAAAAAATCACACTCCTCAATGTTATTAATATGAGTCATAATTAGGGATGGAACATTTGATCCAAACCCCAATTAACTTCAGGGGAAATTTGGATCCTAACTTTATGGCTTGAATTTATTTGTATGCTGAGCCAAGACAGAACTCCTGATCCAGTACTGTCCAATACCTCCCCCACTAACAAATCCTTTGGGGAATTAGAGATGCATATCTGGTTCAAGGTCTGACATTTGTGGTTTGGAGCTTGTTTGACAGTATATCTTATACATAAAGAGCACTTTCCACCTCAAAATGCCATTTGTGCTTTAAAGTATGCATCTGTACAGGAAGCTGATTTTTAAGAATCAGTAGAGCAAAGTGATCTGCTTTCTTCATCATGTTTGTAATGAAAATGAAAATGTTTACAAATTACCAAAGTTCTCAGAACTTTCTCTCTTTCAAGTCAGAAAATTCTCCCTGGAGTACTAGGTGCATTTTCCAGTTCAGGAAATGATCCTGAAGATTTAACTATTTTTCTTGTTCATGTGGAATCACACTGATTTCAGTCTGATTATTAATTAAGCAAGTCACTTCCCAGCCTGGAAATGTGTGAGTAAATTAGGTTTCAGCATCACAGACAGACCTGGGAAATGTATCTGCTAATCCAAGTTGATGTCTGGCAGTGAGATCTCCAGAGAGGTTCAGAAGAAGACACTGGTGGTTATACACTGAAAGTTTTATTATAAGATAATAAAATGAAGTTTAACACTGCAAGGACCCTGGAATGCATTAGAAAACATTTTTTCCCACAAGGAAAATTGACTAAAACAAACAAAAACTGACAGTAAACATAATTGAATGTTACCCAATTTTATGTAGCTCTAAGTCAGATAGACTATGACTTGATGCATTTTTTCTCTCACTCTATCTAAAAATCTTGTTCAAAATTACTGCAAAATATTGTGTTTGGGAAGACAATAATTATTTTTTATGAGGATTATTTTGCTGAAAGAATTTAAGCTGAAAGTTATGAACTCCATGGAGAGTTATGTAAAATCTTTTTTCCCACCTTTACACTTGACAAATTGCAGAGGATATACAAATATTGAAGAGGCAGCAGGAGCCACAGGGTAGAGCATTTGCCTCCTGAAGGATTTCTTCTCTTCTTAGCCCAGCTGTGTAATTTAGTATGTGTCACTTCTAACTCTGCATGCCTCAGTTTCCAGTGTTGTAACTTCTCATGTATTTTTTATGGAGGTAATGTGCTCTGTGGATGGGAAGTTCCACAAAGCAGTTTTGTGAGAGCAGGCTCAGGCCCCAAGCAGGACAGAATATGAAAGTGATGGTAGGACCTGTCTTCTGTACAAGCAGTGGAAACACTCGAATTTTTATCTACAGTAGGACTGCAAGATGGAACAATATTCCAAGGGACAGGTCTGACAATAATGACATTACTGAAGAAATACAAAGGAGGACCATAGGTAGTGTTCAGAAGAGTACATGGCATAGGCTTTTGTCCATAAGTAAATTAGTTGCATATTGCACTGTTATATTGCACAGGGGCAAACATGTCCTCCAACTGTGCTGCAGGGCAAGGAGATAATTCAGGCAGAGCCAGAGGAGGCACAAGGGTGTGCTGAAGCAGTCCTGAGTAATCCAGCTGGGAACCACTTCAGCAGATGGGCAATTAGCCTGGGTCTGCCTGCACTGACTGCTGTGGGCATACCCTCAGCTGCCTGCAGCCAGATTTCCACCACTAACAGTTAAGAACCTAAAAATTCCTACTCATTTCCCATTTTTCCAAAGATTGGCAAAGAATTTGAATGAAGTGTCCAGCTCTTCTTACTTTCACAACACATCTAGCTCCAAGGACTATGGGCAGCACGCTCTTACCCCTTTATTATGTCTAGTCTATATTACAGTGCAAGGAAGCAATCAGAGCATGTTCAGTTAACATCCCTCCAAGTCTCTACACAGCTCTCAGGCTCTGCTGGGTTTACTACATAGAACGGGACTAATTCACTGGTGGTAAAAAGATTTCCTATAAATTTTGGCTTTATTTAAGATTCTGGGCAGATAGCAAAGTAAATACTATAATTGCAACACATTGATTTTACTGGATTCTGGGAAACAATAGAGTATTGCAGCAGTAATAGAGTTGTATGTGACTATGTGTGCATAAGTATATATAGGTGTAAATATATACATGCATATATATAAAAGTAAGTTAAATATTCCAGATTGACAACTTTGTAGCAGAAAATATTGGCCCTATGCACAGTGTTAGATTTTTCCTTTTCATTTTTTCACAAAATGTATTTTACCATGGATGATAGAATTTTTTGCATCATGAATATTTTATAGCGGACTTTAGCCAAAGCCATGATATACCCAGAAATTAACTTAGGGAAATCTGTTTCTCATTATCCTCTGATGTTCATTGTTTCATTTGCTTTCTCAAACAAAGAATTTTAGTCCCCAAACTTGGTATCTACTTAGCTTATTTCTAAACCTTCTGGGAGGTATGTGTTTGGGAATTTATTTCTTGGACAAGTGTGGAGTGGAATAACTCTTCTTTCATGCTATTCAACTAACTTCTATTATTTGCGTCAGCATAAATTAAGACATTTTCCATCCATATAAGTAGAATTTGGGCCATCTTGTCTACTCTATATTTTTGTTTAAAAATCTTAATGGCCTTATGAGAAAAAAAAAAAGAAGAAATAAGAAATATAATAATCTGAAATAGAATTTTGTGTATTCTTTAGATATCTAAGTTGTAAACTGCAGATCATTCTCTTTTCTCCTCCAATTTCAATCCCAGCCCAGCATCTGAGTAACTCTGAAAACATCTGAACTCATCAGTTGCACCACATTTGGACCTGGATGCTTTCTAGGCACCTGCAGTTCTGCATTGTGTGCATGCCCAGATCTACCCACGGCCTTAATGGGATCCAGGAGCTCAGCTGCATGGTGCCAAATTTCCCTAAGGATCTTAATCCCATAAACATGACTAAAGCCCAGTTCCTATGTTGTAGTAGGACCAGGCCTCTCACAAGCTGGAATCTTTCCTGTTAGCTTTCAAAGCAGCTTTCTGGAGAAGAAGGTGGTGTTCTCTGGCTTTTGCAAAGTGGTCATCTTAGCAGCAGATTTACCTGTGAGGTGTTAAAACCTGAGGGCAATTTCTCCACAGCCTGAAAGGAGCTGAACCTACATCCTAATAGTATGTTATAAAATTCAAACCTGCTTACTGCTCCATTTGAAGCTGTGCTGTTGTACAAGAAAGGTAGCAATTGAGGTCCCTATATTGTTTATGCATTTAGCATAAATAATACATTTATTATACATTTTGGTCATGGTAACATGACTAAAAGTAAAATCAAAGATTCAGAAGTTGTATGTTTTCTTGTAAATCTCTTCCAGTCTCTATTTGTTGCATAGATAATTGCATGGCTAATTGCATTTGTTGCATGAATAATACAAGCTCACATAAGAGAGAAAATTAGTAAAATACTGTGTAACCCAATGGTAATAAAAAAAAAAATCTGTTTTCTCGCAGTCCATGAAGAGCGACTCAAACCTTGCTTTAAAAATTTCTACCAATTTGCCTTTGTCTGTATGGGACAGCTTCACCTTTTCCTTCTGCTCTTAGAAAAAAGTCATACATACCTGGTCACAGGACCTCCCCTACCATGTGGAGAAGGACCTTCCCGACGTTGTGATTTAGGTGTTTAAACTGAGAAGAAGAGGAAGCTTGGTGTCACAACTCAAGAAAGAGCCCACTGAAGATTAGAGATGAAGCAGGAGGTGCAGTTCCTGTGCAGTGACTTATTGGACTCTGCTGGTCAGGTTTACTGCGGTTACTCAGTGCAGTACAGGGCTGCCCTTTGAAATGCTGAGCATGCACAGCTTCTCTCAGCTTTCCTAAAAACAAAAAAAGGAAGAAGGCCATAAAATGGCAGGATCTGCTTTTCTTTAAGTCTAGCATTTCTTGAGCTATTTAAATTAAATGTAAGACTTTTAAAAATAAATAAACTTAAAATAACCCTTTGAACTGGAATTTTGCAGGATTCAAACTCAGAAGACTAGTATTAAGGCCCAGTACCCTGACTTCACGGCCATGATTTTAAATCAAATATAGAACTACACTGACAGAAACTATCATTTGTTATGAATTCAGTAGCTTGTGTGAAACTAGCCAGCTATGCCAGGCAACAATGCTCATTAATTCCAGTAGTTAACAGCACTTAACCATGTCAGTGTTGTGCTTCTGCTTACCAACATGACTACACATTTCATCACCTGCCCATTAATGTTTAATTTTACATCTTGTCCCGGATAAACAGGTTCTTGCTAGAAGAAAGCACTAAAGTAGGTCCAGTTGTCTACAGATGACTGGTAAAAAGGAGCTGATCTGAACTTAGGTCTGTGCCCACCTCCATGAGCAGATGTTTCACACTGCCACTCTCTCCAGCCCTCTGGTTTGTATCATACAATCCTTCTTTTCAGCACATTGCATTATGAACATCACCAGTATTAAAGAAGAGATTTTATTGCATACATAAAAAATAATCTTCTCTGGACAGTATGCTCCATTAAATTCACCTGAGAATATATATAAGACAACACCTTAGGTTACCCATTTTAAAATAATTCAACCATTTCCTAACTTCCATTTGCCTGGGATCTCCTGGTTAGCCAGGACTGCTGGTAAATACTGGAAAACAGGTCAGTGAGCCCTTCTCTCAGTCCCCTCAGTGCCCTTGGCTGGATCCCATCTGGCCCCACAGACTTGTGTGTGTCTAAATTCTATGTCAGGACACTGACCATTTCTCCTTGGATTACAGGAGCTTCATTCTGCTCTCCATCCTGTCTTCCAGCTCAGGGGGCTGGGCACCTGGTCAACAACTGGTCTTACTCTTAAAGACTGCCTGAAGTTCATTTTGAATAGAAAATGGCCGTAAGAGGTGTTTAAATTATTTTAGTGATAGTAGCTGGTCAAAGCATGTCAAAGCATCCAGATTGCCACTAAATGCTTTTCACAGCTGATTCATCTAGAGGATACCTGTGAGCTGGGAGACACAACTCTGGTGAAACTCTGTCACTCTCTCCAATATAATCAGTATGACTTCACCATAGCTAGGCTACTCTGGTAAATTGAGCAGATATCTCCCTTGTCTGTAACAGCAAAACTTAATGGGATTAACAAATTTGTTCTTTTACTATATGGACTAAAAACAGTGTCTCACTGTAAATCGTCTTTCATGTGAAACATTTAAAGTACATTTAGTCTTACTGAAAATATCCTGAATTTGAAGCTGCTTTTATTTTAGAATAGTTAAACATTGAAACATTTATCATTAACTTTTTACATGTTTTTGCAAAAAAACCCTTCACACAAACCTGAAGGGCTCTCTGAAACCAGCAGACACTGCTTTAAAAAAAACCAAAAAAAACTAGTGTCAGTTTTGTTCTGAAAGTTGCTGTTAAACTTATATTTGAAATTAAATTTAAAAAAATACTATAAATAAAGGCATACCTAATTTCCTTCACATAAATTAAAAAATTGACTCTATGAACTGAGTGAGCAAATAAATAGCAAACTCACTGTTTTCTATAGCATGCTATCTACCTTACACCATGCTAGCTTTTTGCTTAAATCCTTGTGTCACTATTACTTTTTTGAATTCCTGAAAATAAAATTTTACCAGTAACACTAAAACCCCACAGTACTAGTGTTAATCTTATAGGCTGTCTGCCAATCTTTTAAAATCTATTGGGTGCATAAAATGATGAACATGAGGTATTATTAAAAATAAATCACATCTTGTTGCTTAAACATTTTCTCTCTCTTTTCTTAAGAAGTGATCACTACAGCATAATTTTTTTGTGATGGGAAAAAAGGCAAGGACTGGAGAACTAGATGAAATTTTTATGTAAAAAATGCATTAAAAATGTTCTTTGGCTGTCTGCTTGTGCCCTTGAGTCTCATGAGTACACTTGGCAAGAATAGAAAATCACTTATGGACTCAAAAATTGATATAGTAGGTTTCCTACCCTTTTAAATCTTTTAATGTGTCCCCAGCATCTCATGTAATTTAGGGAGGAACATTTGAAATTTTGGATGCTTTTCTGAACCTTGTTCAAAGAATTCCAAATCCTTTGTATTGTAAAAATAAGATGGAAGTTCTACAAGAGAAGCCCTTCTTTCAGATTTTCATACCATCTACACGGAATTAGTATTGGTCTCTACAGAAATAAAAGAGCATGGAAAAACTGCACAGGTTAATCATATCTTTCTAATTTCAGTAATTTGATGATCTGCATTTCAGTTGATTCTCAAGCAGCAGGAGCTGTTCCTTTTGGGGACAATGGTAAGGCCTGGTGAACAGGCTTAACTAATTTATTTCATTTCACTGTGATGTACTTTAGGGATTAATAAGGAACAGCAATTGATGCCTTGCCACATTCTCTCTGGACTATGATTTCTTTTGCTCTTCTTAGCTGTTTCATAGCCTTTCTCAAGCCCAGAAAACAATCATAAATCATACTAAATATTTATATAGCTTTTTGACATTTTTCATGCGTGAGTGAAAAAGATGATGAGTAAGTAGGTCATAAAAGTTCCAAGGAAAAAATATTTTATGGAAATCTGCCTATTTGTCAAAATACAAATGCTTTACAGAGGCTGTTTGATTACGTTGATGCTAGGGTGGGTGTAAAGAGGATCTATCATGCTTGCAAATACACTGCCCTGAGGGAATGAACACAGTTTTTAGAATACATCCCAGGAAAGAGCTATGAAATCCATCAGTGGAAACACTCCGGATTTTAACTAATGGAACACAAAGCAGGATTTGGTGTCAGATTTCTGCTTTGAAAATGATGAAATCTAAAACATAGCTAGGAGAACATTAAGGTAAGTAACTCCAGTAATAAGGAAAATTAGTGAACGAATGTATAGGGAAAGATCACTGTTACCTCACCCAAATAACCAGATTAGTTGCAAAGGCTCCAGAAGATAATAACAATGTTTACATTCTCCAGAGAGAAACTTTTGAGATACACATGAACAATGATCAAAATAGAGCAAGAGATCTTACTCTATTCTAGCTAGTTGGGAAGGTTGGGCACCCCACTTTTATGAGGTCTCCCTTCCCAAAGAAATATTTACATGTGGCACAAATCCCTTAATCCAAGGTCCAAAATACAATGGAAACTCTACATACTTAATGGGACATGGATAATTTGATTTTAGATAAAACTTGGAACTGGGATCTTCTGCTTTCTTAGTTCCCTGAGATTTCTAGTTGGAGCTCTGATAATGTGCACCCTGTGGGCTGGAGGAATCATGGTGTCTGTTTCCCCTGGTCATGGATTTTTGAATTCTGTATATATATAAAGAGTGTATTTATTTTAGCAATTTAAGGTGGATTTTGGGATTGGCTGCAGGCACCAAAATTTGGTTAGCTAAGCTGTTAAACTGATATCCTAGATGCTAAAACAGTTTTGGCTTGGGCCTGTTAGCATGTTCCAAAATAGTTCCCAAACACAGTTCAGGGTTTACCAGATGCCCATTCTGTTCCGGGAAGATCATAGTGCAGATGTGGCCAGATTCCTGTTGGACTCAAGGCCAGGTAATGGCTCCTTGTCCTCCAGTTTAGGGGTACCAGGATAACCAGGCTCATAACAGAAGCAGATAAAGTAGTCCAGGTCTGCCTTGCTCCTGCTGCTTACCCTGAAGATGGTTTTTCAGCCTGTCTGCTGTCCACTCTCATGAGCAAGCCATAATGTCATAGGCAGAGCATTCTCACAAGAAACAGGGGAAATCTGCAACATTATTCATGCTCTTTCCAGCTTCTTGTAGTAAGTATAGGGGACTAGGGTATATAGCTAAGCTGTACGCTGATAAAGAAGATCCATTATAGAATGCAAATGGCAATTTTTTGGGCTATTTTTAAGTGAAAACAACATGGACCACATATGGATCTTGTACCCTCATCAGTCCATGACCTTTACATTATGGACCTGAAAAATCAAGATATCCTGTGTAAAAAAGACATCAGGTATATAGTGCTGTGAGCTACAACTTAGCCTTTTAACAGCCAGAACAGTCTCACAACATCTTCCGTATATTAAAAATAACTGTAAAAGCTATGCCTGCCATTAGACATAGAATCACAGAATTACAGAATCAGAGAATTAAAGAATCAAAGAGTGGTCATCTAGTAAAATTTCCCTGGCCAGGCATATACAGACATCTTTTGAATACTCTTTTGTAATCTTTTTGCAATCTCTTTGGACAACTTATGCCAGGGCCTGGTCACTCACACAGGGAAAAAATATTTTCTGATACTCAGGAAGAGCCTTTACTGTTTCAGTTTGTGCCACTGAGAAGCTCTCTCTCTTCTTTGCGCTTCTATTCAGGTATTTATATATATTAGTAAGATCCCCCCCAAAAGTCCCAGTGTCTCACCCTTTCCCCATATAAACCTGCTCCAGTCCCTTAATCATGTTAGTTGGACTCTCTCCAGTATGTGCATGTCTCTCTTGTGTGGAGGAGACCACAACTGGAGAATAAAATAAATAAAATGAAATAAATCAAAAGTGGGAAAAGACAGGGTAAAGTTTGAAGTCAAGTATACAAAAAATAGAAAATAAGGAAAGTCTAGTTTTCCTCAGGCAATGGAAATTCAGCCTGCATGCATGCATTGCATTAAAGTCTTGAATTAAACGTTTGCCTAATATATCTATAAGGAAAATAAAACCAAAAAAATCCCCAAAAAACCACCGAAAAATCCCCAAGACAATGACAAAATCTAACGACTTGATATTGTCATGCTATGCTATTTCATGTCAGAAAGTGAAGTAAAAATCAATATAAACAACCTCTGTGGTTTTTTTGTGACCTGTAGAAAATTCAAGTGTGAGAATGATGAACTTCTGCTTGTGCTGTGTAGGGAGTATTCAGATCTCAGGTACAGAAACTTGTGGAGAAACTCAGTCTAAATTTGTCAGCCAATTTACAGATGAATTCTAGGTGTCATCTGAAGCTTTTTGCCCCAAGTTAGTGCTTAGATTTTCTATAGAGTGAACAGATAAAGGGAGGTGTCTGAAGTTGTAAAGGAGGAGCTGTTCTTAGCCTGACTTTGAGCATTTGGCATTCCTTCATGCTTTCACCTACACCTGTTTTCTTTATTAGAACAAATTTAGATGATGTAAACATTTTTGGAATGACTGATTCAGATTCATGAAGGAAGTATATCTCGCTCAGGCTGCCTGGGTTTTATCCATAACTTTTCCATAACTTTTAGCTTTCCAAAGGCATTGGAAAGCTAATTGTAAAGCTAATTAAAAGCCAGTGGACCTGTTGTTCAGGGGATAGGAAGGTTTATTATTTCCTAAAATCAACAGCCTCCAAGTTGTCTTAAATTTGCCATAAGTCTAGGAAGAAATTAATCAGAACTCCAAAATATAAGTCAAAGGCATTCTCTTAGTTAAATTGTATTATATCTCTGAATGTCTCAAATCCACCGTATAGTTAGAAACAGAGGTTGTGGTTGTGGTTGTGGAAATCTTTACATTTTTAGAAAGTTAAATGCTCAACATATACTTTGTCTTTTATTCCTGGTGTTTCAAAGAGACCTTCACCTCTTTCAGGGGATTACAATGATTTTTGTGTAATTTTGTTCCAGGAGTGCAATTGTATATATTTACATATATCTATATCTATATCTATATGGATATATATATGCATGCTCATACACACACAGTCACAGAAATATATGCATATGCATATGCATACATATATGTGTGCTTGCATATGGGTATATGTATGTATGAAAATATATAAAAATAGATTTACAAATAGCATTTTATTCAAATTTGTTGATAGCTTGAGTTAATGAGTGGTTGGAATTTTGGCAGGTCCCACTGGAGTGTGGATCCAGGGCTCATAAAGCCAAGAAAAATCCTGGAATCTCATCTAAAAATGGACCTTTTGTTGCATGTCTCATATTATTGTTACATATGATCCATAAGGTCTGCTGAAAAAATCATAAAAAACTGGAAAGCACAATTATTAATGAAAATCAGGTTCTATTTAAAGCTGGTGGTTTGGCATTATTGAAAAACTATGTGATTTCAGACTATAACAATTTTCACTTACCCATTTCGTGACAATTTCTTTTGATTATATTTAGTCAGAAGCAATTCCCATTTTTATTTTCTGACCATTTCTGTCTTTTTTTTTTTCTTTTTTTTTTTTTTTAGCAATGATGTAGCCTGTTGGAACGAGTAATGGGCAGGGTAAGTTTTCTCTAAGTAGTCTGTTAACACTTTTCTATGCTGCTGCATTCAACATTTCAGAATCCTCCCCGAGCAACACCATGTATAAGTAACTTGCTCTCCTATGCTCTCTATATTTAGCAAAGAAGCTTGTTTGGAACCCCACTGTGCCCATGTGGTTTCTATATATAATTTGGTTGTATAATGAGAGACAAAGCATCCCATAACATGCCCAATGTTGTGCAGGACACAAATGAAGATGCTCTCTGCTGCCAGTGGTTTAGTGTCCAACATCTCCAACTTGAGTGTTTCCCTGCTGAAGGGACCCCCCTCCATATGGAGCTCTGCAGCTGCCAGTGGGCTCCTTCACATGCACTGGTCCCTGCATGTGCAGTTCATTATGGGGCTGTGGCCCAAAGGCGTTCATGAGAAGGGAAACAAAGACGAGAGCAGGGAATGCACACATCTCGGTTGGCACAGAGTGCTCAAAGCCATGTGATTTCCATTAAAATGCAATAAAATTGGCACTTTTAGAAGGCCATTTTGGCAGGTGACATGAAAAAGGAACATTCCACCTGAAACAGGTGTTGGTAAGGATCTTCTGTGTGCTAGAATCAATGCAATTTGCAAAGAAATACATTAATGAAAGGAATAAATTTAACTCTTTGAAGTATTCCTGTTGAGGACTATTGAGGAACTTGTAGCTGCATTTTAAAATTATTTGCAAATTAAGTTAGATATTAGCTGGGATAATGCCAACAATCCTAAATATTTTAGACTGTTCTACACCTTCAATGTGCAGCATAAAATGAACTACATTATATACTACTTCCAGTTGTACTTTAGTTGTATTTTAATCCAAGTTACAGCCATGGAAACAACTTCAGCAAGGGTCAGCAGAAAAGATTTTAACACACATGAATAAAATCAGTTGCTGAGAAACACAAGGGTGGAATGGGAAATACACTTCCACTAAGATTTCAACTTCTGCTCAGGAAAAAAAAATTAAAGTGACCTCCTAGGGTGTAATTCCACTTGTAGGGATTGTGTTTCCAGGATAAGACATGGTGGAACTGCCTCTCTTAGAACTATTCCCAGCTGTTCTAACTACAGAGTTATTCACAGAAGTACAGTTAGTTTGCCTGAACTCTATCCAGATATAATTGATATTTTTTTTCTGGGTTCTTCTTGGCTGGTGAGAACTGTTACTGTAGCATGGGATTTGGAGTGGACAGCCAGTTTACCATGAATTTTCACCAGTCTAATTATCTAATACAATCCTTGAAATAAATCTAAAAAAAAACAAACAAAAGGAATCGGGAAGGGGAATGGGACAGTGGACACAGACACAGGATGACAGTGTGGAAGGAAGAAGGGCAAAATGAAATACTTCTATATAAGGAAAGCAGTACTTTATTCAGCTCATGACACCTTCAAAACAAGACTGAATATGCAAATAAAACCCAAAATATTCTGCTCAAAATGAAGTCTATAGCTTGTGAAATGTAAGTGCTTATATTGCATGAAATTTCAAGGTAGAAATTTCATGGTAATAGCATTCTTTCTGCCCTTACTACCTTTGATTCAGCAGGATTATTATGTTACCAAGAGAAAAAATTGATCCCTCTTTATTCAAGGATGATTTTTTATTTCCAGTGCCAATTAGTACACCTAAAATAAATCTACAGATATGTTCTTAGTTACCTCCTTTTCCATAAAATAACTGAAGAAAACTCTATGTAACAAACAGACAAAACAGCCAACTCTTGATAAACATTAGTATAAAGGGGGGGAAAAAAAGCTAGAAACATATAATTGTATTCATAAAATAAAAATACAAACATTGAAACTGAAAAAACTTTTTAAAAAGATTTTGTATTGTACCAATTTTGTCTTTCTTCATGCTGTCCCAGTAGTGTGAGTAATGTAAGGTTTAAAATTGTGGGAAAGTAAAAAATAACCTAACTCAATGCCTAAGCAGTGAACCATATTTCACCATCCTTGCTTCATCTCATTTTAAGGCACTGGGGAACAGAGATGTTACAAGTGAATTGCCCATGGTAAAAAATGAAGCAGCAGAAAATCATGGGAAAGCTCTGACTCACTTCTGGTCTAACAGGAACTGCTGTTGGCTCCTTTGAGAGCAGAGATGCTGCGCAGAGAGACCTCAGCAAATTAGAGAGATGGACAATGACCAGCCATGTGTAATTTAACAAAGTGCTGGACTCTGTACCTGGGATGGGGCAAACCTGGCTGTGTGCACAGACTGGTGAATGAGAGGATGGAAAGCAGCACTGCAGAAAGGGAGCTGGTCTCTGGCAAGTTGAACATGAGCCAGCAGTGCCCTGGCAGCCAGGAGGGCCAACCCTGCCCTGGGGTACATCAGGCACAGCATCGCCAGCCGGGCAAGGGAGGGGATTGTCCTGCTCTGATCTGCACTGGGGCAGCCTCACCTCGAGTGCTGGGGGCAGCTCTGGGTGCCACAGCCTGAAAAAGATAATAAACTATTGTAGATCATCCAAAGGAGGACAAAAAAGATGGTGAAGGGCCTTGAGGGGAAACCGTGTGAGGAGCAGCTGAGGTCACTTGGTGTGTTCAACCTGGAGGATACTGAGGGGAGACCTCATTGCATCCTTCAACATCCTCATGAGGAGTAGCAGAGGGGATGATCTCTTCACTCTCCTCGGTTTATGTTAGATATCAATAAAAATTTTTAATCCAGAGGGTGCTTGGGCACTGGAACAGGCTCCCCAGGGAAGTGGAAAATAGCACCAAACCTGTCTGAGTTCAAGAAGAGTTTGGACAATGCTCTGAGACACATGGTGTGACTCTTGGTGTGTCCTGTGTAGGGCCAGGAGTTTGACTCGATGATCCTGATCCTTCCATCTCAGCATATTTTATGATTCTACAATTCTATGATAGAAATTGCTTCCTTTGGAGTGTAAGTGCAACTCATGACATATTTCCGCTCTTCAGGGTAGCCTGCTTTGAATGCAGAGTGACACATCCTTAGAAGTGCATTTGCTCTGCTATGCAAACATGGACATGCATGAAATAGAAAGAGAGAAAAAAAAGGGAAAGAAAAAAATTAAACATCATTTAGTGGTTGGAAGTTATTTTCAGATCACAACCACTGGAAGGGTTGCCTGGAGAAAACTTTTCCCTCTGTTATTACAGAATAATAGCTTGTGGATGCTGAAATCTAAACACAAGTTGTGGTTTTCTTTTAAGTCACACTGCAGGGCTACCTCCAGCTTAGTATTTTAGCATCATGTTGTTTGGGAAAGGTCACGTTTTTACTTTCAAGACACCATTTGTCTTCAGCCCCCTCTTCTAATCTGCAAATAGTTACACAACAGTTTTGGGCTGGAAGCCAAGTACTTGGTTAAAAAAGCTGCTTCAAGTGGCATTTTACTAATCATGGAGGTCTGTATTGTGTTAAACAAATACAGGTAGCCTTCATCAAACTATGCCTTCGCCTTTACTGAAAGCTGAAACTATCAGCCACAGTATGTGCAGGAATACAGCAGTCATTGGTGTCTGCAGTTTCAGGCCACAAATTCCTATTTAGGTGATCATAAGTTAAATCACAGTTACCTAAAACTTACTGTCACTCTTTTGGGAATTTTGAGTGCTCAGACTACATTCAGTTACAACAATCTGGAGTGTATTGGGTTTTTTTATTGTTTCAGCTAGAGCCAAACTCTATTATTTAATTTACACCAAGCAGCAAGTTTCTTTCAATTTCTTTACTGGAAAGATTACACACCACTGAAAACAGGATTCCAATTGATGTCAAGGTTGTAGAGTTACTTATAATTAAATCACCAAGAATTCACCAAGCTTCTGTGTTTTTACAGCAGTGTGACAGATAACATCCCCTTAACTATTCCGTTTAGATCCATTCCTCCATCAGCCCATATATTTCTTACATTAGCTCCCACTTTAAAGTCACAGATATGGATCTTGCAGTCCCTACTTTTAGATGTGTTCACTATTTTATGGGACAATCATATATTCTCTTTACGTTTAAATATATTATTCTTTGTTGCACCTTAAAATGTGATTAATTTTTCCATGGAAGAGTTGAGAACAGCTGCTGAATATTGCAATGAGAGATATCTATATAAAAAGCAGGAAATTTATTCTCAGGTAACAAACTCCTTTATGACCGAATTAAATAAAATAAAATCTTGTTCCTTCTGATCCTTATTCAATCAAACTAGCAATTAAATCAAACTTAAGTATTACTATTGCCCAATGTCTTTTATTTATGGGGGTCTTTTTTATGTGAATATGAACTATCAATCAGTGCAGAAGCACTCGATGAGGGATTAAATCAGACCTGGAATGCAGTGCATAAAGAGGCTCTATCTTTCCAGGTAAGTGATCACAGAAGCTCTAAACTGGTCTTTGAGAGCTCAGTATGAACCAAGCAGGGTGGAAGAAAGCAATTACAGTTTCTGGACTGATTTCAAGAGCAATGGGCCAATGGGTCTATTGACTTTTCCCAGAAAGGCTGAAGTTAACTCTGCCAAAAAGCCACATCCCATCCAGGGACAGTCAACCACAAAGGCAGATGGTTTGGGAGGCTGTACGAGCCCAGGTGTGTGCTGTGCTGTCACTGCCAGCGAGCAGAGAGAACTCACTCACATCTGCTCAAGTGTAAGTAGGAATATCTTGTGTTTGGCTTCAGAAGACCATTTCAACACATCCACTGCTGACACTGCCTCTTAGTATTGCACACATGTTGGAAGACATGCTGGGAATAAAAAAAAAATACCATTGATCATTTTTTTATACCAATAACAGAATTACCAACTTTAATCCAAACTGGGCTTCGTCAGGACTTCAAATCCTACCCCACCATTAAATATGGGTTGTTTTTTTTCCTGTGTGAAGAAATAAAAATTATCTTTCCTCCCATTTGCTCATCCAGCTGCTTTGAGGAATGTAAATGGAAAACCGACTTTCCAAAAGTGTTGTTTTTCCTACTGAGAAAATCAACATCTAGAAGAAAGATGTGGAATCACCAGAGGATCTCAACTTGAAAGTTTTTTTTACCCAGAAGAGGAAAACCTGAATATTTCACATCCCAGCATCAAATTTCTCAACTGTTTCTGTAAAGAAAAAATCCACAACAAGAAAAACTGACTTTTTATTTTAATGTTTTCTAAAAAAAAGTATTTAATATTTTAATTCAAAGTCATGCTTAATTTTGAAGTATCTTGGGATCATTAATAGTAATAATAAAAATTCTCAAGACCAACACATTCTGTTTAGTCTGAATTTTACTTCTGTTTCATGTCTCTGTTTCTTAGTACTGCTTTGTAAAAAAAAGCCACCAAGCAAATCAACATGTTATCCCTAGCCCATGGGAATAGAATCCCCTCCACAAATGACAGCTTCCTGGGATCGCTGTATGACACCTCAGCTAGCTGTGCAAGTCAGCTGCTTGAGAGACCTCCCAGGTCAAAACACCATGGCAGTGGTCAGAGAGCTGAAAAACTCCTGCTGTGTTAGAGGAAAATATCTTCACTTTCTCACCTGCAGAGGGCTGAACTTTGCACCCTTCCAGCAATTAAGGCTGACCCCTTACCCATATTAACGCAACTAATAGGTCCAAGAAAATTATTATTTCCTTCGATTCAGCATTCATGAGGATCAGCTGGAACACTATGTCCAGTTTGGGTCCACAAAACAAAAAAGGGATCAGTATACAGGAGAAATCCTAGAGGAGAACCTCCAGGATGTGTAGGCGTGCACAGCACATGACACATGAGGAAAGGCTGAGACAGAAGAGAGTTTGCTTAACCTGGAAAGAGAAGGCTAAAAAGGAATCTATTTGTTCTCCAAATATCAGGCAGATGTAGAGGAGACAGATCTAGAAATTTTTGGCAGGCACACATTGAAAAAAATGCAGGCAGTGGACACTAAGTTGCAAAAATTGAAATCCTGGCTTGATATAAAAGGGGAAAATTATAACTATGCCAATCAAACATAGGAACAGATTTCATAGTATTGCTGTGGACTCTCCATCCTTGGAGATACTCAAAACTTGAAAAGTCCTGTACTTTGAGCAACCTGACCTAATTTGGACTCTAGCCCTGTTTGAGCAGAGATTCAGAATTCCAGTTATTTCCAGCTTGAACTATTCTATATTACTACAGTTCAAGAGATGTATTTTATCTTCAGAGAGGTACACTTTAACGAATTATAATTGCTTGCTTCATGTTTCAGCTTCAATATTGTGATTTGAACACAGACCGTTGATTCCTTTGTGAAGCTGATTGAATGCACAGGTTTGTGGGAGATTGTGGGAAGGGCTCCCAACAAAGCTTGCATCTTATAAAGCCTTTCCTGAGACATGGGAGACTGGAAAAGTCATGGCAAGAGGTTGAATCACTGATAATAGGAAATGGTTCTATGTAGCTGAAATACATTACCTTATAGGCTTGCTAGAGTGAAGACTCAGAAAAGATACAAAATCCATCCAGAGTCTGAAATATTTCTGAATTTCAAGAAGACTAGTTGGAGCTGGGAACTAGTTTCTTATTCTGGAGTAAGTGTCCTGACTATTCTTTAGATGACACAGATGAAAAATTACAATGACAGCTTATGGAAGACAGTGAAAATTCCCTTAAATTCCACAGACATGAAGAATCAATGAGTGGAAAAATAATGATGGCCAAGAAATAGCTTGAGAATGTCAGTCCTTGGGGAATTTTAGGAGGTTTGCCTTCAAGAAGATTTATGGATTTGACTTTCTCAAAGTACAGACACTAAGGAGCACCTACAATAGACAAAGTATAAATATAGCAAGAAACAGACAATAAATAAATGATTATATAGAATGGCAAGGGGGATTGGGGGTGTGGGGAGGAAAACTATCTTCATTTGTGAAGGAAAAAAATTATTATGTGCACTTTTAATGAAAGTCAGGCAATAAAATTTCTTGGGAGATTGTACCACCACCAGCTGGGGCACTTTGAACTTGGGATGATTAGTCTTCTTCTCCCTCAAGAAATTCCTGAGACAAGGAACCTAAAACAAAGGAAGAAACAAGGTTTTCATGGAAGAGGTGAATATAGTATGGAATAAGAGAGCATGAGCTAATGAAACTGATTTTAGAACTCTTTACAGAATCAAAGTAATGTTTTGGATTTTAAGACACAAAGGGATCAAGTCAGCAAAGGCTGATTACACTGAGAAGATTAAGGATTTGAACATCATAAAAGGCTTTATCTGAAATTTCTTTCCAGGTAACAGAGAAGATTAATAAAAAGAGTTACAGGGAATGGGAAGAATTAATATCACTACAGAAGGATAAGGTCACCTTTAAAGAATATAATTCCAGTAAGGCATGTAAAATTAATTTAAATGCTAGTAGGTTTAGGTAACATTTGCCAGCTGATTAATATAATGATGAATTTACCTGACGAAAACAGATTTTAAAAAATCTTAGTTTGTTTTGTCTCATAAAAACCCCTAAGTTATAAAATTTTTGTAATAAAGACATCTGGATCATAAATATTAAAAAAAAATGTTACTTCATTTCAAAGTTATTGGTATAGGATAAGATGATAGACAAGCATAAAATGCTTATGAAAAAACTTTGAGTAGAAATTTGGTGCTTTCTAGTTATCCGCATTGTAATTTTTAAGGAGAGCCTCTTATAGAGGATAGGTAGGCATCAGGAACTTAAATTGTTTCAAGATGAGCCCTGAAACCTTAGATAAATTAAGGATACCATAACTGACTAGAGGTTATGACTAGGAATCAAAAGCAATGCAATAAGAATCCTTTTTTTTATAAAGAAAAATGGTTTTCTTTTTTTTATTTAATATCCCTAAGGAACACCCTAAAGGTACCTTGGTCACCATTTGCTGAGGCTTGTTTTCACACTGCATTTGTTCTATGTTAAACCTGGGCTTTGAAGTTGCATCTGATCCCTGCTGGGGCTGGGAAGAAATATTTTTTTAAAAACTTCTTGCGTCATAGCTTGACTGTGCTAAGAAGTGGGAGAATGTTTTCCCTCCACAGCCCTTTGGAGGCAGACCTGAAATGGATCTGCACCACTGGGAAGAACATGCTGGTGTATCCAGAAACATTGCAAAATCTCTCACTTGCTGGACTAGCGCAGCTCTGCTTTGGCAGGCTTGGAATAAAGAGTGAAGGAACTTTCCCCCAGGTCCTGCTGTCGGAGGTGGGTGAGGACTGCCTGCAGTCTCCTGTGACACAGGACAGTTCATTTTTCAGGGCTGCTTGAGCACATTCACCTCAGAAATTCCATGCTGTTGCTCTTGATAACAGCCTTTGCTTTCATTAGCCTTTTGGTGAAGCTTGGTAGAGTTTTTGGCACCTGGTACCTTGGAGTTTTGCGGTGAACTCAGGACTATTTTGTAGCTTGCAATGAGCAGGAAGGGCAGATGTAATAGTATTGATTCATAAACTTAGAATTTCTAACACTCTTCAAGCCTAATTGTATACACCTTTATGAGATATCAACATTCAACGGCTATTTGTTCTAGATTTTTCCTACAGACACTGAAGTGAGATGGATGTTACCAGGGGAATTTCAACCCATGAGAGTCAGAAAGTTTTCCCTTCTGAGTAAGCCTAACTCTCTCCTTGAACTATGAAAAACACAGAAACACAAGACACAGAAGCAGGAAGAAAAGAGTTTTCAGGAAATGCTTCAGTTTGCATTTAAACAAACATTTAACAAACGTACATTGAGAAATTGGAACTACTTTACCTGCTGTATGATACCTTACACTTGTAGAGGGCTGAACTATATGGCCTGTTTCATATTTATCTTTATCTTTATCTTTATCTATCTATCTTCATATTTATCTGGCCTATATTTGGTGGGAGAATGGTAATGATGACACTAATGGAATGATCAGTAAAGATATTCTTCCAACATTGCAAAAAGACCAGATATCCAAGTCACTCTTTTAAAAAATGTAAGAGAAAAAATAAGTCAAAGAACTCATGCAAATTCGAAGTTTTGTCTGAAATCATCAAAATAATTCAACTCAATTAATTTTAAAATGATCGCTGTAAAATTCCAAAATACATTCTCAAAAGAAAATAATCATTTATTGAAAAAAAAAATTAAAATTAGTCCCCTTAATGAAGCATGTTAGTGAAGTAATCCACTTCTTGCGATATTTAAATACTGGGCAATCCCACATAAAGTGCTCAGCATAAAATTATGTGCAGATATCTGTGCATACTACGATGTCTCAAACAGAGTCCTTGCCAAAGCTGAAAATAAAAGCAGAGATGAAGCTGATGACTTTACAGCTGACACGGGAGACGTGTCTGTATCCAAAGGCGAAGTCATTATGGACTGGATTTGAAAGTGTAGGCACATGCATTTGCGTGCATGCATATGAGCATGCCTAATATGGCCACAAATATGTCACATATGCAGGCAAATCACATTTCTGAAAACATGCATTGCTAGTTATCCAGAAAAATGCCTGTTACCCTCAGGGACCAAGAATGAGCTTCAGCAAAGTTCCCCCAAGAGCTCATTGGGAAGGCAGAGTAGTGTGTGAGACCTGTAAGGAAAAGGATGGTCCTGGAAAGTTGTGTTCTCTTGCAGGCCCTGGTAGAAACAAAAACTGTTCAAATAGACAGTTTTCTATTCTCTTCTCAGCTTCCATTGTCTGTTTTTGCTTCTGTGTTCGTTAGGGATACTGTCTTATCAGCCCTGCACTGTGGAAGAGCTCTCACTTTCTGTCTTCCTTGTTGTCAGCCAAGTAACTCTCCATTACTAAACACGGATGTGGCATGGGCAAAGAAATTCATAAAGTATATGGTGTTGCTCTCCTTATCTGAGCCACTTTCTTCAGGGATGTTTTACTCCAGACAAAAAGACTGAGGAGGCAAGATATACTCAGCTAAAAAGTGTCCAGCAGCTGTTCATTGGCTGACACACACTATAGGAGGAGGGTTGAACCTCTCAGATTGGCCATTTATGTGTGTTAGCAAGGCATACCCCAGCGTACACATTTTAACTTCAAAAGCCAATTCTGCATGCTTATTGCGTGAATGGGAAAGCAAACAACTTTAAACCTTGGAAGACTGGTTAGAAAGCACTTTTTGGGTTGGTTTGGGGGTTTTGTTGTTGTTGTTGTTTTGGGGTTTTTTTTCCAAAATTCACCTTTTAATGCTGTCTCTATGCCACAAAGAACTTTCTTTGAGAGAAGTGCCTTTCAAGCAGCCCATATTTGAATGATATGGTGGAGTCTTTGTAGCTAACTGATCCCTACTGTTATTTTTCCTAGTAAAGAATGGCAAGAAATTCAGGAACCTGATTGGTTGGCATGGATTTTGTTTGCTATAATAAAATACAACAAGGGTTGTCAAGACTTATTGCTTCAAACGAAGAGCTGTGTACAGCATGGTTCCCCATAGCAGCCTGCATATGGAACCCTTTAAACATTCTTAAGAGACCCATTGGGGCTTCTAATTATTGTGAAACATCTCCTGGCAGAACCATTCCTACCCTTCCAAGAATGCGTTGTAAAAATAATTAGATGATGAGATTTAGATCGAAACCGCTAACTAGTGATTTAAGAGTTTTGCTCGTACCATATAGAAATCTAAGGAAACGAAATGCTGAAAATCTTTTCACATGAAAGGAAAACAATCCTTTGTGGTTCACATTTTGGGGGGAATACAGAGAACAAACTTCTCTTTTTCTCCATTCCTTCCCCCTCCTCAACTTTAATGCTTTGTTTCCTGTGGTTACATGAGGGGGTGGAGATGTTTCTTCATTTTCTAAACATTAAACCACTTGAGAATCTCTCTCCATTTCTGGGGAGCCTGCTATTAGAGAACAACTTGAGGAGCTTGCTTTAATCAAGCTTAAAAGCTACGAAGAATAGAATCACATTTTATGGCTTTAGAGGCTAAACCAACATGTAGTCAATTAGGTGACATCACTTCTACAAAAAAAAGCAGAACATCTTTGTTTAATCAAAACAAACAAACAAGATTAGAAGTTAAGTGCTGTGATTTAGGAAAGACTCACATTTTGAATTAAATCCTGGAGGCCTATGGACGTGGCAGTGATAAATATTAATCACATGAAATCTGGTGGCCAGCTTAGCAATTGTGTTAACTTAAATGTGAAGATGTGTATTTCCACATTTTGCCAAAGAAAATTAATTCATAGTGTATGCAGGTGTCAGGGATATATTTGGTTCTTTTCCTTGTTTGTTATTTTCTTAATTAAGTCTTCAAATTTAGCTTTTCAACACCTAGATCCATAAAATTAATTTAAACAGGGCTGAGGGACTTATTTATATACTCTTATTTTCTGTTAGCTCTGTGCCACGACGTAGGAAGGGCCACATCCTGCTGAGTACTACAGAAAATGCAGTGCCTTCCCTAAAGATATAAAATTCTGACAAGTCAAAGAATAAGAGTGTCACCACACTGCCATCAGACCTGTCATTTAGGTTCACAATTTACATGCAATCACTGAACCATTTCCCTGTGGGTATTTTTATCCAGGTTCTATCTGAAATATTTTTCTTCACCGCAATGTTTCTAAAATATGGCCTCTCCCACCAACCCCCATGGCTACTCCTTGAGGAAGCTCTCAGTACATCGTTGTTTGCTGAATACTGCTGTGACCTTCTTTCGTGGCCTTGACAAACGCAGTCCTGCCAAAGGGCTTGTTTCCATGGGCCATCCCCCTATCCACACTGCTGCAGCCCTCCCTCCTTCATGCCACAGGACAGCCGTGGGTGAACCTTCACCAGCAAGGCAGTTCCCAGATGTTCAGCACGTTTCCTCCTCCTGACAGCTTTCTTAGCACCTCTGTTCTTTCATGTCCCATCTCTCACCTTTTGAAGATCTCTACAGGCATCAAATTACTTGGGTTTTTGTCCTCTCTTTAAGACATTTTTCTTGTGTGATGAATACAGACATGTTAAGGCCCCTGCTTGTCACTCCTTTCTTATTGTCCATTCCAGTTTCCTAGCTGTAGACTCTGCTTTTTCCAGTGGGAATTGTTCTCTGTTCTCTTTTATAGCACATGGCACAAAGGGTTCTGGCTCCTAGATATACAGCCGTACAAATAATCATAAATGAAAATAAATGAGTTGAGAAATTGCCTGCAGTCACACAGCAGGGCAGTGGCTGATGTAAGATTAGAAATTTTGGGACAGCTGTTTGGAAAACTTGAGCCTTAGTCATGTTTTTCTAATTGAAAAGTCATATTTGGGATGAAAATTTAAGCTGTAGCTGTAAAACTCAGGGACCTATCTTGCAAGGACAAGTTTCTATGATTTTCTTATAACCTGTAGTGCAGGCAAGTCCTACAGAGCTGATTTTAGGCATGTGGCAAAAGCTGCACAGCAAAAGTTTTTGTTGCCTTCCTTTCTCCTGCATTTTAATCTTTGTGTTTTGCCAGTGTTGCACCCCCTAATCTGCTAGAGGTAAAAAGTTTTTAGTCACAGTTCTGTCTCCTGCACAAACCAAGCATGCTTGGAAAAGGCATCTCTTTTGACCTACAGGTCATTCTCACACATCAGTGGTTAACCGTTGGCAATAGCTGGGCCTTTGAGGATTGAAAGATAATCACTTTGTTTTTAATACTGAGATTTTTTTATTTAAACTCTGTTAGCTCGTTACTGCATGAGATTAAACAGAAGTAAGTCTGACAATGTTATGAGAAGCAGAGGACTCAATGACATACCTTAAACCCAACAAACTGTACTATTCGCTGATCTGACTGAATTTACTGTGCAAAGACTGAAGTTTAGTCCAGAAGTTACTGTTTGCAGTTTTGCCAGCAGCACTATTTATAGTTTCAATCAATTTGAAATGCTTCAGAGTTGGACAATGCTGCAGTGCATGTGTGCAGGTGGAGAACACATTTATATGCATCTGAAGCCTGTACAGCCGCCATTTCACAAATTTGTCAGAGCCAGGCCCTCTGAATAAACTTAACTAATTTGTTTAAAGCCTCTTCATCCCCTATAATCAAGAGAAACTTAACTGCTTCATGGATTAGGGGATAGTGCTTGGAAACAACTTCCTGGCTGTTTGAGTGGCCTCATCTCCTTAGCTGATAAGACCAAATGTACTATCTTTATTTAAACACAGAAAAAGAGATATTTCAATTTAAAATGTAGCAAATTTCTCATTGAGTCAAATCATTAGGTTTCATGACAACTTTCCAGCTGAAGTCTGAAAATTTTCTGCACAATGAAATTACAAATGAAATTACAAAGGATCCAGCAGATTGTGTATTAGACATGCATTAAGCTAAAAAATAAAAGAACATTTGATAAAGTGACAGCAAGAAGATGGCCATCTCATCTAACTGCTCTGTCTACAGATGCAGCTACCCCAGATAAAATTATTCCTCCAGGCTGCTTAACAGCAAAGGAAGGAAACTAAGCTCTTTAGGGGCATGATTCATGTGATCTGTACTAGAAAGCTATGAGAAGACAACATGAATCACAATGCAGAAGAGACTATGTTCCTCATTCACTGTAAAGGAAGTGTAAGCAAGCAGCTCAGATAAAGACATCAAGATTTAACCTCAATAACCTCTTTCTCAGAACACCTCAGACATGCGATTGTTAGGACACAGCCTCACTCTGTAAATCATTTTGTCCAGATGAGGTCTGGCAGAGAAGGCTGCTCAGATTTTTAAGTATTTATATTTGTCTGTCTTTTACTAGGAAGGTCTTTCTGTTGTTTTGATATAGTTTTCTGAACTACGTATTTTTTGAGTGCTTGCAAATTTTGGGAATTTAGAAGCTGTAACAAACTATAATTCTTAAAACCATCCTTTCATTAATTCAATTATTTGTAAAGTATAAGTTTTCAGGGAATGAAATAGGTCTTTGAAAATTTTGATAGTAAATCTAAACACATCTGCAGTCGTATTCACTGTCAATGTCTGTAAGTCTTATATAAACTTTCAGCAACACTGACCTGCTTTTATAAGTTCATAATGAAGTATTTTCTGCCGAGGTGTCTGAAAACAGATGGCCAATTGCTCACATTCATCCTCAAAGAGAGAACACAATGTGATGGAATTGAAATCCAGTTGAGGAAACCTAGGTTAAATGTTAGGGAAAACAAGATAAACCTGAGGGAAGCGGTGCACGCTGCCAACAGGGGTCATGGAATCACCATCACTTCAGTGTGCAAGACTGGGCCACCCATCTCTTTCAGAATGGTTCGTGAGTAAAGCCATCAATCCTGCTGTGATGCAGGGAAATGGACTTCATGACCTACCAGCAGTATCTTCCAGGCTAAATGAGCCCATTATTCATAGGGCTAATAAAAAGACAAAGGGAAAGACTTCTGGGGAAAAAAGTAAAAATCCAAACCAACAAAACAGCACTTAAAATGTTTTTCCTTTTTCCTTTTTTTTCCAGACTTACTTTAAATACCAGATAAAAGAAAAAAATCGAAAGCATTGCATCTAATCTTATTTGTTTGAAACTGTTTCTAAAGCAATAGATTTGAGAGATAGCTTAGAATAGATTTAGATCCAATTTTTACACCAGATCTTTCCCATATAGAGAGATAAATCAAATCTTGATAGCAACTTCTAATCTTGATTTATGCAAATTTTTTTTTGTCTTAGATCTGTCAAGTATAGAGAATATAGTTTGCTCTCCTTACCCCTATCCAAAAGCATGGATTTATTGTCTTCTGCTTGCATCAAAAGTGTTCTGTGGCAAAATTCTTCAGTGAAGTAGAAAATTATATACTTAAGTTGTTTGGTATCACTCAGTTCTCCAGCAGACCAGTCACAGTGGTTGTATAAAACATTGCCTCTGCTTTACAGACTACAAAAGATGAATTCAAAGCACAGATACTTAATTCTTTTCAGTATTCACCTGTGAGTGTCAGGAGTAGGAAGTGTTAGTAAACTAAGTGCAATTTTATTAGGCAAGCAGAACACTCCTTTTGCCTGTAAATTTAACTGAAATGAGATAAAAATAATCCAGTCAATAGGTGAACTCTACTGTTCTGTGTTGTCTGAATTTCACAATAGAGACATACTTTAGCAATCAAATGTGACGTCAGTATAATTCCAGTTCCCGACAATATCCCTCTGATGAAAGTGGTATATATTATTAATTATTTAAACAACTGTCTTTGATTATTATGTTATATAATTCTAAATGTACAGTGATGGGAATTATATGTCTTTATGCTTTCAGCCTCATTGCATGAAGATAAGATGCACTGGTGTCAGCATAGCCCTCCTCTACATTTTTAGAACCCATAGGAACAGTTTTATTTCCTGGAAATTATTGCTACAGAGCTGACGTGGATAGTGCAGATCAAATGTATTGGTAATCAAAATTTTAATTTGATGTCTGATAATGTTATTTTAACTCAGTTCCCAAAATTTAAAGCAGTCATTATTTCAAAAGAACTTTTAATGTCTACCTAAAGATTAGAATAAATAAAAACTGCAACTGTAGCACTTAAGTCTTTTTAAAACTTGCTTTCCAGTAAAAAATTATATGATTTTCTAAACCTTTTAAACCTCAGAAGCAATATTTCAAACTAACAGTTTATTCAATTAAAAAGGAACATTTGAAAACAGACAATATTTTTAAAGTATCTTAGCAACAGGTGATTGAATCCTTGCCTGGAACTATGAGACAAGTTTTGCCAAATGGGCTACATTCTAATGATATCTTTCATATAGCAAATGGAATAAATCTAATATTGTTTTGGACAAGTTACATAAATTACATCATAATACAAAATTCTTTATGTGTTTTCAACAACAATAGATTATGGACCCATGAAAGAAGAAAAGAGTACATGATTTTGTCTTCTCCAGCTGTGGTGGTTAAAAGCAGGTAATGAGTTCAGATACTTGGCCTCAGTAAATACTTAAATACTTCTCTCACCTTTCACACATAGAGACAGCACACAAACTCCTGCTTTATTCCTGAGGTTGTTTCAAAGTTTAAGAGAGAGTCTTTAAGGAAAGATCTGTGAAGATTGTTGGTGAGGTCCTTTCCCTCTCTGAGGGGTTGTTGAATGAGGACAAGACACCAAACTTCTGCAAAATTAGCATAGATTGTACATAGTGTTGGTTTTTTGTTTTTTTTTTTAGTTGGAGCCTGTTGCATGTCTATAACAGAAAAATTATTCCTTGCAAGACATCAGTCCAATACCAGTGAATAGAAACCGATTGGTTATGAACAGAACAGTGAGAGTGGGATTAAGAAGTGGACTCAACTCACATTGCAGTAACAATAAAAATACCTCCCTTTGGTGTAACAAATTAAAAAGCTTTTACCACAGTGAGCTCAGAGTGCAAACACATCTGTAGGCAGAAGGTATTTTTTTTCTTAGCCCAATTCTGTCCTGATCCTAATCACAAGCCTGTTTTCTATTTCCTGAGATCACGCATGCCTTTGTCTCCTTTCCAAGGGAACTCTTACAGAAAGGCCCAGAGCATGGGTTGTGACCAGAAAGCCCCACCTGAGGGAAACGTGAGCTACTGCAGACATGGACATGTGCCATGTCCACTCTATGGCCATGCACAAC
Organism: Vireo altiloquus; assembly: GCA_013396875.1. Taxonomy (NCBI): domain Eukaryota; kingdom Metazoa; phylum Chordata; class Aves; order Passeriformes; family Vireonidae; genus Vireo; species Vireo altiloquus. The sequence continues at coordinate 902,138 of VZRF01013940.1, forward strand.
CAATTGTTTCTTGAGAGCAGCACAACTCCTTACCAAGAACACCTTCCACTCCTGTACTCCTTCACTGAAAAAAATGTTTACAGAAGAAATGGGAATTAGAATAGAATAGAATAGAATAGAATAGAATAGAATAGAATAGAATAGAATAGAATAGAATAGAATAGAATGGCATTGTCCACTTGCCCCTTAAACATGGTTTGGGATTTTGACCACCTCTCTAAGAAACGTGTTCCAGTGCTTGACCCCCCTCTCAGTGAAGAAATGTTTCCTAGAGTTCAGAATGAACCTCCCAAGATGCAGCTTTGAACCACTCCCACTTGTTCCACCACTGGATTCCAGGAGGAAGTTTACGACCTCCCTTTCCACTTTGTCTCCTCAGGAAGCTGTAGACAGCAATGGGATTGACCCCTCTGGCCTCCTTTTCTCCAAACTAGACAAACGTTTAGTCCTTACACACTCCTCATAGGATGTTCCCTCCTGTCCTTTCCCCACATTTTTTTTCTCTCATAGTGACACAATATATTAAAGTTTTTAATCTCATCTAAGGAAATTTCTTCAAGCCTAAAATGGTGATAGTATGTGATTGTCCATTCTGACACTCATTTTTCTTCCACCCACTGTCTCATCCATCCACCACTGGCAGAGTTGTGAATACATCTAGTAACCTGCCAGAAAAGCAGCAGCTATTGTTGTGCCTATGTCTGTGCTCTTAGCTGGGAAATAAAACAAGTTCTCCACCCACAGATCAGAGAAATGGAACTTCTTTGCCCTCCGAATTCCATCCCGCAACACTTATCAGTGTTTCACCACCTGCCACCAGCAACAGTCACTCATTATAGGATGTGTATAAAGTCATTGAAATCAACTAAAAAAGAGGTGGTACGGATCTTTAGTGATTTAATTATTTATGTTTATTATGAGCAGTATGGTTTAATAAAGAGAATATTGGACTGCAAGCTAAAACCCATTGGATTATATTTATAACTTTGCCTCTAGTTTGCAAAGGGATTTTGGCAAGTCATTTCTTTTCTTTATACCTGTTTCCCCATCTTTCTCATCTCCATAAACTTAAATATTATTATATCACAATCCTTCAATAAATAATGTTTTATAAAATTTATCTTGTAAAAAAATCTATGAATTTATGAAAAATGTTCAAGTATATTCTACTTTTGGCTTTTTTTGCTTTTTTTTTTTAATTGAACAGGGTTCAGTTTTAACTTGGAAAGGAAAATTAAGGATATGTATGTATTTATCTGGGTCATAATTTCTCAGGAGGTTCTAATATGAATGTATGTGGAATGTTACATATTTGTTATGCTGCTTAAAACAATATAAGTGCTAGTTAAAGCAAGTGAATATTTGGAACAATAAGGTAATTCTATACACTTTAAAATTAAACCAATATTATATATTCTTTTACTGCCAGATTCCTGTCATCCTTTAATTCAGCTTTTAGTCATATGATATCTCTAATGGATATTTTCAGACTTTTAATGTTGCAAACAAGTTATAAACAATATTCATACCAGCTGTATCATTGGGAGGTAAATGAATCAAGTATTTCAATGCAATAAAAAGAAATAAAAAATGAGATATAATTAAAATAACATAAAGACAAAGTCATACTTTGCCTTCTTTCCACATCTTCATCACAATTCAAAAATTTGCATCATTTTGGAGGTGAGTAAGAAGATTTCCATGGAGAGATAGTCTGTTTGCAAAGAATTGAGTGTTTCCCACTTCACATACATGAAAAACATTGCGTCATGCTGAGTGATGAGCCATTCTCCTTTGCCACTGACAGTGGCACTGAATGCCTTCAAATGTACAGCAAGATGTGTTAATGTGTCAAGTCAAGCTTCCCTGGAACACCTCGCTGGGCTCATAAACACAAGCTACTGCACATGCACACGAGGGACAATCTGAAGAGAATGAAGCAGTCAGTAGAAGAGACCAAACCAGTTCTGGAGATGACATTGAGGGCAAAAAGATCTGGAATGGAGACATATAGAGAATTATCAATGTATCTTTTCCATTCAGGAAGTTGTTGCCTGAAGGAGCTTTACAGATGGTATACATCCAATAAAGACAAAGTGGGTTGTGATGGGTCAGTGGCAAAGAACCTAAAATAGATCAAAGAAGCTGTGTCCAGGTCTCTTCATAGTCTGTGTTTTCTTGTTCCAGAAAGATTATTGTGTGAAAATTTTTAAGGGGAAATAGAAGGAACATCTTATCTTATTATTCTGAATACCTATGCCATTAGAAAAAAAAAAAAATGGAGCTCATGGCACTTGCCAAGTCATCCTGTGAAGACTTCAGGGAAATTAAAAGTGTAGCTAAAATGATCAGCCTGAGCTTGTATTTAAAATGGTCAGGATTATGATGAGTAATGCCTCTGATGTAGCATACTGCTTTATTTTTAACTTCTTTATTAATCAGCTGAACAGATATGTCTGCTTGTTTCAGTCCAAAAGCACTCCATCTTCACCCCAGACATAAGCTGAAATGAGAGGGTTTTTTAAGAGGTTTTCAGTTGTGCTCCTGTTCTGGATGACTTGAGTAGGAGATATGCTGGTGCTTGTCCAAGAGCTGCCCCTAAAACAGCTCATACATTCCTCCATGACTGTGGCTCCAGAAATCCTCACTTAGGACAGAATTGTCAGAGAAAAAACAATGTCTATCTGATATCCAAGATGGATGTCTCTGGTTGGATCACAGTATTTCCAGATGAAATGGACACATCTCTGCTATTTCTCTCCTCTCCTTTGTGTGCCCTGTGGAATGAAGACTAGAGTAACTAATACTTTACTTTTCCCAGGATGTAAACATTTATTGGCTGTTTTTCTGACTTCTTTTAATCTGCAAATTTCAAAATATTATACAATTTCAATGACAATATTCCACGTTGTAATGTAGTAAAAATGACCTCATCAGGTCTTAAAAATTTCCTGGGAAATGGCAGGATTTTGGTTAGGACTGGAGCTAGTCTCTATATACAAAAAAAATTAGGGGGGGTAGTCTTCTTGGAGAAACCTTCCTCCATTTTTCTCTCTTCCCAGACTGGTCTAGGTCCTTTACTGAAACAGCTTATTAAGGGTGTGCACCAAGGGAGACAAATGCTCTAATCCTTCCAGCAATCCAACACAGGTGAGAGAAGACAATAATAAAAGCCCACTAGCTCTGGACAGCTTACTTATTCCTGGTTATTCTTTCCTGGAAACATAGTGCCTGTATGCTCTCTCTTCAGTTCTATCACTTTTTGCAATATTCAGTAAAATTGAGGGAAGAAGAATCAATTGCTGCTTCCTTTTCACATCTTGACCTAATAACAGAGTTTGCTTTGGAACATTATTGCTCTTCCTGTTCTTGGCACAAGTAGAGAAGCCTACACTTGCTTTGTCTCATAGTTTCATTCAGACTCATATTGGTGGCCACTTAAGTGAATTAAACACAGCAATTCAAAGTTGCCTCACATAAAATGAAGGCTGTTTTCCTTAAACGATTTTGTAAAAGGACTTTTCAAATACAGGTGAAAAATAAGAATGTTTAGAGTATATATTAGCAACTGTTGATGTAAAGTCGATTATTGTTAATATCGTATGGATATCATCGAAACAAACTGGAGAAGACCCACAGAAAGTATTTAATTATTTTTTCCTATAATCTTGTTAGATAATATTTCAAAAATCAGAAGCCTATATGAACATGCTCATGTTTAAATAGTATTGTATTCTTCTTTTAAGTAAAGGAAAAATTAAAGAATCTTTCTCCTTCAGCAGTGGCAGTGGAATAGTCTGCTGGAAGTTTCATTCCATAAAGTGTCATTTATTTTCCAAAATGAAATATCTGAATGTTCTGCCAATCACACAGTCCAGTTGGCCAAGCCTTTGCTATTGCTTTGTGCAGGAATATGGACACGTGTTCAGTGCTGGGCACTTCAGAGAAATTCAGCTTTGAAAATATCACAGACTAGTACAACAAATCACCATCTGGAATTTGACAAAGCAGCATTATTCATTCCTTGTGCCATTTTTATGTCAAGATAGTTCTTGATCCTAGAATGTGCATCTTTAAACTGAGATGACTTTCAGGAAATAGTCCCTTTTCAATGTATTTATGTGTAAATGTATTTTCAAATGCACAAAATCACTGTCCTTTCTATGCCCTGGGAAAGTGTGATTTTGGAAAGAGCATTAGTAAAGTTTCTTCCATCATTCTGATCCTCTAAGCAGACCAGGTAAATTACATGTAGCAAATGCTTACAGAAACCACATGTACAGTTCCTCTGCAGCAGATTTATCTGAAGAAGAGCCCTCTCCACTATTCTTTGCTCAGTCAAGGAAACCCCCAATCCACAGAATATTTTAAAATTCATTCTTATTTCTTTTATTTAAATTGGATACAAAATACTTTTGAATTTTGAATACCAGAGGATTCAGCAAATACAGCTTAATTCCAGAGAGCTGGCTGTGGAGAAAACAGATCATGACATGAAAACACATGCTGCCACTGAGACATGTCACCCTTAAAAGCTAACTGTGACGCAGAGTGGAGTTCTGTGACCCACTAGCTTGCTCTCTGGCAGGCAGATGAAATGATAGTGAGAAAGAGCTACTGCTGGTAGGTAAGAGCTCTAGGAGGAGGAATTTGAAGGGGCAGCAGCAGTGGATAAAATGGCAGGAGGACTGCAGAGGTAGGCAGGAGAGACAAGATGGTGTTTTGCATTGATCAGTGCATGAAAGGGATTAAGGAGGAAACAACAGAGATGACACAAAGCAAGGTGGGAAACCCATTGCAATATGCAGTGCCCAAGTGTGGAGAAACCTGTCATGGCAATGGTGTATGAGACACTGCATTAAACTCCAGCACTGCAGAGCAAGCTCCAGGTGAGCTGGATGACTGGGACCCAAGTACAGGCAAGCCAGACACAGAGCAGTGTGCTGGAGGCACTGCCTCACAGGCTCAGTTCTTGGAAGCTCTGTAGCTGTTTTCGGATTACATTGCTCTCTATTTGTTTGGCTTGCACATGAGGTGTGATCATCAGCTTTCAGGTTAACGAGTAGTTAATTCAGCAACTGTTCCACCATTTCACAATCAATTACTCAATGTAGGGTAATTTTTTTTTTAATGCATGCCTTAGAGTTATAGGACACATTATTCAGTTTTTATATTTTGTAGTCAGATAAAATTTGGTGAAAAGTCATTCCTAGTTAGAGAAAAGTGGTTACTTTTCAATAATTGTTCACTAGATGTATCTAAAAAGCATGTTTGCACCTTATGCTACCATGGTTTTATTTATTTGTAGCTTAAGTCCTCCTCTTACATTTTGACTATTTGGATGAGTGTGGCATCTGTAATTACTGGGGCTCTGAATACAACAGAGTGAAGGATGTATTTGCAAGCTTGAAGTCATACACCTTTCTTTACCTGTTAAGTTTCCTGTTCAATCATTAGTTACCTAGCAGTCACCAGGTATCATCATTAATGTGGTCCACTGATCAAAACTCCCCAGTCAAATACCTTGAGCTTTTAAAGCTGTAGGAGAAAGAAAATGGCACTGGAATCAGGATTGAGCATTTGATAGTAAATGCACTGGTTTAGAAATTACTAAACTTTACAGTGACAATAGCAGAGTTAAATTTGAATAGCTTCAAGCTGCATGACATACAATGTAACCATGTACAGCCTGTCTTTGAAGTCTACAAAATGAACATATTTTAATATGCTTTTCTTTTTCAAGTTATACATGGAAAAAATGATGAGTACATTAGTAAATACCTCATGCTTAAGATCAATTCGTGCAAGCAGCTATACAATGCAATCAAACTGATGACATTTTAATTTGAAAGTAACTTGTTTACATAGCTGCTGATTTAAAAATCTTAGAAACCAAGTAAAACCTCATCCAAACTGGTTGTATAGTTGAGATACATTTGAAAAATACTTTCAGAAAGAAGAAATTAATAAAATAGCTAGTAAAACATAGTGATTTCTGAAGGTATTAAAAGTACCATGTCAGTGATACCTACTTTGTTCCTCTCACTTTGGACCTCATACACTGATAAGAAAGGAAAAGCGTTATAACCCAGAAGTAAAACTGTTGCGTGATTATAACCCTGACAACCTCCTCCTAATGAGCTTCCCTGCAGATAGAGAGAAGAAACAGCTTTGATCTCTCAAAGTGGAGGATCTGAATGAACCACTGTTTTAAGAAAAGGAATCTGATTAGGCCTACTCTCCTAGTAATCAAAGTCACAAGCTACCATTTGAGGTATTTGTGAAATTCAGATAAGATTAGTTGCTCCATGGATAAGCCACTGCTTATAAGTCAGTAGGAGCTAATTTTGTCTGGGATGTGACACAGGAAGGGGCACAATGGGAAATGAAGAATAATCTTGCTGAACATGTTACAGGGTAGAGCACCTTCTATTAGAAAATGTACAGCAGCTTAAAATGTTTGCAAACGATATCATAATTAATAATTCCATCTCATCAACAAATCACAATTATTTAAATTATTTGGCAATGTAATTCAATTTGTATAATACTTAAATGAAAGACAGTCCTATCTCTAAGTAGTTCATATAATTAAAAAAGAGAGTATATTTATTTCTTATGACAATTTCCCTGGAGTTTGTTAAGCTGCCTTATTAATGCTAGAGCCATGTTTGGCTTGAGAGTGCCTCTTAGATTTGTTAAACATGGATATTAAACAGATGTACGTATGTATATAATGAATAGCAGATATGCTGCTAAGTTTTATCAGTTTCCTCTCCCTTATCATTTCTTTGTCCACTGGAAATGGGATAGAATGGCATCTCCAGAACTGTCAGGCTGGGAAGCAAAAATAGACATATTGGTGCTTATTTTAGATTATATATGAACAGGAACATCTAGAGGAAAAAGGATATCTCAATGAGGATCACAAGAACATCTCTCTCTCTGAGAAAAAGCAATTTCTGAACCAAATCAGTGTTCAGGTTTGAGCCAGAATATCTCCTTGCTTCTGTATTATCTGTGTCAGCAAACAATACAAATGGCACATGGCTTTGTTCTCATTGACAATTTTAATTGTGACACCCTTGAAAAACAAAACTAGCCATTTAGATATAGGAAGGAAGCAAGATGGGTTTTAATAAGGTAAAAGGAACTGAAACTGTTAGTTTTAGGTTATTCAATATTTTTAGAAGAAATAGCCTTTTGTAAAGTAATACTGTTGGTTTTTTATGTAAAATAAAATAAAATAAAATCTCCTCAGCAAAACTCTTCTCACTGATAAACACAGATATGCTCCTGAATAGGTTTTGACATTTAAGTGTCATGCAAAAGACCAGTAATGGTTTTTTTACTTTTTTCTTTTGAAGCTATTGTAAAACACCTATGCTACTTTTCATCAGATTTTGAGACCAATTTGTAGGGGATAGGAGGGTTGTGGAGATCAGTGACTCATTTCAAGCTGTCACTGTTATTTGTGGTGAGCCAGAAGCAACTGATAACAGAGTATTATCTCTTAAGAGAAAAGGAGGGCAAGAAAGGGCTTATGTTTTGTTGTTCATTTAAAATGAATTACCCCCATCAAAATGCAGCCTTGAGAATTTAATTAAGCAGCTGCCTAAATACTGGTATTTATGGATGTTAGGCATCTCATGTCAGCATACTAAACAAATGGGATAATAAAGATGCAAACTGCTTTGTTTGATTGAAGACTGAGCTTTTTCACTAAGTCCTCAAACCATCTGGCCCTATTTGGAGAATGTGGGATGGTAGCTACTCTATCTCTTATCTAATGATAAGACTCTTGCTGTCAAATGTGCACCAGAAAGGAAATATTACACTTTTAGGCTTGTAAAATCTTCTTTTTTCTCTAGTGAAAGAGTGTGTTTTGAAGACAATAAATTCCAGGGCCTAGGTAATAATATTTTTCAGTGACCTAAAATTTCCAGATCTTTCAATGCCAATTCATAAACAGTGAAATTGCTTCAAGAGGTTCTATTCATCCAGTTATACTTAGGGAACAAAATAATTTGAGGTTTCTCAGTTATTACACAACCATCTTCAAACTTAAAGAGGGTTTGATTCTGAAAGCTTTTTGAATAACTGGGTCTCCTTCCAAATTGGGATTTTAGTTGGTTGTGTTCTTTTTTTTCAGCTCAGTTACCTGAAATTAAAAGCCATTCATGAAAAAGTTGGCTCTAGGAACACAACTTCACAGCCCTACACAACTTTGTCCCTGCCAAAAATCTCACATCACTTCATTTCCTTATATTCTCACACTACAGTACCAGCCTGCACTGCTTCCACTTTTGTTTCCAACTGTGTTGTCCACACTGCCGCTTCAAATCAGGACTTTTTTTGCTAACACTGCTCTTCATCTGACACCATTTCTTCATTTACGTCCCTTTCAACAGCCCATTTTTTTTCTGAAAACTGCTTAGAAGAAAGTTCACACACTGTAGCAGCATTATTTCTAACTTCTACAAGAAAAAATATAAGGTAGGAAAAGCCCAGATGTGCTGTTGACCTTTGTAGAGACACCTGGATACAAAGAAGAAGAGCTGTGTGAGCATAACCAAGTTCTGGGTAAATTGTAGCATTAGCAAGGGGCCACCAAATACAATGTGGGTTTCACCAGCTAAAATTATTTCCCCCTATTGTCCTGAATTAAGAGAGAGTTTCAGTTTGGACCAGCATCATTCTTCAAAAAACTTGGAGGAAAAATACCAGTTTTCTCTAAATCTCTCTGCATATATTAGCAACAGTGACTACTTCACTGTGATCAGAGCAGATACATTTATTAAAGCTGCTGATGCAGTGATATCTGTTAGATAATGCTCCTTAAATCTTGATTTAACCTAGACTCCAGGGTCCTCTGTTTCCATTACATACACATGTATTAATTTCCTGGGAGAAATAATGTTCAGTGGAGATTGTAGATGACACCTGCAAAAGTGGGCATCTAACCCCAGGATTCTTATTAAATTACAAACCAGTGTAAAAGTAAATTTAATAACTTGATTTTTCTGTTAAATGGGATTGGCCTTTGCTGAAACTGTACTTTGAATTTTTCCCTTTTTCAATTCATGCTTTTCTGAAAATATTTCATTACATTCCACAGACTATTTTTCTTTTACATTGTTTGATGAAGTTTGAAAGAATTTAGTTTCTTGTAAAGGATGTGCATCTAATGTTGACCCTTCAGATAAAATCGAGAGGATTTGTCTGTTGATTGCAGGAACTTCATGCTCACCAAATGCTTCCACTGAGATTTTTTGTTGTTTTGTGTTTTTTTTCCTTTTACTGGAGGAAAGAAAATGCTGTTTACTATATTTCTGCATTTGGCTCTCATAAGGGCATGCATCTGCCTTCAAAGGAGAGAATATTTCAGATTTTTTATATTTGTATATAAAAAGCCATTGCTGGAATGAAAATATTGAGGTTCAGAACCTCTGCTGTAAAACACAAAGTGATGCATCTAGTATTACTGGACACATATATATATTTGGTTATTTTTTTACTAAACATTAAACTAATTTATATATGAGTTCATTTATATGCCCTTTCCTACGGTAAGAGGTTTGAGTGAGGCCCCTGTCTTGCAGTGATGCTCCCATCCAGGTGGATTCTGGGTGTGTCCTGAATGGTTGGGTGCCAGCAACTGCAAAATCAGACTTTATGTCTTTCCCTTATATGTTATTTCCTGATTTATTACATGAAACCATATTAAATACCAGATGAGCTTATCTTGCAAAAGCTGTCCTCCAAGAAATCTGGCTGTAGTGTGCAATAGTTTTTTTAGAAAAAGTGAGGGGAAGAATATACAACTATTTTCTAGGGTATATACTTGCATATTCCACAGCAAAATAATTATGCTATAAGCAGCAGAAGACACACTTCTGGAAGCTGAAATCATTACAAAGAAATTGGACATTGAGCAATCTGGTCCTAAATCACCACCTTATGCACCAATTCAGTATCATCGGTCATATTCCATGAACTACACCTGTGAACATGTTTTAGGTATAAAGCAAAAACAAGCATTTGCTACTGGATTTCAAAGAATTGTCCCTGAATGCAAAATCTTCAAAACATCTATATCAAATACTGACACCTGACAGAACTGGTTTGAGAACTGATTTATCTGAACCTGGTGTTGACAAATTCCTATCAAAGTTCTGTAGGGATTTTGATCAGGAGAGCTGACTTTCCTTTGGCTCTTAAAACAACCAATAACATTTGTAACTGCTGCCTAAACACCTTAAGAGTGATTCAGTTTTGAACAGCAGAAGAAATGCCTACTTCTTTTCAAGATGAATTTAAATTATTATCATTTCTGAAATAGCCTTCAGTTTTTGTTCTGTGGCCTATAAGCACTTCTCTAACTGGAAAATTACATGCAGAACACAGCAAAGTGTGAGGTTTTCCTTTTTTTTTTCCCTCAAAGAGTTTAAAGCTGATCTTGCATTAGTAGGTTAAATGCATTCACTTCTAGAAGACATGACAGCCTGAAGTAAAAAAAGAATTTAAAGGTGAAAGGGTTATCAACAGGAGAAAATTATCCTGACACCAGTCTCCTGCAATCGTGAGCAGATTGAATTATGTGATTTTAAACGAGATCTCTTTGGTAACTTTTCCATGCTAAACCAGAAAAAAAAATTTATCAAGAGAATTACTGTTTTTCATTTCCCTTTCACATATACAAAGGAATGACACTCCTTCCATTGAAAGCTTTTTACAAAAGCCTTTTGACTTTTCCTGAAAAGAAAGGCCTCTAGCATGTTTTGTTTCTAATTCTAACATGCTTGTGCAAGTATGAATTAGTGTATGTGTGTCTATCTTTAAGTGCCAGACACATATATTTTATGTTTCTGCATGGAAAATACAGTTGTTGGTTTTCTATATGCATAGAAAACCAACAGTTAAGCAATCTGCCTCGAAGTCTTTTGAACTACAAACACTTTAAGCAGAATTTATCAAGGCTGGGTCAACTTCTTTGACCTGCACATTTTTAAACAGTAGTAGATCTCAGTTTTATTAGATATATTTTACAAATGCAATGTTGCTGCCATTATGCAGTAAGTATTAGTTTTGTCTGTCAGCCTTAAAACATGTTTCAGAAAATTTTCTAGCTGTTATGGATAAACATTAAAAAGAATAAGAACAAAAAAAACACAAACCAAAGCAAATCTCCTCTCTCTTTTCAGCATTCTCTGTCTGCATTCACCTGGGAATTCCTAGCAGTTTTATAGGCTGCACATTAGCATAGGCAAAGACATTCTTCTATGATTTAATGTCTTCTTTTATATGAAGAAGGACTAAAACAGAATTAGTGGAATGCCATGTCCATGAGCAAACTGAGAGTGGTAGAGATTGAGCAAGGACACTGAATAAATAAAGCTCTTCCCTTTCCATGCTGAAAGATCCCAAGCATCAGGCTAAGTGGGAGCAGGAGCTCTGTAAACTCCCAGGAGTAATTTGAACCTCACAACTGCCCATGCTATGCCTTGGATCTGCTTTATAAAACCTCATCACACAGAAGAAGATTAGGAAAAGGAAGGAAGACAGCAGGATACCTGACTCCACAACCAGGATTAATGGATGCAACTATTAAGTGCCCCTGACAGGTAAAGAATAACGTCACTACTTGTAAAGATGTGTCTTTAATAAAACGGAAAGTTTCAGCCTTAGTGTGGGCTCAGATCTGATAATTTCACCTTCTTGAATAATATCCATCCCTTTCTCTAGACTTGAGACAATGTCACACGTTGACCTCATCCCTCCCACTCCAACTTCCTACCCTTCAAAACAAAGCAGTGCCTTCAAGCCACCCACATGCAATGGACCTTTGCAATGCAAGGCCCATGTTAGAAATCTAAACCTCAATTTTGTGTCACATTTTCTGTTCAAACCAAAGAGAATGTCAGAAAGAAATAAAGACAAGCCAGATCCTCAGCAGCTGGCTAAGTCTGAGCTTATTTCTATTGCACAGAAGCCAACCAAACCAGCAAGAGGGTAGTGCCAAAGAGCATCAGGACACTCTGCCAAAGAATAAGCCTTAGGCCTAGCTGCTGCTACTGGAAAACCCCAGACAAACGCCTGGCAAAGAGCTGGCCCCAGACTAAGACATTATTATTGTGGAGGAAGGGATGATGACACAATTTCCTACACAATATTTATACACTTGTGCCCTGGAGCTTTGGCTTCTCACTTCAGTGGATATAAGAAGCAAACCAACTGCAGGAAAGGCGTTTCTGTTGCCTAAGGTATTGCTGTGACTATTTGTCCTTTTTTTTCTGTCTATTTTATAGTAAGTTCCTTGATTCCCATAGTGATCTTAAACCAATGAGAGGATGCCACCATCACACAGAGTTTGCCATCAACAAGGGTGAAGCAATCAATGCATGAGGGCATCAGAAAGGTGATATGAGATGTCACAGTAGGTAGAAACAGTACTGAAAATGAAGACTGGGTTTCCAGACTCCCTTGTTCATGGACTTCATCCTTCTTACTCAGCTCATTCCCAACCAGACAGATTGTGACATTTATATTGCGATGTAATCACAGCAAAAGTCAGATTTTTGTTGCACTGGCATATGAAGGCTCCTTGCCTTATGGAGGTCTTTTGGGATAAAGGCCTGTAGAGCTTGTACAATTTATGTCAAACACATAATTCTGATGTCATTTCATATACACACTTGCTACAAGGTCACCAAAAGGTATTTCTCCCAGGGTATTTCCTCATTTTCTTTTAATCAGTGTTACTGTTCCTGGACTAGGGTGGGGACTTAGAGGGTGAAGAATATTTAGGTTATTTTGAATAAACTAAGAGATTTCTCATTATAAAGAAGAACTCTGAGAGAACAATTAAGATTTATTAACATGATAAGCACATAGATAAGTTTATATAAAGAATTTTGTGATTATGCTTAAAACTTTATGGGTGCTTCCTCAAATGTGCAACAAACCTCTTGTTTCAGGTAAAATTTTTATTAAACAGCAACTCTTCAGATCTTCCAAATAGTAGAGTCATACTTTTGCTTATTGTTCTAATTTATAGAATTCAGGGAATGATTACTGAGCTTTAAGTTCCCTCTCTGCTAAATTCTCTGCATTGACATACTAGGAGATGGTTCAGCTCAGAAAAATTTACAAGCCAAACAGACAAAAGAGGTAAAAGGCTGAAAAACTGAAAGAAGCACTAAGTTATTTTCATAGATGATGTATCAAGGTGGCAGCTGAGACTGGACATTTTTATGTTTCAATCTCTGATTAAACCACAATGTCTAGTAAAGAAGCAAACATCATTTTGAATCTAGAAAAATAATGTATACAAGGTTAAGTAGTTAATGATCTATTGATGTAACAAGATAAAGCAAATGGGAAAAATGCAATTTACACTACTGGAGTAGGAGAACACTTCCTCAGGTTTGCAGTAACGGAAGACCATGAAGCAGCCAAAATATATTCAATTTGGCAGGACCAGACTATTAGGAGCAAAAAAGCATTTTGTCCCTTTCAAAAGTTTAACTGTTTCTACTGCAGACCTGTCAAAGTGACATGCATTAGCTGTCAACTTTTTACCCCAGTTTTAAACAAGCTGATGTGTACGCAGGTAGTGATGGCTGAAAACCAGAGCTGGAACTTTTAAAGCGGACAGCTGTTGCACTCAGCTCTTACTTAAAGTGCATGAAAATTGGTGTTATGCTGTGAGCAAATGACAGCAGAGCAGAGGCCAAGAGAATGCTCTTGAATGAGGTGGAAATGTTATGTTTTCTTAGTGTTAGCCATGAATTTTGTCCTAGTGCCAGAGTGGTTTCTATGCAGGCTTCTTGCAGAGTAAAACAGAAATGATGGCTCTACTGCAGCTTTTCCTCAGTCTGGGGCAATTTATCAGCACGATACCAATCTCTGAAATGTCTAGCTGTTGTTCTTCTCTGAAAACACAATACAGCTAAGATAAACAGTGGTGCTTTACAGAGAAAAGACAGAAGGATAAACACAGGTTCTAAAATGGCAATCACTTTTCCTCATTTTGAAAAATTTGTTACTAGAAGCGGAACTTCATGGGCAGGAGAAGGAAATAAAGATGACTCCATTTCTCTGGGCTGGAGCAACAGAGGACTTCAGTTTTATCTTCTACAGAAAAAGAGCTGCTATTTCAAAAGTCCAGTATAAATGAGATCATTTATAAAATAAAATATATCTCAGTGAAGGATGTCAGAGACTATTCTGAAAAATTTATTTTTTAAAGTAGTCCTTGTTTAAATAAAAAGCTCCCAGCTGAAGAGGAGTTATTCCTTCAGTGAGGGTTGAAGGGTTTAGAATACATGAGAATGAACCATTTCTGTAGGAATTAAAACAAGAAGAAAAAAAAAAAAGATAAGAGCAATTGAAATATTTACTGGCTAAACCAACAGTAACATAAGAAACATATAAACATCTCTCAAAAAACCAAAATATTTACCACAGGACAGCAGCTATTTGCTTTTGCAACATGTTAGAGGCTAGCATTAACTTCTCTCTGAAGAATGTTGCATTAACAGGCTTTCTTTTGAAACCTAAAGAGTAAAAGAACTCTTTAAAACACACTATTTTTTCAGGGTCAATTCTGGGACTGCACTCCATCCTGTGCCATTGTAAAAAGAAGAGCTGAAAGGTTGGGTCTTTCTTACTTTATGCTTCTCCCCACCTCGGGAAGGAAATTTAGTTGTGCCATAGTCTGCTCTAAATGACTGAAGTGTGATGATCTCGCTCAAAATTATTTTCAACATGTTTGGCCTCTTGCATTCCATTATTTACTTGAATTAAGCCAGACAATTTTTACAATTATTATATTTCATTATGTAACCTTTGACAGCAAAATCCATTACTCAGCATGTTGAAGACTTTTATCTGTCAATTCAATTTCTACTCCCTGGATTAAATAGATAAGTTAATTACAACTTGGTAAAATCACTGGGAAAAGATTGTATCCACTGTATTGAAAATCTGCAAGTTTTACAGTCAGTAACTAAAAACTTATACAATTTTGTTTGTACCACAGTAAATAATTATAAAAAGTATAAATAAAATAATTCTGGGTTTAGATGTTCTTTATTAACTGCTTTTGTTTCTCTCATCAAATTTAATTGGGATTTCCACTCCAAGAAAGCTGTTTAATGGGAATCCTCTCTTTAGTTTTTAACCATATAGTATCAAAGATACATGATTCACTGTGGTGTTTACTGACTAGTTCTCTTACAAAAATGTTTCCTTTAGATTTTAGAGGCAGACTTTACTCACAGGTTACTACAACTTCTGTCTTTATTACAATCTTTACTGCTACAAAAGATTTTGAATATTCTTATAATCTAGAAAAAATTTAGATTTTTTTTTTCTGCTGCCACTAAAACCTTCTTTTCATCTTCAATGAAAGGTAAAATTTCAGGAAAATTTTATAGAATTAGCATAACGAAAAGTCTTGGGTTCTTTTGAGGGAGGGTTTGATTTTAGTGTGGGAGAAATACAGAAAGTCCATACGTTCAGAAAAACAGTGGAAGACTTTATATATATCTGTACAAAGTTTATTTATGAAATTCACAAAATTTGTTTTCCATATATAAAGTTTCTGGTACTCTTAAGAAATTATTGACAATAAGATTGTCTACTCAAGTCTGGGGGGTAGAACAACACCCAGAGAAATGGATAAAATCCAGCTTAGGAATGATTCCTTTGAAATAAAATCTGCCGTGTAGAAATGAATAACTACTAGAGCATACAGCTGCCAACTCTGGAATTTAGCCTTCCACATTTCACTTAACCATAAAAAATGAAGAGGACCCATGTTCAAAGGCAAATGTAGTAAAACATTAAATTAATTTTATAGTGCGCATATTATAGGTCAAGCATGTCTAAAAGTTCTCAAAGCAAATTGCAACAATGTCACTGAAAAATATTTGCCATGGAATAATATAAGTAAAGCATAATAATTATAAAAGACATTTCTATTGTGTCTTTATTCTTCCTTCTCATTGTACTTTTAATAATACAGATGGTATTTTTTTTTGAGCATACATTAAAATCGTCTCTTGCTTTTTCTGGGCTTAGTTCTAAAGATTTAACTCACACTGACTAAATGTTACCCATAATAAGGACTCATTCATTTCTATTCTACTTTCTTTGAGATAAACTGGTTTTCAACAACAGCTTTCCCTGTACGCCATGTTACCATATTTTGCTTTCAAGTTTTCTTTTTTCTTTTAAAACCCAAAACACTTATTGGTATATTCCCATTTCCCAAACTCTATGGGAAGGATCTTCAGCTACATTACAGGAACATAGGTCCCCTAACTCAAAGAAATCAGCAACATACATACCAGCAAATACTGCTCACAATTTCAAGAAGGAAAAAGTACATATGCTTTTGTGACGATAATGGCATTAGCATAAAAATAACAATTTTCAGGTTGCAATTATTTCTGAAAAACATTCCTGTTCAAAAGAACTGGAAGCATCCATTTTGCTTATAAGTGTCTTCAGCTGGCTTCCTTTCCTATTGTAATGTTAAGGAAATAAAACTCTTGTCAAAGAAGATACCAGCATTTATTTATATTTTATATAAGAGAAGTTTTTAGAGGTACTGGAATATCCGATGTACCTGAAAATCTGATATGTGGAGAAATAGTTACCTGATAAGTATGCAGATGCCTTTGTTATGACCTTCTTTTTTCCCCCTGAAATGTTTTATTCTTTATAGAATTTACATTATTACCTATGAATCATAGCTTCCAGTAGGAAGAGGATTACATTTTAAGAGTATTTAAGAGTAATAAAATACTCTTAAATAATCTCAATTATTTCATAAGACTGAAGCATAAAGCCAGACCTACAAAAAAATTCAGGGAATTGTTTGGTTCCATTGTGGGGGAGGTGCAAATCCAAATACTGAGACACCCAAGATTTTAATTAATAAAAAAAGTGGTGGTTAAAACATGAGGAGAGCTACCATTTGTAGTCTGCACTACCTTTCGGTGGAGAAGAAATTATAAATCAGTCAACAGCAAATTCTAAGCACTGCTGACAACAAGGACAGAGATAATGAATAGAAAGGAAAAGGGAAGTGGGAGAATGAGAGAAAGAGGATAGAACAAATGAAGGAGGTCATGCAGCCAAAGGACCTGTTTAAAATCAGTCAGAATATTTTAAATTATTCTCCTGGGTCTCACAAGATTGTTCCATGTAGAAGATTTCAGTATCTCTCAGATCTTCTTCACTAAATTTTAATGTCACCATGAAGAGAGATCTCCTAAGCTATAGCCAGATTAATGAGTAAAAAGGCAAAGTCAGCTACACAGATCTGTAATAGAAATTAAGAGACCTAAGTAGCTGCTAGGAACTTGAAGCCTGGTTCTATCATCACTTAGTAGGTGGGATTCGGATAACAATCGTTGGAACATTACAAGATTTCAAAAGGGCTCAGAATTTATGAGACTCCCCACTTATGCCTAATCAAAAGATCGTGAAAGTTAGCCTGGATTCTAAGATCTGCATTAGTAATCACGCAAAACTCAGTGGGTTTGGAACTTGTGAGTGACACAGACATCTTCTTCGTGTGAACTAACATTTTATAATTATTTATCATCTTAAAAAGAGATCCCAGCACAAAGATTGTGTTTTATGTATTCAGACCTATTTGCATTGATGATTCTTCGCCTTTAGCCTTTGGTTCAACAACACAGAAGGAATGAATTCATGAATCACATTCACTTGAATTTTGTTTTATTTTTTTTAATTAGACATGCCACCAAAAGCTGATGTAAAGATCTTAAGATTGACAGAGCATGCTTTATCATATCAACACTCAAGCAAGCCATCACTTGAACAGAGGCATTATGGATGAACCATAACATAAAGTACATTCTCCAGAAGAATGAACAATATCCTGCAATAACACGGCACAAATGTCACTGGCAGAAATAAAGTACGGAAACAAAATAAACCCTCATGCTTCAAGGCATAGATCAACAAAGGCTTCACACTCAGACTAGAAGCTAGAAGGATTAAATCTTGTCATCCAGTGCATGTGCACTGCTCTGCATAATGGGATCACTGGGCTCCTGCTGAAGTACTGCGCTGCTGTAGTAACCATCACCACAAAAATCAACATGGGATAGTTGTAGCACTTGATCTTTTTACTGAGGGTCTAAAGAAATGTTTCTCTGTATTTGCAAATGCTCAAATTATGATTTCTTACATTGCCTTCTGAAATATTGACCATTATAAAATGCCTCTATCAGCACTCTCAAGTTCAAAGTCCCTACTTTATACACAAGCTATGTTCACACTAGCAAGGTTTGATGGTAGCATATCTTTTAAGTTAGAGTTGAGGATGCAATAACCCCTTTATACACACTTCAGGAGCTTGGTTTTCAATTAGCTCTGGTTTAATACTGTAAATTTCAGCCCATTATCACTTGCTACATGTTAGGTCCAATGCCAAAAATCACCTTTTGGTTTATGTTCACTCAAAAAGTGTTGATATCCTGTGATTCAAGACCACTCCATGATTCAATCCAAAAAGCAGTTGGAGGGGTTAACTGGATGATTAACTTCAGAAGCCTGGAACTGGCCTGAAGTAAATTGCTGCTGTAGGCACACTAGTCTTGGCCTGAGAGTGCACCAAAGTACCACTGAAGTACTCCATCTGGAATGCCCGAAGGAAAATCCTAACAAGCCCCAGGTGTCGCAAGGCAGTTCAGTTCACCCTTTGAAGCCACCAGGAAAACCTACAACGTGCTGCCTCATGACATGGAGCAACCTGAAATGCAACACAGCTGTGAGCATGTTCCAGTGCTGGATGTCTATTCAAAAGCTGAGTGGCAGATGTAGCACAAAATGCTCTCTCGTTTCTTAGTCTCTCCCTGTTATTACACTAGCAAGGCAAAGCCCCTAAGAGGAAACTTCTCCACACTGTACAGAAATTCCATACAGTGTCTCACCAGTAAGGACTAAGTATCAAATCTGGCTCCTTAGAAATTGTCAGTCCCTGACTGACAAATGGAAGAAGACACATAAAGACAATCACATTTTCCCATCATTTCTCAGGTGTTCTCAAACCTGTGCTGCTCTTACTGTGGGTCCCTTTTCTGCTGTTACAGGCTGACTGCCAAGACCAAGTTTGCCAGTAAAGCTAAATCTGTCTAGCAACAAGGTACATCAGAGCTCAGGATAACATCAATACAACCTGATGCCAGCCCCAAATGTGTGCATGTGACCTAAGCCACTGACTCTCTCCTCACTTCCTGTAAGTAGCTTTGTCTGGTGTGTGCTTGGACCTACCAGGCTGCCAAGGCCAAACCAGGCAGACATCCCATTTCTGGACACACAATGGAATCCTTATGCAAGAAAAAAAATAAAATCACACAGGTAGAAATTAAACTGCTGGGAATAGTTTTGACAAAAGAGGAAAGCATACATCATACCACCGTCAAATATTCAGCACATCAGGATCTATCTGCATATTTACTGGTATCTTTGGCTTTGAAATTTTGAGAAAGACTGAAAAGCTATGGTCACCTTGTGGTGATCTTCCAAGCATCTGTTGTGGAGATGGAGAACCACCTCACAGGTCTCCTGCTTTTTAGCTACTTGCATAGTATGTCACTGCTGAGTCCCATTTCACACCAGCTATGTTTACTTAAGAGACACTTTCAAGTCTCCTTGTATTGTCTGGCTTTTGTGCAGTTTTAAGCTCAGACCTGAAGCTGCCTCTTTGATAAATGCACTTTTTCTAAGGAGACAGTATACATACATCTACTGTCTTACTTACTTTCTGGACAGCTGGTGGGTTACTGTGTATTGGTCATGCTCTTTCTTGGGATACTGCTACGAAGGTTTAGAAACCAGACAAGAAAAAAGTTGTGTTAATATAGTTTTTTTCTCTCTGATGATAAAGTCTGTAGCCAACTGGGCTCCTGGGGAAAAAATCTTTATATACAAAATTTCCAAAAACCATCATACAACCACACACACACGTATGTTTTAACATTACCAACATATTAACAACTGTAGTTTGTTCTCTGGTCCTGGAACCAGACTGGCTTAATGCTGGACTGGCTTATGAGCTCCTTCCTAAAAACAAAATATTAAACTCTTCTGCCATATACCAATAAAATTAAGGGAAATGTAATCACAATAATGTGTGCTGACTTAGAAGTCAAGCCAAAAAGGGCCGTCTTTCTTTGTCTGGGACAATAATTAATATTACCTTGTATTTTTTGATTTATCAGTTACATATATAAAATAGTTTGTAATGGATTCAGGCCCTGGTAGAACCTTTATTTTTCCTTTCCAACTTTTTTTTACTGTGAAGTACAGGTGGATAACACTTGAATTAGTCTCATATTTAGATGCATTGAAGAATGTTGTGGTGCTCACTGTTTATTATACATGCACACAGGTAAACACTCACACACACATATATGCACACACAAGATCTGAGTATCAGAAAAGAGTTTAGAAACTAAAAGATATGCACAGAGGTCAGTCCAGCATTTGCTCTCTAGTTTTTTCTCAGTGTACCTTCAGCCCCTTTGATCTCAGAGACTTAGCTCTAAAATGAATCTATAACCAAGCTAGGAGCAGTGAGCAGAAGCATGAGGCAAGCAAACAGAGTGGACACAAAAGGGTGTTGCTCAGGTTTGAGGCATTTGTTTGCATGACTACTTGTAGACCAAGGTGAAAAGTGCAACTGGCTTTTTGGACTGAGCAGAGTGTGTAAACAAGCATGAAAAAGAGATTAACTCTCACCACTGAGAAATGTTTGTGCTCTCGAAATCAGTGGGTGATTCGTGACAACAAGAAAAGGGCAAATATTGAAGACAAAAGGCTCCAACCTGCGGTTTGTATTCAATCTGCTCTTAATACTGGGTAAACTTGTTACAGATACAGAAATAACTCATGCTCTAGGCTGTGATTTCACTAAGGTAGGAAGATGTGTTGATGTAGATAGAGTAAATATAAGCATCAGACTGTCTTTTAACTGATCCCTCTTTAATCCTCCTCAATTGATGACAAATTGCCGTGTACAGAAAGCTTTGTGCGAATGTAAGCACTTCAGGTAACTGAAACCCACAAGGCAGCGAGCTGCAGCAAAAGTGCCATTTCCCACCAACTAACCAACCTCAACAAACAAATAAATATTAACCAAAACACTGCAAACATTAGCAATCTTTTTATTTTTCCCAGAAGTATGGTTTCTATGATCTATGGGAAAATAAAATTTCTCTGTGTCTTTCTTTAAACAAAGATTGATGCAATGTTGATACATTGGTCTAAATTAAATACATGAAAGATGTTTGCAGAGTTTAAAGTTCTGATTTTGCTACATATGGAAAGACTCCCTAAAATCAAGTCTTTACAGGGCTGCAGTAGGAACTTACTTCCTGGAGAGAGGTCATGTCGCTCCTAAAAGTAACAAGTGTCTATCAAACATAAAGGTTTCTGTTACAGGTAATGAATTTATTAACCAGCAAGTTTTAAAAGTTTTACCCCTACATATAAAACTTTCTTTAAATACACTACTGTGGCTAAAATGCTTCTGTTGTGTTTAAGTGATTTCACAAGGCTTTAAAAATGCACCTTCATATTCAGTCTTTATTAGCGTTCTTTTACTGTGAGAGGATGAAATGGCAAAATCAGTCCCACTAAAACATTGACTCAAAGCTCAGAACTCCTGGTCCTCTAGAAAATCCATTGAACTCTTCCAGAAATTCAGACCCTATAAGTGGAAAAATAGGTAGAGGAGGAACAAAGACAGTGAGAGTGTTTAATGGTTTAAAGATAGCAAATAAGGCTGGATTAAGTCTGAACTGTTGTTTGAGTAACATGGGGTATGTGAGAAGTCCCTTACAGTTTAACAGTGAGGAAAAATATGTAGTATAAACATGGAAACTCAAAGGCTCTAACATAGTCAGGACAATTACGTGGAAATATTACTGTTTTATAAAAGTCCTGCATCCTCATTGGTTCTAAAATAACATTGATGTCTGCTTTGTACAAAAAAAAAAAAGGTTAAGGTGTTTCTTTCCCTTCTGCTCAAGACCTAGATTGTGTTCAACCTAATCAAACCTAAATTTTAGCCTGATCTGTACATACACAAGGAAGTTGGGAGGGTTAAAGCATATTTGCATTGCTTCACATTGCCTATGGTTACCACGGACAGCATGACAAAGAGGAATTCAAATTTAATGAAGCTGTTTAGGAGCAGGACCCAAACAAGTCTAGATTTTGTACATCACAGCTGCTAGGGGTCTCACAGCCTATGATGTAACCATTTAGGCTGGTAATGTGTCAGATCCATCCTCTAGACATGATACCAAAAGTCCCTGCATGTTGTGCCAATCTACCTAAATTCCCTTTTTTCATATCACAGGTGATTGAGGTTAGACACTGGATCAGGAAGAACTCCTGAAATCTTATTATCATAAAATAGTTTGGGTTGGAACAGACTTCTATGTTTCTAAGTTTAATTTAAGCATTCAAATTTGCTTGGCTTTGTCCTGCAACTTAAAAAATATGTGTGCCAGGGCCACACAACAGACCTCCAGGGACTAACCCATTAGAGAGACATGAGAGGTCTGAGAGGTTAATATGGGGTAAATCACTGCTTCTCTGGACACATGGAGACCCACAGGCAAAGAGTTATTCTCTTCTAGTCTGCTCCAAAAGAGAGAAACTATGCACTGTCCGACACATGGGAGTATGGACAAAAATATAAATGACCCTTTCACTGAATAACTTGGGGAATTCAGTGCAAATGTCTTCTTGGCAATCATTTCCTCCTATTTTTCTCCAGTATTTTGGACTGATTGGAACCAGTAGATATGCTATAAATAAAAACATCATTTAATGTCATTCAAAAAAATAAACAGCTTCCGAATCCCTGGATAAATTCCAAGTCTGTTTAAGGAGGTTTTGTTATTAATTTTTAAACAGGGAACTTAGAATGGAGCAGATGCAAGACAATGTAGGCAAACTGAGAATTCAATGACAGCATTGTTAAAAGGCTAATAAAATAGATTTTTTTCTCTCCTTGTGTCTCATTAAAAACAAACAAGATATTGCATTTTTCTTCAGATTTGTGAGGTATAGATGTCACCTTTCATTCTGGTATACTACTAGAGTAACAATATTATTTGCTTTGCTACCATTATAATGCAAACTTGTAGATGCATCTGTTTCTTGAAATGAAAATATGTCTGGTTTCATAAAAATTGCTTTTNTTAATAAAATAGATTTTTCCTCTCCTTGTCTCTCATTAAAAGCAAACAAAATATCATTGCATTTTTCTTCAGATTTGTGAGGTATAGATGTCACCTTTCATTCTGGTATACTACTAGAGTAACAATATTATTTGCTTTGCTACCATTATAATGCAAACTTGTAGATGCATCTGTTTCTTGAAATGAAAATATGTCTGGTTTCATAAAAATTGCTTTTCGATTACTCTAGTTTACTAAAGCAGGACAAAGGATGACAACTGTGATCTTTCTCCCTTTGTTTTTGAAGCATCTTTAAGTCTGCTTCTACACTGACCTGGTAGCAGCCTTCCAGTATCTGAAGGGTGCCTACAGGGAAGCTGCAGAGGGATTCTTCATCAAAAACTCTTTGGAAACAATCTTTATGAATCTGCCCTCATGTAGTTCATGTGAGGCATTTCTGTATGTATTTACAGTAATTTTTAAGTATAAGTATTCAGTGAGGAGAAAATACTTTCATAAAAGAGCTTACATTCTACATCAATAAGATGAAAAGAGTAAGGGAATATTGTCTCAATATCTTGGATGAAACAAAAATCTTTTCCAGTCAGAAAAGAAATAATCTGCTACATTTAGTNCTTTGGAAACAATCTTTATGAATCTGCCCTCATGTGAGGCATTTCTGTATGTATTTACAGTAATTTTTAAGTATAAGTATTCAGTGAGGAGAAAATACTTTCATAAAAGAGCTTACATTCTACATCAATAAGATGAAAAGAGTAAGGGAATATTGTCTCAATATCTTGGATGAAACAAAAATCTTTTCCAGTCAGAAAAGAAATAATCTGCTACATTTAGTAAATGATTCTAGGATTTCTGGGTCTTGGGCCCATTTAAAATACTAATACCAATAAATGTTATGTATTAAAACCTCTTTATTTCTATCTGCAGACAAGGAATTGTATGTTCAAATTTAATATCCTACCCATTTTGATTCCTGAAGTGGCTACCTAA
The DNA here is from genome assembly GCA_013396875.1 of Vireo altiloquus. Lineage (NCBI taxonomy): Eukaryota > Metazoa > Chordata > Aves > Passeriformes > Vireonidae > Vireo > Vireo altiloquus. The sequence continues at coordinate 926,389 of VZRF01013940.1, forward strand.
AAATAGAGACTAAAGAGGAATAAGGGAATAAAGGTAGGTATTTATTTGAAAGGCCTTCAAAGGTACACCTTGGGGAGTCCAGGGGCTCCTGCCTCAGTGGATCCCAAGATGGATGCCAGGTCAAGAGTTCTCCACACTTTTATAAGTTTGGTTCGTTTGTATCTCAGGGTTTATTCTCCAATTAAAGCTTCAGTTAATGATATAATTTCCCCATATATATAACTTTTCCCCCTCTCCAAGATGTTGATTTACACTTTTTGGGCCTAGGACAGTCTGGGTGTCCTTGGAGAGCGAGCTGGAAAGGCTTTGTTCTGTCTATCTTAGCATGGAGAGCAACAGCAACAAGTTACAAGAATCTTCAGAGTTACACACTAGGCAGTAGAGGATTTGAAAAATATAAAAGTGAAAACCCAAGGCATCAATTTCACAATTAAGATAAGTAACATAGAGATGATAAAATCTAAGGTGACTCAGAAGACCAAATCCAGAGATGAGACCAAAACCAAATCATGACAGTCAGGTCAAGGACAGCGATATGAACTATCTAACTACCATGGATACTTACCACCATTTGAAATGCCCTATATATTGCTGTCTCAAGGATATTTATACATATTCCTATTTACACCTCTAAGGAACTATTATATTTTTTTTATTGATATTAACAAAGTATTATTTTAAAAATTTTCTATGAAAATTATTAAGAAAATATGAAAGGCCTTTTTCTGATAATTACAACATTGCTAAAAAATTCCCAAATTTATCCAAATTTGTAAGTTTAATCATTTAAATATATAGTTTTCCTCATTCTTTAAGTTTCTATGAAAGTAAAAAGGAACAAAAAATTAATATTTTTTTGAGAATGTTCAGGCTTTTGGGCAGATCTATAGAAGTCCGAATCATTTGTTCTCGCCCTTAAACTATAGAGAACATATTTTCTATAGAATCCTCATGAATCAAGCAGAACACTTTTTATTAAGCATTTGCTACAAACCTCCACATATGAAGATTTCACAACTTGTTTGAATGTTTTAAATTTACATTTTCCAACTATAATTCATTGACATAGTTTGGAATCTATTATAACCCAAGATACTTTTGTTTAGATTAGCTGTCTAGGGAAAAAATTATTTTTAAGCAGATTATTTTTATAAACAAACATAGTGTTTGCAATTTTTTTTTTGATTGAATATTCTTCCATATAGATCACTTGCTATTACAAAACCAAGACAACAAATCCATCTTTCTCCAAATAGGCTTTAAAAAACCTATTTCCATTTATCTTTTATATGTGAGAATATCCTTGCCTTATCTTTTATGTTGTTTATTTACCCTTTTTTCTTAACTCTGAGAGCAAAATCAGTTTTGTTGTGTTAAGCTTTACAACTTCTTTAAACTCTTTTCAGAGATTTAGGTTCTCATGGGCCAGCAGTGATTAGCACAACAGTGTGATGTTTGCATTATGAATACTGTAGGTCAATGCTTGTTTAAAAAAAAGGAGAAAAAAAGGAAAAAAATATTCCCATTGGAATGCAGAAAAAATAATCATGATCATGTTTCATTTTTAAGACTTTTACAGGCTTTTCTTTATCAAAACAAAATCTGGGACCTAATTTGACCTGACAGGGTCCCTTTAGTGCACAGAAATTTCATGCAATTACCAATTTTGACATCAAATTTAAAACTGTGGTGTCACTCTTTCATATGTCCTTCACCTTGGTGTTAATGCTAAGCACTGAAAACAAAGCAGGTATTTTACTAGTACACAAGGAGTGTAATATTAATATACTTACAAGAAAATTTAGAATGGATGGAAAACAAGATTTACTTTAACTTAGTAACTTTAAAAATGTATGTGTGTGTGTGTATATATATATATTCTCTAAGTAGGTATGGATGGGTCCACTTTGGATGCAGTGCCTTATAGAAAAAGTCTTCTATTGACATGGCAGCTGTGGTTTAGGATAGTATTTTAAAGCTATTTTTAAAAACCCACCAGAGACAAAGTACCTAAGACTGTCTTTTAGAAAATAATCTCATGATAAGACATCATTTAGGCATGTTGTTAATTGGTTTCCTGAACAGAGGTGGACTGACACAGTGTACTGAAGTGTGTTTTCTATATGCTATAACCCAGAGTGGGTTTTGTGGATATACTGGTGAAAAATACTAATTTTGGAATGTTTCATTTTTGTGTCCCTTCAGACGAGAATTTAGCTTGTCCAGAATTTCAGTATCAGAGTTGATGAACCAGAAAATGTTATTGTCATGAGCTGTCCCTTTAGGGACAGAAGAAAATTACTGCAGAGAGAGTTTTCCAAAGTATGGACACATCTAGCTTGGCCAAAGAATTGTGAGATGAAACATTATGTAAGAAAAGAGACAGGCAGATCTCTCAATGTCTAGAAATTTAAATGAGCTTGTTTTAAATTTAGTTTTTCCTATTTGAATGGTTAACAAAAGATGAAGGAGGAATTGGCAAAGATCGAATTAAACAGAAAAGCTTATTATTATACTAGAGCACTTCTAACTTTGCTGTTCTGATGATTCCTCTTATTTTACCATCTCTCTGAGTGCTAAAATTATTTATTGGGAATACTTCCCTGCTACTATCCATGACCCTTTTTAGAGAGCAGAACCTTGCCCTGGGTACAAGGACCTCAGTAAATGACAAAATGGGAGTGTTAAACACACAAGAACAGCAGTCAAAATCCAGCCTGCTGAATAGGAGGTCACCTAGGCCAGGAAGTGGGAGAGAAGGTCATGGCTGTCGTCTGGAAGGGACAGATTCAAAATCTGTCTTGAATTCTGACAATTTAACAAACTCTGTCTCACAAAACACTTATAGGAGTACTGGAGCCTAGATTTCTCCTAATTGTCAAAGAATGGTGTCCACACCTATCATTCCTTGGGCAGACTGAATGTACACTTACTTTCCCTCTGTACTGTGCCATCTAGATTAGATGCTATGCTGGGAGGGAATTTTTCTTTTCTTTTTTTGACACTTTCATTTTTATAAAATCTCTGGATTCAGGTCTCTTGTCCCCTAAAATATTTCCCTACTGTTAGCTATAAATTACTATGAGATGTGGTGCTTCCATCTCTTAAAGAATAAACAACTATTTGTTTGGACAAGAAAGGAAAGTATGTCTATACTAGTGAGGAAGTCCTGCCAGAAATCCAGGTTTGGCCTTGAGCATGGCATAAGAGGGTTTGTGTTCATGCATCTCATTTATTTTTTCTTCAGGAGCATAATGGTTGGATACATATTGCCTACTGGCTAATACTCCTGCACAGTTCTTTGGCACCCTCAAAGAAAGTGCTAGAAAACACACAGACTAACAGCTAGTTTAGTCCTAAAGAGAAAGAGAGGACTAACTGGTAAAAAGATAGGGGTAAAAAGCTTCTTTTTTGCCAGAGAAGCCAGAGAATAGTTAACTATAAAAACTCCAAACAGTATAAGCATCAATTAAGTGGGTTTTAGGACTTAAACCCATTTAGGAGTGCCTACAAGCATAAGTGTAAGTAAGAAGACAACTAGACAATCTAATACTGCAGTTTTAGAACATGGAAAACACTGGGTGGGAGGTAGGCAACATTTAAACAGCACTGTAGAGCTTTCATGAATTTTGTTATAAGACTCTTTCTACTTTGGTTACAGCAAAAGCATTAAACATGTCCCAGTTATAACGAGTACAAAGATTCTACCCTGAAATTGCAGAGGCTATAACTATATTTCTATTGCGAGAGTTCCTCTTACGTTTGCAAAAGAAAGAAAAAAGGTATCATATTTCATGAAGTTCAAAATGTCATATTACTTTCTGTTTCTGGCAATCAGGGCAAGGTCATGGGTTTAGAACTGTGAACAGTTTGTTCTAAATAATTTCCAATTTTTATATAAACCTTCAATAACCCAAGTTTGGATGCAGATGGGATACAGTGTTTTCACATTCTTAAAAAGCTCTTGAAAAGTATGACAGGACTCAAATATTGATTAAATTCAGAGCTTTTCTATTGGTTTCTGTAGAAAAGGATCATCATGCTGCTGACCCAGATTGCTCTATGAAACCTACTCATTATGGCTTCTATAGTTTTTCCTTCTTCTAGTGAAAGAAGAAGAAATAGTAACTGTTCTTGACTGTATTGAGAATTTACTAATATTGAGTTTTTTGCTACTTTTTGAAGAATCATGTTGACCTAAGTGAAATAAGACCTTTTCATTTCAGCTAGTCACTGAATTGCAGTGTGGTCCTTAGCAATGAATCTAAACAAAACCCTACCATTTGTTCCAACCAAAACTGTTGATATTTAAAAATGAGCCATCAAAAAAGTATAATGCATTCCTGAGTTCTTTGTAGCAAAAATTACTCATAATTATCTTGAAATATTCCTGTACCTGATGTGGTTTTAGCTCCATCAAAAATGTTAGGATAAATAAGTAATTTTCATAGCTATTAGCACCATAATTAAAGATCCATGCTAGATGTGGCTTCAGTAATGAAATTTCTTGGCAAAACCTTTCCATCAGAAATTATTTTGTGAAATTCAATCATTTCTAAGTAAAACAAGACTTAAGATCACAAGCTCTGATTCTAATGGGTAACATTAATCTGCTTGACATCTGGATGGGCAACATGGAAGCAGGGATGGATGTGCCACAAAGGAAAATTTTCAAAGCTGCCCAGGAATGCAGAAATGGTGTCAGGTAAGCCAAAGCTCACTTAGAGTTGAATCTTTAATAGTAAAAGGCTGAATGAAAACCAAATATGGCACTGATGCTAAATTGGGCAGGTGGATTAGTTACAGCAGCCATGGATAAGGCTGAGATGGATTGATGCCTTCTTTGTCTCTGTCTTCACCAGGAGTTTCCCAGGATTCTGTGGGTACAGGAAGGCACAAGAGGTACAAGCAGTGAATGAGGATCAAGCCAGGTACTCTGGTAAAAGAACTCAATCCCTGTGAGCCCTTGGGACCATATAGGCTGTTCTGAGAGTAATAGCCAATGGTAAAGCAAGATCACTCTCTATCATCTCTGAAATGTCATGGAGATAAGGCAAGGACCCCAAAGATTATAGGAAAGTAAATACTGTGCATATTTTTAAAGCTAAGTGCAAAAGGATGATCCAAGGACTCCAAATTGCTGAGTCTCATCTTGGTTTATAGGAAAATCATCAAGCAAGTCTTCTTGGAATCCATGGACATGTAAAGGACAAGACTTAACTTGCAAAATCAGAACAGGTATACTGAAAATAGCTCATGCCCAACAACCTGGTTGTCTTCTGGGAAGAGCAAGAAGATGAGGTGAAAGCTGTGCATGTCCCTGGATTTTAGCTGGGCTTTTAGCATTCCAGCTAGGATGTGATGCTCTGTACTGATGAAAAACTAGGTGGTTAAAGTCTGATATAATGCCTGGGCCTAGAGGATAGTGGTTAAAGGATTATACTTTGTCTATAGGCTGGTAACTAGTGGAGTACTGCAGGCATTTTTCACAGGGCCTGTCTTTTTTAATGTTTTCCCTGGTGACCTGGAGGATGTGTTGGAGAGCAGTCTCATTAAGGGTGCAGATGTCAGCAAACTAAGGGGAGTGGCTGACCCTGAGCAAGGGTTTGGAGAGACGACAGAGCCAAGCCCTTCAAAATAGCACATGGTGAGGAGAGGAAGAGCAAAGATTAACTGAAACAAGACAAACTCAGACCAGATATAATGAAGAATATTTACCTCATGGACACAGTGAAGCAGCGAACCAGACTGTCAAGAGAGGTATTGAAATCTCTGTCCTTGGAAGCTGTCAAGATGTGACTGCATAAAATATGATCTGATCCCATTGCTGACGCTGCCTTTATTAATTGGTTGTACTAGAAGCCTCTAGAGGTACCTTCCCACCTAAATTATTCTAGGACTCTACCAGTAGAGTAGCAACACAGAATTGTACATTTTTCACAGAATTTATAAAGCAAAAATTATGGTGATATAAGTTTGTTTTAGTTATTTCTGCTGAAGAATATTTTTGAAGAATTTCTCTGTGTGGTGGTCTTTACTTCATATTGTTATCTTCATCTTTCCACAGTTTTACACTCTGCTTTGTTTAGTTAGTGTAATTGATTCTAGTTACTGGCTTCGTTAATGAAAACCATACTGACAATAAGCAAGTTTGAAGGAAAAAAAGGCAAAATGTTATTAATCAAAAAACAGGTTCCCTCACGGATACTAGCAGAGCCAAACACAATGCATGAAAGAGAATTGACCTACCAAGAAAGAGAAACAGGGATTTCAAGAACACAGCTGTTTTCTTTCCCAGTGACAAAATATACAAAGAAAGTACAGGCCCCAAATGTCTAAGGAAAGGAAAGATATTTTAGGAGCTTGGCTTTATCCTTCATAGGCTGTCCTGAGTCAGGCTGCTTTTAAAGTGTTCATGGTCATAGTGGAAAAAAATAATTTAGTGCAGAGGGCTTTTTTTTTTTTTTTCCTGAAGTGAACTGATTGTTTCAAAATTTCCAGTGAAAAGTAAGTATGGTCTCTTATTTATTGTTTCTCATAAAGAATAAAAATAACTCCACTTCTGGCCATTATCATTCCTGCAAAAAATAACCTCAGAAACATTTCAGGCCTCATCCTGTTGCTTTGAAGTCAGTGGGAACAGAATCATGTCCTTAAAACATAATGTTTCAGTTAGATGTTGTCATACAGTTGCTCACATCTTTGTTATTTTCTATCAGTAAGATTAGTGTTGCCTACTTTATGAACACAGATTGCTATGGCTTCTGGAGGTTCTTGGAAACTTCTGGAGGAAGGGATTTCTATCCCTGTATCTGTCTAGAGACTGATTCCACTGAAATCTGTAGGAAAGTGTGTCTTCCGGAGCTGGTAAAATAGGTCTGATAGGAGTTGACTCCTGTAGGTACTAAGCCTATGTCTGCACTATAAAATTAAAGGTACTCACAGCCATGCTCTGGCACTGCAGCTAACCAGCAGGGAAAGTCCTGCATTTATGGTATGGAATCCTTGTGCTCTCAGAAACTGAACAGCCACATCCAAGCTGTTCACAACACCCTCTGGCCCCAGCTCACTCCAGAACTGGTTTGAAAAGCAGTAGCACTCCCTGGTAAAAAGCAGCCAGGTACCAGCCAAACTTGTTTGTGTGGCAACAAAGTGGCAGGGCACGTTCCTTTCTACTGTTTAATTTATTAGTGTGCATAACTTCAGGGTGCAATTCATCTACCTTAATGTAGACATCTGAAAGTTCAACATCTAAACCTTTACTAGTTACCCTGGCTTCCTGTTATACTCAGTGGAAGCAAATCCAGGCCACAATTCATCTGACCTGTCTTGTGTACTTAGCTCAATAAGATGGATTGCAATCTGGGAATGCCAATTTTTCCTTCTGACTATAAAGTGAATCTGAGGTCTCCAGGTCAGACTTAGACCTCTAAGTATTAGGCACCTGAGATAAGGGGAGAGACACCAGCCTAATACATACTAATAAGTTCATCAGTGTATCTTTCAGGTTGAAATATACTTTTAAAGACCTTGTAGGTTAAATTAACTGATTTTTACTCAAAAAAAAAGAGTAGAAAAAGTCATAGAGAAAATGCTCTGTCAAAAAACCTAAACTGTTCTCCACAGGATAGAATGTGGAAGGGCAAAAAGTTTGGGGCTTTTTCTGAGTATGTTGCCCAGAACAGTAATATTCTCTTACAACTCCCAGAAGTCGGATGGAATTTATCAGCAGACATGCTATCTTTTGTTCTCAGGGGTTGACTGTCTGAGAGGATCTACCTGAAGCAGTAGGATTTCATTTCTCATCTGTGTCTGGAGGTCTGGGGAGCTGCAGAGGAGGACGAGGTCAGGACTCTGCCCTGCAGCAGCATAACTGAGACATTTTGCCTTAAGTTTCATTAATAATCCCTCTTCCACTCTGACCTTCAGTCATAATAAATACCTGGGAACCATAGCTGTTGATTACATTTGCAGTTGATGCCAAGTTATATCATTTCTATTACCATTAATGTAAAGAAAATATTTGTGTCTGAAAATAAGTCACACTGCAGCTTATACACATTTTTTTGCAACCCTTAGTCCTTTTTACCTTCATTAGATATTTTCCTAATGATAATTAACTAAGAAAACATGACCTAAGTAAAGTTATCAAAGGAGAGCAATTATGGGAACATGTGCCATATTATTCCAATTAGGTAACTGCTCATGGTGGTTTCACGTGGTAACAGCACAAAACTACTGTTCAGCCCACTATTCCCACTGTTACATTGATAAATGATCCCAAAGCTGCCTTTCATTCGACAGGTCTGTTTTTGGACAGGGGCCAGACAAAACAAAATCACAAGATTTATAAGTACTGCAATGGGAGGGTAAAGAGGATCTGAAGGGCATGAGCTCTGCTCTGTCTTCTCAGAACTAAAGCTTAAGTGAAATACTCCTGGTGGACCAAATCGTAAGGACTCCATTCAATCCTTAGCCATCATTCAGGCAAGCTCTTGCAGACATTATTATTGATATATCTGCAGAAATACATTACTGAGGGCTAAATTGTGATTCGTGGTTTATTTGTGGGAGGACAAGAGAGTGCCAGCCCTGGTGGTGCAGAATTTCCCTACAAGAGCTTTCCTACCTACGAATGGGTTTGTGAAATAAGCAGTAGAGAGCAAGCATTGCCCTGTCTCCATGACTCACTTCAGCTCTGGATCACTGTGAAACTCAGGGAGCCAGCACTCTGCACCCTCAGTGTTAGACAATAAACACTGAGAATTAGTGCTTCCCTGTCGTTCCCCTCCCTTCATGTCTGGGCAGTGACACAAACGATATCAAACTCAGTCTGGAGAAAGATTTTTTGACCGTGGACTTTCATGGAATCTGCTGATTGAAATGAAATTCGAAGACTTCATTCTCCGAAATCAGGTGGAGGACCACTAATCACCAAATATCAAAATCTCAGAAAAAGACGTCCTCAGTAGCAGGGTACTATAAAAAAAAATGTGCCTTCCATGGGAGAATCCATGGTCTCAAAGAAATAATAGCAAAGACAAAAGGAAAGGATAGGAAGTTAGCACTACGGCAAGAGGTTAACAGACATGATCTTACAATTAAAGATATTTACCAGAGAAATTTGAACCCCATTATACTCTGGCTCATGGTACATAAGGAAGAACTGGTTTACATCATCAAAGACAAAAACCAGGTCTATAGGTAAGCTTTAAGAATAATAAACATCCTGAATTCAAGAATAAGTCTGTCAAATGAAGGGATATTGATTTTGGAACAAGGAATATTATGTCAAACAACATTAGTTTAATTGATCTGAATTTAGTTTAAGTACTAAAAGCATTTATATACAAACAGCAAATGAAAATTAAATGCAGCTGAGTCCCTTGATTCTCAGATTATACAATATGCACAAGCAACTGAAATTTCTTGTAGGAATCCCAGCAACAAGGTCTGGGTTCTATTCCCATAGCATGACTCAATAGAAAAGCAATATGCTTTCTTTCAGAAAATATGAATATTTAAAGCCATGTTTTGACTTTTAAAAATACACAAAACTTTTCCTTTCCCAAAAAGAATTTATAATAAATTGTAAAAAAGACACTAGAGCTATGATCATTGCTAGTATGACTTAGTTCAAATATTTCCACTTGGAATGAGCCATCCAGGAGAAAAACCCTATTCCTTCTGAAACAAACAGATTTGTGTGCTTTTGTTTTCCCTTATATTCTCATTCAGCTATTTACTTAGCTATCTTAGACATCTCAGAGACTGCATTTGCAGGAACTAAGGCATAGAACCTTGAGAAGTAAGTACACTTCTGCAGCATGTTGCTGTTGTTACCCATCAGGGAAAATGCAAAGTTATTCCTGTAATTTATTTCATTTTGTTTTAAGACCTGATATTTTCAAAGTGGGAAGATTTTTTCTACAACTTTATTATGCTATTTTTTTCTTTTAAAAAATTATTTGGATTTCCTAAATTAATAAAACGTTAAGGAAATGATAACAATACATAGTAAATGGCACAGAGGTAAAGAATTTCAGTTACCACTTCTCAATCACGAGTACCTAATTTTCTAGTTAGCATAGGATTAATGCGCTAAAATTTCTTGATCTTATGTTTGTGAACACTTTGAGAAGCTTCAACCAATGAAAGTCCAAAAACAAGGAAACTTTAAAAATTTTACCTATATTTACACTTTTAATTATATTAGGAGTAAAATAGTATAGTACTAAGAACATAATATAGGTATCCAAGACTCGTCAGATGAACTGTATGTCTGATTTAGGCATAGATGATGCATTTTAAATGTCTTAAGAATAAGTCCCGTCTTCAATGACAGTTTATGGAGTAAATAACCAAAACTGTTACTTGGATTATTAATTGAGTGATTAAACCCTAACTTTTAGATCATAATCAGACCTTTAATTTCTTCTTAAAAATGTCTTAATATATCTTTCTCTCATATAATTCATATAATTTTTCATTAGTTTTCTTCTCTCTGCTTTGATGTCAATGTCAATGCCAAAGAATTGTAGGCACAAAAATCTTATCCAGAGTTGTAGTAATAATTTGTAAAAATATCTTTTACTCATAACGCTCATTAACCATATATCACAGTGAAACGTTAGGCAAACATAAAAGGGGAGATTTCATTTTTTACACAGCAGTGCCAAGCTTGCTTCCAAGTCTTATGGTTCAGATTGTGTCAAAATACCATCTGTACATCTGCTGAAGAATTCACTGGGGAAATATCTGGGCATTCCACTTTCTAGCCTCTTTCAGGGTTCATCTTAATAAGTCAGGAGTTTTTAGCCTCGTCTGAAAGTCTGTTGTGCACCTCAGGAAAACACCAGTGACTCTTCCTGTTGATTGCTTGAACCCATAAGAAACGGTTCACTAATTTCTCTTATTATTTACAGGTGATACAGTTCTTGCTTAAAATGTGTCCTCCTAAAAGCCTGGAGCCTTGGCTATGACTGACTAGAAGCCCATGGGTTACTCAGTGAAGTTTGGCCTCTCATATGGAGCAAAACAGGCAGGATCCAGAGGCACAAAGAAGCCCAAGAAAGTAAGGACACATCACTGGAAAATGTGCACTAGGAATTTGCTGAATGATGGTGCTCACTGCTGTTGAGAAAGAAGACAGAAACTTGCCAACTCTCATTTTGCCTGTATAAAAGTCTTGAGACATTTTACATGTGATTTTTTCTTCTTAGTTTCAGAAGTCAAGCTTAAGAATCCATGCAGCAAAGCATCACAGGAACACATGTAGTACCTACTCCTGTGCTGTGCCTGTGATGAGCTTGGCAAGGTTCCTGAAGTATATCAGAAGCCCAGCTAATGTAACTCTGCACCAGCTTCTGAGAAATTCTTTCACTTAATGGAGCAACAGCCTACAAGTGTTGTGCACAGTCTTTGCTGATTTGTGGAGAAACCATTATTATGTAAAAAGACCTCTGCAAAGAGATCAGTAGGTATAAAAAAAACAGGATATCTGCTTTTTTTCCCCCCTTAATACTCTATCAGGACTACATTGAAGTTTTTTTGGTGTAAACTTCTGCAACCTCTCCACCACTGGCTTAACAAGAGATCATAATGATTTTCTACTTTCTTCTGTCAACAACTGCTCCCTCCAACACTGTCTTTATTTTTGTCCAAACCCAATTTATGTATGTCATTCATGAGAAAGTTTCTTTAGAACAAACAACTCCCAATTTATGTCTGTCATTCATGAGAAAGTTTCTTTAGAACAAACAACTCACTGAAGACATTTATTATTTTCATGATTAACATTGCCATGAAGCAGCATTTAGACAAACAGCATCCTGTTAATATTTATTGTCTGAAAATTGTTCTACAAGAAATTTTGGCTAAAACATGGCATATTTCTTACAATATTCTTCTCTTCTCTTTCTAGCCCTATATCTCTTTTTTACCTTTTTAATTTCCATGTCAATTTTATGTTAATACAGATACTATTAATTGTTACAAATACACAACTAACACTTTAGACAGAACTCTGCTGAAACAGTAGAAGTTTCACTACTATGTCACTAAATTCATGAGGTAGAAAGATGCTTGGATGACCTGGGAATGCTACTTGGCAGGCTGCAATTGTTCTCATGGGCCAGTACAGATCGAAGAGCAAGAGCTCAGGTGAACTCTGAGATCATGGCTATAGTGACAAATCAAATGCTGGTAGGGCCCAGACCAAGCTGCAAGAACTACATTTTCTTGGTTGCTACTGCAAATTTCAGCATATCTTTTGCCAATCTATATACCATACTCAAAAAAAAAAAAAAAAAAAAAGTGCCTACCACATTTTGGGAATCTAACTGTTCACACCGGTCAGTTTTAACATTGCTACACTATTTTCAATGATAAGATATTTTTACAGCATGGATTAGAAAGGCTTTGCAAGTTGGCTTCAAATTCAGAGACCAATCCTAGCACTATTAAGTTATCAGTACAAGCATAACTAGAAAAGATGTAACTACAGTCCAGTGAATTTTTGTTAGAGTTAATGCAGCTTCAGGGAACTGCAAAGCTTGGCTGTATAAGTCTTGGTACAAATTCAACATGTCTGGTTTTCTCCCTGTCACCACTTCATTGCTATATGTGTAATGCAGGCATGATTATAAACTTCCAGGTTAATGTTAACACAACAAAAATTAAGTTCTAGCTGATGCATTTTTTTTAAAATATGTAGTGAATAAACCTGTCAAAAGTTAGGATAGTAACTATATATGAAAGACTGTATGAGATGTATGTTCTTAGCTGTTATTCTGATAAGGAAAGTTTGGCACTGGACATTCGATCACCATCAGCAAAGTGCTCCTTTTTATAGGATCTCCTACAACCAACAGGGGTGGCAGAGAAACTACTTGGCAAGAGAAATACCTTTCCGTCTCTGAAGAAATTTATTCCATGGAGGCTGACTTATTTACATTCCTTTTCTCTGGGAGAAAGAATTCCAGAGACAGGTAGGAAATGAAACTCACACAAATTCCTGGGACACATTATGCCATGATGCACAATTATGGAGATTGAGCACATCAAGCTTCTTAATATATGTGTCCATAGGACGCTTGCAAAATGGTTTAGTCAGAGTAGTTGTAACTTTAAAAATAATCCTTTAGTTTGAAGATAACAGGATTAAGGAGATATCTTCTCTGAAATAATATAAAACATTTTTATAACTTGCCTGTCCAACCCAGTGGCCTCTTTGTTTCTTTAGTGCAAGACACTCTCTCTGCATTTTAAGATAGATGTGTATAGCTATTTATGAAGCTATGCTGGATGTTAGGAGAAACCTCAACAAAGCTGGTAGGTGTAAGAGCAGCCCTTTATTCAGAAACATATCAATGGAGCCTAACAGGTGAAAGAATAATCACTCAAATTATAAGTACACACAAAACCACATGGGATTAGTAGCATGTAAAATGACAGAGATCAGAAGTAAGGGAGAAAAGAAGCCACAGATGCCAGAGATACATAGTCCCGTGATGAAAATTAGAAGTAAGTGACAATAACCAGAGTATCTATTATATGTTTGCATATTAAATATGCTTCAGGCTAAAACTGTCAAGAAAAATTTGTGGATTTTTTTTTCTTTTAAATGTCCTTCTCAGGTAAGGAAGTAAGATAATTCTAATGGTAGAGAATTTAAGTTCAAACATTTCCAGTACTCCTGGCCACCAGCTTGTACAGATATTTCACAGTCCTAGGAGGCTTTACTTTCCCTCTGTCAAGGTTTCCTCGTGCTAAGTAAAATGGATGTTCTTTCATTCTCGTAACAGTCCCATTTTGTATGTGAAGTTTCACTAAATTCTTAATTCATATTTGGCCATATCTAGCTGGTTCATTTCTATTTAGAGGGAAAAAATGGTTAAGAAGAATTTGGATAACAAGCAGAAAGAAATGTATAATTTTAAATGATTTTTCATTTTTAAATGAATGTTATCTGATGTAATAAAAAAGATTGAAGCAAAATATCTCTCTGTTATCAAAACACAACATTTCACTGGCTCAAACCATTTTTGTTATGGCTGCTTTCAAATGGATTAAAATGAAAGCATATTTTGGAATGGAAGAATTTGAAAAACTTAGATTTCCAAATTCCTATTCTACTTAGAGTGATAAATTATTCATCTTCAGTAAATAGGGACTCAAATATGATCTACATAGCCATGACTGCATATGCAGTGTGCATAATATTTAGATCTTCCATCTCTACCTTTTTGTTTCGTACAATAACAATGGATGCACAGAATAATTGTTAAAGACCTTTTAATTGCTGAATCTATCTTAGTAGACACAAACTCAGGTCTTTCTCCCTAGAGAGAGCCTTCCGTTTAATCTTCTGACAGTACAGTTGTGACCTGTATAATTCAACAGAATGGTCTTTGCTCTGCAATGCTGTTAGGTGGATGCAAGAGATTTCAAAACATACATGACTGTGGACAGTTCAGTAGCAGCAGTAGACTTCAATCAACATCATGATGCCGTGGTGGGCTTTGATGCCAAACAAATACATGTCCTGAACTGCTTACAGAGAAATGTATGCTGACCCCAAAGTCTGGAGATGGCCAAAGGCTCAGATGAGCTCACTTCTGGTAAAGTGCTGCTCCTGTAAAAGCAAAATAATGTTGTTGTCCCCCCTATGCACTCTCATATATATAAAAACATCTCAAATCAAATAGAAAAAGATCTGATCTTTCCAACAAAGAAAGCCAGTGCCGTGCCTGGAGTTTCTCTTTTCTCCCAGGTCCTTTCCAATAATATTTGGCTCAAGTTCAGCATGTTACAGGGCTCCCAAGCCTCTTTCCCAGATATATCTGTCTTGTCTCTCTGGGTAAAAGAAACTTATTTCTGGCTCTCTGTCAAGCTCCCCACAACCTTGTATTACCAAACAACAATGCTGAAGGCAGGAATGCATACTTTTGCTTTGATTTCCACAGAGAATCATAATTCTTCTCTGCTTCTTTTTCCCCTCCTCCTCTCCCCTTTAGGTGACAAATGGCTCTCTAGAAGTCACCCATCTCTTCATTTTGACCTTCTGTTCACCTCCTCCATTTTTTTTCTTCTGCCCTGGCCAATTCCAATTTGGGTAATTATTCTGTCTACAGTACGTAAAAATCTCTCTTTTGTTGCAGTCAAAGATAATATCCTTCTCCTTCTGTTCTTAAATGTAATGCTATGCCTTGATAAATCATTACTGTGGTTTGCCCCAAAAGGGAAAGAGTGAGTGATTCAGGACTGATATCTTTTCATAAAGTCATTCCAGTGTTTAGGAATATTTTGGGATGAGTGGTGTTATATTATTAGTCCTTAATCCCTAGATGATTTGCATTACAACAATTATTCTCTCTATTGTACAGCTTTTTAAAGGGGGCTTATTTATTAAAGTGAATTGACACTAAAAATATGTAAACCTTTGCCTGTGGAAAAATGAAAATAGCCATAGCTGTGGAAATGTTTTAGCAAATTGAAATTCTAGCTGTTCTAAATACAGCACTGAAGCGACATGAAATCCAAACTGTGACATTTTTCCTTTTTTCCCTAAGCCTACACTTAAATCCATATATTCTTATTACAAAAAATATATATATACAGACACAAAAGATGCAACAACCCTTTGTTTTGTCTTTCATCTTTAGAAAGGACTAATACCTTTTCTGAAAACTTGAATCCATCTTAAAAAGGATTTCTCTTATTATGCACATCAAGTCATGCCTTGGGTTGAAACACTTTGTAGATGAAGACAGCTGTTTGCTGTGAAGTACCCACTGTTATTTTTGAAACAGATGCTTTGATTTGTTGGAAAGAACTAATATGTGCTGATTTTAGCCCCAATCCAGCATGACACACAAGCACGTGCTTAAATCTATCGTTACTCAGAAAAGCACTTATACATATGTTAAAAATTAAGAATGTGCTTAAGTGGTCTGCTTAATGGGGATGATCTTGAGCACATATTTAAGTGCACTGTTGAATCAAGGCCAGAATGCCCAACCTTAGTTATTGTGAAGTTTGCTATCTTTTTACTGCTTTAAGTTCAAACAACATAGCAATGCTTTATTTCATGTCCTTTGCAAAGGAGGCAATTGCATACTTGACAAGAAAAAAGAGTTCATTACATCTTCCAAGCCAAGTAGTGGGGAGGATGGGAAAGCCTGCATAAAATTACCAGGCTCCCCTTTCTTATGCTGGTAAGCATGTGAGATGTGATTCCATCTGTGGCTGCTCTTCAATGGCTGTGAATCTGTTTCAGATCTCAGCTGGTTATTTATACAGCAGGAGCTCCTGCTTTTTGCCCTGCCTCACAGTCTGACAGTGGTCAAAATGACATTTGCCCCACACACTGCAGCTAATGTGCCAATTCCAATTCATTCATGTCTGCAGAAGGTATATAGAGGTGTAACTTTCACTTTTTATATGAAGATATTATTCATAATCTGTTTCCATGATGATTTGGTCAAACCCTTTTTCCAACACTTTGATAATTTCTTATGTGAGAAAAGCTTCCAGATTTTTTTCTGTGATGTTTCTGACATGTAATTCCTTGTGAAATCCATCTACACCCCAATATTTGTGGAATAACTGTATGGATGATTTTCTTCTGTTTATTAGATTGTGTCACATTAGGGTTTTTTTCAGTCCACAATATCCATGGTGTTAGACTCCACGTAAATTTCCAAATACAATGCATAAGAAAAACTGGGTGTTTTATGCAATTTTAATAAATCTTCAAAACAAGAGAGGAATGAAAAATTATACTCAAATATTTGCTGTTATTTACATACATTTCTGAACACTTGGACTATTCTGAAACAAATAGCTAGACCTAAATCTTGGTGGTTTACTTTCCTGGGTTTAGTTGGAAGCTCCCGCCTTTCAAAGTTGTCTGAAAAACAGCAACACAAATCTGATATGTGACATATCAAGCCTCAGCTGTCTTCAGATCATATCCTTTGTCAACAGCAGAAAGACAATGAATCTATGTGGGGAGCAAGATGGATTTCCCTCTGCTTTGAGTGCCATTGAAGATGCCAGCTATGTTCAGATTATGGAAATTTTCTATTAGTTCTTATGATGAAAGAGTGAAGACTAAAACAAAGCTTGCCTCCCATGTTTCAGCTTGAGTTTACAGTGCTGGCTGTGCGAAATATCATCTTTTGAAGTCCTTAATGCCATTTATACATGTTCATGCATAAAAGTATAATTGCCATTTATCTAATGAAAAACATATCCTGATAATTTTCCACATTGCCTCACATTTATTGTATGTTCTGTTCTGCTGTTTCTTCGAATATCCTCATCTTTACTCATAGTAACAATATACATTAGGATTATAATTAAAACATTATGAAAAACATGAAAAAAAGAAAAATATAACAATAAAGATCAATTACATTTAATAGTTTGGTGATGGAAATGCACATTCAGAGCTCAAATTTACTACAAAGCCATGCTCAAAGTATTTCAGATCTATGGATCCACTACAAAAAAACCTGCTTCTGTAATTGCCAGAAAAAAAAACTAGCAGTGGTACTGTTTAAAAACATCAAAGAACAACTGTCATCTTCTTCCCTACCTCTTTAAAGGAAGGGATTAGTTGAAAAGCAGTTCAAAGTGTAAGCCAGAGATGTTTCAGGGAACTTCAGAATTCAGAGCAGGTGTTTTTGCCATATGTGCAAGTAGTACATCCAGTAGCAATGCAAGTCATCCTGGCTTAAAGAAGAAGAAAACCTGACTCAATATTCCCAGCAGATCTCCCAGACAATGAATCACAGGTTGAGGAATCGGAAGATAGGGACAGGCAGAAATAGGAATATTTTATGAGGGTTACTATGAGAATAAAAGAAAGGAAATCATACTTAAAACATATTACCAAAGCAAGTAAGAAAGTCAGAAGTTTCTTATTTGTTAAAAACCCAGCAATTCTTAGCTAAATTCACACAGATAATATGTTTTCAAGACAGAGCTATACAAGACTGACACCACAATTTGGTGCATTCAGATTGTCCTTCTCTAGCCATAAAGCACTGCTGCTTCTTAAGTGTTACTGCCCATAACCAAGGGTACACTTTCCATAATTCTTTCTGCAGTGCACTGGACTGCTCACTGATGTTTCTGGTGAACAACTACAGAATTTGCTTGTTCCAAGCCAGTTTGTAGACTTTAAGGTGGGTACTAGAAGATGTCCAGGCTTTAAATTCTTGCAGAGTTAAGTGTTTCTTTATATGAAAACAAAATCCCAATATTATTTGGATAGTTCCAGATAGCCCAAGTATAAAGCACAAATCATTTCAAGTGCAAGAGGCTGTGGGCAGAAGGGGGTTTGGGCCCCAGCTAGCATGCAATGTTATGTGCGAATATCACTCAGATTTCATACAGAAGAAAATTCTATTCAGTAGTATAAACCATGAATAACAGGCCTGGAATCTGACCTTTTAAAAATATAAGCAAAGGAGTTGTTCCACTTGCTCTGCTCTGTGAAGCTTCACAGATAAAAAGCGCAATCACTCCCAACTTCTTGTCCTTATTAATATCAGTTATTGCTGAGGTACTTGGCTGAAAAGACAAGTCAAACCTTCAGCCTGCCCTTACCAGAAAGACATTAAAATCATAGTTTCAGCATACACAAACCAGTGCTCAGTGGAAATGTTTTGTACTCAAAGCAGAGTAGGAAAGGCCAGACAGTTTTGCTGTGCCTACTCAAAGGAAATTTCACTTGCAAAAGAGTAAGTATGGAGACATGTCTTGCTCTTAGCATCTCATCACCAAAGAGGTTAAAGGAAGATGGAGAAGAAATTATAACTTCGTGTCCAGCTGCATCACTCATCATGCTGTGTGACAAAACGTGCACTACAAATCACTACATTTCTTTACAGTTATGTACTGCAACCATCTCCAGAACTCGGCATCTTAATATTGCTCATAAATTAGAGTGCAGAGGAGATCATAGTCCAACCTTACTGTCTATAGTGTAGTCATGTCATTTCCTCTCTGCAACCATCAAATGCTATAGACTGAATTTAGCAATAGGGCTGCTGATGAATAAATATCCCCAGTGGGAGCCAAATGAGCAATGTCCCCAGGGTCATGAGCCATTTGTTATAGCTGAACAGTCCATGCCTCTGCACTGTGTAGAGTAGCACCATACAGAAATGCTGTCCTACCTTCTGGGAAGAGATTAACTTGGCTGAGCCTATCATATTTGATTAAATTCTCCACTAAACTGCTAAATCACTTTCAGTCTCGAGATGACATCCTGAGACCTGAGAAATGAGGAAGTTTTCAGTTTTCTCACCCAGTGAATAGAGCATTGTCTTGCTGTAAGATACAGCTTACACAGTTTTAACGTTAACATTTTTGATAATTGTATATGAGCAAGTCAGCATAGATTGCCTGTGTCGCCCCTGAAAATAAGTCAGCAATTTTGGAACACAATTCTTCTGGCCTATTTAAATGACCGTGAGCTGACTCATATCCCAGAAATGCCTGTTTTTCTCATTGGTGGAAGGGGAGTTTAGGGTGAATTCTTGAGAAAGAAAAAAACCCTTATGTTATAGACATCTCCAGCTGGTCAGATGAATCCTGTGAAGGGAGACTAACAAGTCACAGAGTAGACAGACAAGACTTAAGCCAAATGTATTGAATATTTTTCACTCTGATTCACTGAGAAATTGTTCTGCTATCTACTCAGCACAAAGTAAATGAGTACGGCACAGCTGCTCTCCAAGAGTGAACACCGAAATATTGGATTGGCTGCAGGAATGATGAGGCCCACAGAGATTACTCAGCTTTAGACAAAACCATTCCTTCTAGTTTGTCAGTCTACTCATCTAGGCCTGAATTTTTCTTTACTTTCCTATCTGTCTGAAGACATATTCAGAAAAAAAATTAAGAAAATTTTGTGAGGAAGCCAGAAACCATATTTTCTCCTTGTTACTCTACAGGATTGGAATTTGTTATCAATCTCAAAGTGCAAATCAGGAGAAATTACATCAAAATCGATGGTGATAACCTAGGAGAGTGTGAGAATCTGGGCCTACTATTTTTAAAATAGCAGCTAATCTTATCTCACATGAAGATGGAATGATGCAGTTTGCTTCTAATGAAATGGTGTGGTCTTTTTTATGTGACAGAGAAACAGTATTTTAGCCGATCTGTTAAATAAAACTTTTCACTTAACTTACAGTACATTTTACTGTCATCAAAAAAGCATTTGGGAATAATAGTTCCCAATGAGTCTGTTGAAATTTTGAGATAATAAACTTTTATATCTTAATATTTATGATTCTAATAAACTACCACAATATTAAAATGAAAGATACAAACTCTGAGGTCAAAAATTACAATTTGTTGTAAGGCAAAACAATTTTGAATAATAAGCCGCTATTGAAATCTAAGATCACTTCCTATAATTTAATAAGTAATCCCCTTGGTGATATATCCCGGATATTAAACTAGTTTAGGTCACATGGACCAGCTGTTTTAAATTGGTGTATAGCATTCTGCCAAATGATAATACAAAACTAAGCGTGAAATGACATAATAACCATTTATGTTCTGATTTTTACCTTCATTGCTGATCACAAATTGGCTAATCAGGAGTAGTTAATTAATTCATCATTGTTAATAGTAGTGAATGACAAGTATAAAGATAATACCTTGTTTATTAGCTCAGCTGTAGCACTGTTGGATGTCAGTCGACCAGATGCAAATGTTTGATTGGATAATATATCTCACAGCTCCCAACTCACCTAGCATGTGCCAAAGCAGTTAGTGTTTTTTCACCACAAGCATCCAGCTGCAGACTATAAGTGTTTCCATTATAAAGTCAGTATAGCTTGTACTTTTAAAGGTTATTCAAAGGATACTGTTTGAGTATGAGAGAAAAAACATTTTCAAAAGGGTCTGCCGTGTGCAACCAAAAATAGTTCATAAACGTATTGTTCACTTTGTTTCAAAGACACTGGTGTTAAACTAGTTAGAGAAGATGACACTTCATCCACTACTTGTTCGATATGAATGTTTGCTGATGCATCAAGTTCAAACTTTTCAGTCCTATATGTGTTTCACCATGAAAACTGCCCTATAACAACCATTTTAGAAAGACTCTGAGGTCTTTCTGACAATAGGTCAAAATCATGACATATTGAGTCTTGACACTCAGTAGTTATTGTTTGCCTTATTGCTGCATGACAAGGTTCCCTTCCCACTCCAAAAGAGTGTGTGAACCCTATAATTAATTGGAAAATTAAAAAACGCTGTTCCACTTATGGCATAACACCTTGCTGAAGAATAGGGCCTTGAAGTCATGGAAATACAAGCGGCAGCCAGCACAACTGACATAGAGTAGAAACTCATGGTGTCTGGTTGCAGAGCAGGTGCTGATGCTGCTGGGCACTGTCTCCTTCTCTGGTCAAGGATCTGAACACTGTGTTGGTCTTGGAATAGGAAAGGCTGCAGCCGCGAGGATGTGGAACCACATCCCACAGAATCTGACACGCTTGAGAGCTATGTTGGCTTGAGGTCTATATAAATGACAATTTTATTTACACAATTGTTCCATTATTCCTTACTGAAAGGAACAGAGAGAGATTGCTTAACATGCTTCCAATTTGTTTATTTGTTTTCCTTTATTGGATAAAACAAGTGCTCAGGAAATAACTAATTTTTTTTTTATTATAACTGACAGCACTGACTTGAATGAAGAAGGGGTGATGGCAAACAGGGACAGTTCTGTTGGAGAGCGGTGAATGACAGGTTCTCTACCCACCCAGAAAATCCTTTTTCAAACAAGTGCCCTTCGTGTGTGGGAAAGATGACCAAAAATATTTCCATTTGTGAAAGAATTTTGGTCTAACCTCAGATCCACAGACCTAATCAACACTAATCTAAGCAAGTGTTTAGCCCTGTAGCAAACAAGCATAGACTGCATTACTGTGGAAGCTCAGGAAAGTCAGCTGTGAAATACAAATTGTAGGTCTACCCTCGACATTTCTGACTGACATTAATGGAAATGACAGTTTGCTCCCAGAATAAAGATAGGTTGGGCTGGGGGAACTTAACAATTCCTTAAGAATTACCACTTGATTACTTATTGCCAAACCCTTAGTGGTGTCAAATATTCCACAGAGGTCAGGAAAGAGCTATGTAGAACTGTCAGTGCTCCTAAAAGTTTGTGCTGGATCATTAGAGTGTGGCTTGTAGACTGAAGTGGTCACAAAGAAGCAATGTTTCTTTGCCACTCATTGAGGGGTACGAAATACCTTCTGAGTTTTGCAGTACTTGACATAACTGAGGCTGTGTGCTGAAATAGCCCTGCCCAATCAGATCAGTGGAACAGCAATAGCATCTCTTCCGAGTATCATATTTGTGGTTTTTCTCCTTCATTATAGTTGACAGAGTTAGGGTTAGACACTGAAGCAAATGTAAAACCCATCACTTTTAAACATGACATCTTTGTATCTGATCCCCATCTTACTTAGATGGGAAATAACCCTATGATGATAACAAAGTTGTACTGCTTTACTCCAGGCCCTAAAGCAGCTGGGCTTCTCCATTTCTATAATTTAGACAATACAACAAAATTCTCTAGAAATAGCAGTTATGATTCCTTCTGTTTTACAAAGCACCAAACACTGGGGGGCTCAGAAATATTTCTCAAGTACTGTTTCAATGTGTTTGAGTTACTGACTATTCTCAGTTATGTGGGAACACACACACATGCATACACAAGCAGCTCTTGAAGAAAATCAGAGCATCTGATGGAAAAGGTTTACTTTACTCTGGGTGATCTCAGCTACATTATTTACACACAAAAATCTCTTAGAGTGAACCATAAAAAACACATCAAAGCGCAGTGACTTTTCGTGCCCCTCCCTCCCAAGCTCAACAACATATTTTGCAGTTTATTTTCTCTTCCTGGCCAGTTTCTTCCAGATCTCATAATAAAACAGAATACATGAAAACCGAAACTTTTCAGTGAGAAAATGCTTTTAAATATTTTCTTTTAGAAACTGATTCTCCTCGACTGGAATTTTTGCAATTTTTTAGAATGTTTCATTCTTCTATCTTCTTGCTCTGTAAGGGTCTCCCTTATGAGATTTATAAATATATGAACATGGGGATGTTGTCAGACCCTGTGCTTTGTAGGCCTCATGCTCTGGTACCATTAAACTAATCTAAACCACCATCTTTGCATTTTGTTCCTCTCCTGAGCAGGGAGCAAGGCGGTTTGCAGAACAAGGTAGTTTGCAGTAGGTGTGTTCCTTCACAAACCTCATAGGATGATCTGCATATGGGACCTGACACAGCCAGGAAGCATTGGATTTAACTGTGCATGTATAGTCCCAAAATGGAGCAGAGCAGGGTAGCTTGCCATATTTTCTAAAACTGGCCCTGTGGGCTACCATTTGCACATAAGAAATCAGGACTCAGGAGACACAAATTCTGTTCAAAAGCAGATTTCTTATGTAGACCTGAAATAATTGACTCACCCCTCCACACCTCAGATCTTTCTCTGTAACTTTGGGATCTTTAGTATAAGTACCTAACATTCATGACAGGGCAGCAGTCAGATGTTATGAGGATTGCACAAGCAGGTCAGCAGAAAGAAGATTGCACACTCTCCAGTTTGTTTTCTGGACTATCAATGGATGTTGCACTCACAGAAGAGTGGAGCACACCTATACTTCAGTTCCTATGTGGGACACCTTTTGGGATTTGGGATTTAATTACCATCTGGATTCTGGTTATCCACAGAATAACCACTCAGGAGGAGGTGTACACATGACTCAGGCCCAACAAGTCATCTGGCAGCTGCAGAAGGATATCTGAATATCTTGCTGTAAAAAAGACTTTACAATTTCTCATATCCACTATCTTCCCTCTCAGATGGAGGGGAGGAAGGAAAAGTCACAATTTTGTTATATAAACCAAGTGCCTTCCATTAACAAATTTGTTTTCTTCCATGACTGATAGCAAATGCACAATGTGGTCTGAATTTTGAATATACTTTCCTTTGTCTTTAGCACTCTTGCTACCTCTCTCTACCTCTGTCTCTGCACTTGTCCTGCTTGTCATGTCTCCTCCAAGATGCACCCACTAAAAGTTAAAATTTCATATTTCAGTGAAATGCAAGACTGTTGTTCTGGCTTGTATCTTCAACATAGCATGACATTTGTATTGGCTGCTGTGCTTTCAAATTTCTGAATTACCCTTGAGTGTGTTTTGGTTATTTCCATCATTTTAAGGCCTCCCTTTTCCTTATGAGCCCACCTGGAAAATGGCAATAAAACTTACAAGATGTAGGGGGCTTGTTTTCCAAAGTTCACCGCAGTTCTAGTTGTTTTTAAGAGAGCTTATCACTTTATCAGGCATAAAGGATTGTTATTGTCCCAGAAGCTTAAATCTAATCGATTAAATGAACAAAACAGTTTGGTTTGTGCAATGTGTATTCAGGATGGAATCTATTAAAATACAGGTGACAAAACTCTCAATAATTTTAATTGTTTCTAAAGTATCTTATATAACCCAAAAAAAAAATTCATCTTGCTATGTGCAAGTTCCTTTTTGGAACAAGAATATTGGAACTACAGTTCAAAAACTGTAAACCATGAGAATCTTAAAAAGCTAATACATAGCTATCCATCTAAAGATGTTGCCTATGAAAATTTTGGGGTTTTTTGTCTTAAATTCAGCCTTTCAATGTTCAATACAGGTGAATTACTCTTCTAGACCAAAAAAGGGTCTCTCTAGACTGAAGGATGGTGACAACCTAGAGACAAGCGATCATGATCTGCACTCTTCTAAGAATGTAAACAAAGAAAATTCTCTATTAATGGCATGGTTTCTCCTTTAAAAAGGCATAATTTCTAAAAGGTGAGGAATGTTATGAGCAAAATTCCTGGAAATTGAAATACAAGCAGAGAACTTTGAATGAAACTTGGACGTTCTTTTAGAAGAGCTTATTAAATGGCTAAACCCCCACAATTTCACAATCAAGAAAGAACAAACTTTGGCTATAAGCCCAACCTCATTTTGCAGAATGTAAAAGCAATGTATAATATGAAAACAAAAAAGGTAGATTTAGTTAGCAGTAAAAATGAGAAATTATCAACAAAATGAAATAATTCATACTAGAAACTAAAAATGTAGGGAAATAGTTCCTGTCTATATGAAAAAGAGTAATCATTTTAAAAGTTTTATTAAAGATAAAAATATGCTAGAAGTGATATAATGCTGATACTAGGTAAGGATATTAAATCTGTTAGTAATCATAGAAAAGAATAAGGTTTCAGTAAATATTGCCTTATAGAAAAACAGGTTCATTTAATCACTTCACATGCAGATGATCAAGATTTTTACAGTCCTTCAAGTAGCAAGGAGGAGTTTAGGCAAAGTCTGCTAAATATTTTTAAATCAGTAGGCCGGGTAGCTTGAACCCAAGAGCTCTTATTTTCAGGAGGAGTCAGCTGAATCACTAATGCTGCTCTTGAATAAATTTTGAAATACTGAAGAAATTCCAGAAGACCAAAAAAAAAAAAAAAGTACAAATCCTGAGCCAATATTCAAAAATTTTGAATTAAGGAAATTACTGGACATCAATCCCAGTCAAAAAAGGAATAAACTGATAAAGCAATAAAATTATATGGTTAAGATGGACTGACAGCTCTCTAAAGTAACCAGTCATGGGGTATTCTTCTACCTATAGTCTCAGTTCTCAAGAACTGGCAGAAGCATGACCACATGCAGTGTGAAACATTCCTAAAATAGTGGCAGAAGACAGTTGTGAATGACAGATGTAAAAACCTGTTGAAGAACTGATAATGATACACAAAATTAGCTGACTTATTTAGTCAGGTGGGGCAATTTTGACTAACCAAGTACTACAGCCAAACTTCCACAGCAGTTCTAAAATGAATCTTTAGAGATTGGCAACAGAGGAGAAGTTCCTAATGTAATTCTGAAAAGATATGAACCTTTGTTGTGTAAACTGAGTAGCAAATACAAGTAGGGTGATGATTTTTCCTCTGTATGTAATATTGATGAGATTGATACTAGAATATTGCATACACATCTGGTGTCCATATTTGGAGGGGGGAAAAAGCTTAAAAATTGAAAAGGATGCAGAAAGGACCTTAAAAATCATTTCAGGATGGAGAAAATGTCTTACATTTGGGCACTGGAAATACTCAATCTATTTAGATTATAGCAGATTTAAGGGTGGCTTGGATATGTATGCATATATATTCATTAGAAAGAACCCTGAACACTTAAAGGACTTTTAAACAAAAGCAGAAAGGCCTAAAGAAAATCAGTAGATACAGGCTAAAACCAGACAAGTTTAGTTTGGAAATAAGACACATTTTTCAGCAGTGAGGGAGATTAGTCAGAAAAAGCATCTACAAGGGAAAGTAGTGAATTCTCTTCATAATAATATTGGCTGCGATTCAGAAAGATGTGCTTCAGCCAAACAAAAGTTTTATTTAGTCAGAGATTTTTGCTCAATTTAACATATTAAATTGTCCAATTATTTCTTCTGTGCTTAAACCCTTTATATAGGATACAAGTCATTTAACTTTAGCTGTCCACAGTGTAGATATCTGAAACTCAGGAAGCCTGTGCAGGATTGCTTTAGAGTCAAAAGACATTTAGAGGGCTGGATTTATCTCACCCATTTTAGGAACCTGCATTAGGATGAGATTAATCCTGAGAGGTTCCTCTTTCTCTCTACTACAAAAGAGATGTTATAAAGGGAACAAAAAGAGACTATTAAGGGAACTTGAATAATTAGCCCTGATTAGAGATTTCAACTGAAAAAGCATGCATTTAGTCAGGTGAATCCTGACTACGTTTTGTGTCTGAGTGTCAAGAAGGAATTCTGATGATTCTTCAGCAATGTATCTAGTGCAACATGAAAGGCAGTGCCTGGATTTCTGCTTGGATTAGGTGAGGCAGAGGTTTATGATATTTCTTCTGTGTATAATGTGTAGATTTTTACATACATTTATTTAGATTTTATCTTCCATTTTTTTCAGCATCAGATGTAATTTAAAGCCTAACAATAAAAAATTATGCTTTCTTTACATTTCAAAAATAGATTTTCAAAAGGGAATTAATGACAAGGAGTTGAATGTCTGTATTTGTTAAAGGCTCAACATCTTATTGCCACCCAGTAATTCATTCCAGCAGGAGGGCACAGAACAAAATTATCTCCTGTGTGAAATAAGAACTTGCTGTGATTCTGAATTTTGGGATGTTTTCCTGTTTGCTTTGAATTAAAGCAAGGTAAAACAAATATTTCCAACAACAGAAGAAAACTTGAAAATGAAATAACTCAGGACTCTTAATGGACCACAAGCCTCAGTCACTCAGAGCAGGCACATGAACATACACAGAGTTAAAGGGCTTGTGAAGATTGAGGGGTTTGTGTTTGGAAATAAGCAAAATCTCCCACACCAACCCTGGTCAACTTTTTACACAAACAACATGGCTTGAAGTCAAGGGAAGATTTGCCTCAGGAAGGACTAGAGGGTTGGATTCAATGTACTGTTCATTAGGGCTATTTTCCTTTTCTTTATGAGCCACATGGGAATCTATCTCCCTGATTCAACTGACATGAACCATTTTGTTTCAACATTTTTTTACTGTTCTAGCCTGTATGCTTTATTGATGTTGATTATAATTTGGTTGCTCACCAACTTATATTGAAAGGAAAAGCTGCAGTCCAAATATATTTCTGTAGTGATTTAAGAACAGCTAACATGTACGATGCTTGGACCAAATTTTCTCATTAAATTAGTTATTACTGAAATTTTTATTTTTGCTAAGAAACCTTTTAATACCAAAGCACATTTGACTTACATATATTTTAAAGTGTATAACACTTCTGTTAAATCGACTATTAACTTAAATGAAAACATTATACAAGCAATGAAAATGATTAAGGACTTAGAAGAGGCACCTGTGGAGCATCTGAAAAGAGCAGAATTCAGCTTGGACATTATACCTTAATCATGTGCAATAATTAATTTTATATATATATGTATGTAACTTGGAGAATCTATTTAGCCTTACTGAAAATAATGAAAATATTAAAGTACTGAAAAAAAATTAAATTCTCCCTAAATATCACTCCATTTGTTGACTTCCTTGCTGTGAGACAATTGAGGAAAAAATCTAGCATGTCTTTTTTTAGATCATATTTTTAAGATTGCTCAGAGTACAACTGTAAAAAATGAATGAAAATTTGGAAATTTATTGGTTGACTATTTAAATAATGAGCTAACATACACTTTAACATCTCTCAAAATTCAAAATCTATTGCTATGTTATGCCTTTTTTCTTTTGCTTATAGAGATCAAAAAAGGCATAAAAATATTATGCCAAACTCTTAAACCATAAATGCAGTCTTACTGAGCAGACACAATTTTTCACGTATATTTTCCTTCCTCTTGAAAGAGGCATGAAGAAGAAAATGAACTGAGCACTAAATCAATGTATTCCTTGAAGATGGCTTTGCAGTATAAGATTAAACATGACCTGAGATCCTATCTAGAACAGATGTGAGCTGTAGACTACCCATGGCCAAGGAGAAAATTTTCATCTGGAGTAACTGTTTCTACCAAATTGTCAACAATGGAACATCTCTGGAGGTTTCTCAAAAGCATGTGGCACTCCTGACTGAATCATGATCAGACTTAAGAATACTTTTCTTTTCTGAAACCCAGTTTCAACCTTAAAATACTGCCACTGTAATGCCCCAGAGAAAAGTCAAGCTCTGGAATGTGACTGTCAATATGCTAAATCGTTAACACACCTTTGGTCTATGTCAGCTACCATTTCCCCACACAGCAGCTGAGCTTGGTTTAAGGCAAGTATATTGATCAGGAATAAATCCCAATAGCTATATTCTTTGGATATAGCTAAATTGTGTTAAAGAGAAAGGGGTTAGATTTATGGATGTGGTGCCATCCATAAATCCATGGTGACCATGCTGTGCCATCTGCCCTCAGGTCCAGAAATCAGGCCCTGAACCATTTTCCTGACAGCACAGATTTAGCCTTTGTGTACAAGAGATGATATACCAATATGGAAATCCTGAACTCTGCCCTTAGGAGGATGTGGGAAATCCTAAGAATATCTCTAGATAAGATGAGGGACCACAAAAACTTTCCAGTCAAAATCATGAGGGTACCTATGAACAGCTGTTGCTGAGCAAGGACAAAGAGCAGTGCCAGCTGTTAGCAGAGTGTGCTGCTGGGGGCACAGCTGGCTACAGTGAGGACAGCAGGATGGAAGGGTTGAATGGGTGGCAGGAAGGGTCAAAGGTTGGAGCAACTTCGTGGCAGTGTCCCTACAGCCTTTCTGACTGATCTCCTTTTTGGAAAGGTGACTGATCCAGAATGACTCACATCCATAGTGTTCCTCCCTTGAAATGGCCGTACTGCATCTAACAAAAAGCCCACCTAGACACAAGCACAAAAAGCAAGTGCCAAGATGAGAGCGTAATAAGGTAACGAGCCAGTGAAACTGCATTACCTCCCACTGCTCATAATTTAGGGACTTTCTGAGCTCAGCAGGTTTCTCTTGCTTGAATTTGTCTGGTTTTTCTCTTAAATTTTGGTATATACAGCATCCTATGCCAAGGAACTCTACCACTTGACTGCATCACAGTGAACGAGCTTCCTGCTGGTTTTATGCCTTCCTTCTAACTCCCACTAAACAATCAAACCTTATGGTCTCCTCAGCATCACTCTAGGCTGGATCAGCCTTTTCCATGACAACCCCCAGTCATTGCTTTACCAGACCTGGGAGTCACCATTTCTTCAGCCTTCAGAAAGAAGTTTATCCATACCCCTACCTTTGCCTGAACTTTTTCCAGTCCTGTTATTGTATTTGAGTGATCGCAGCACTGTGCACAACTATTCCAGTTTTTGTGAGTTTCCAGAGTAGCACACTATGCTCTTTTTTTAAAATTCCCCATTCCATTCCTAATTTCTAACAATTGGCTTATGCTTTTGTGCAGTCCTGGTAACATGAACTGATGGCGTCCATACACTGGAGCCCTTGGAGCAAAGCCTGGTTTAGTACTTGCCCCATGGATTTGGCACACACCGATTCACTGACCTCACATGATCTGCACAAAGTTTGTCTACTGAACTCTTCCCACTGGAAGCTCACAGCTGTGGCTGCCCTGCCACATCCCTGTCAGCAGCTCAGGATATTCTCACAGTCCTTTTCTTTCCTTTTCTTGCCCTTTCTCACCTCAGCCCAGAGTAGCCTGAGCTACCCTGCCACAAGGGCTAGATCTCCTCCTGCCCCCAAGTGGCCTAACTTTAGGACTGAAATTTTGGTATTTTTTAAGAGGGCATACCTTTCCTGCTTACCCTAGATAAGAAGAGTATCTTTTTCATCCATCATATTTGTTTTTTTCTTCACAGTGAAAACATGGGTGTAGATTGTGGGCAGAAGGATGCAGTGTGAGGAAACAAGAAGTGTGAAAAGTCAAATGGGGTGAGTATAAGTTGAAGAACCAGGTTTTGTGGATAGATGTTGGATGATTGACTGAGTCACCAGATCACTCCTTGGACTGAATAAAAAATGAACCATGGTTTGTTCAAGAAGACACATATTTTCTCAGCTCCAGAATGGATCCTGGAGGTAACCCAACACATGGCATAGACAGCCTGGGGAACAGGGCTCCGGTGTGAAGCAATTAAAAGGTTGCTGCAAAGAGGAATAGAATAGTCTGTCCTCCAGATCCCCTGACAGGAGGAAGAAAAACAGTATGTTTAAATTGCAGGAAGGGACAATTAGGTTAGACAGTGGAAAGAACTTTCTGACGATGAGAAGAGTTAAGCCCTGGAATAGCTCGCCTGGCAACTGGTGCTGTTTTTCTTGCTGACAGGTTGTAAGAACAGGTTAGACAAACATGCCAGGCATGGTTTAGGTCTACTTGATCTTTTCTTGGGTCAAATGAAGAGATAAGATCACTTCTTCTGTTCTTCCCAGACTCACCTGCTACAATATTACCATTTTTCACCCCAGATTGCTAAAGATAAAAATGGATTCTTTTCCATGTTTTTCACTACTGCAAGGAGTAGCTTGTTACACATCTAAAAATTCCAACAGACAAAAAACCACATTCTGTGCTTGTAAAAGTCAGAAACCCCACAGTTAAATCAAACGAACTCTGTCCAGTTCTGCCTGTTTTGTTTCGTGTGCAGAAACTAAGTATGACATATTTCGTTTAATAATACAATATTTTTACTCATTAAATATATTTACCTCCTTCTTTGGAAGTCTTTGCCTTTTATCTGCTGATTATTTCACAAGCTAAAAAGTAAAATGGGTGTATGGCAAAAAGTCTCTTTTCAGAAGTTGCAAATAGAAACCACTTCAGAATACCTCTGGTCAGAATTTGTATTTGTTTGGCTTTGATTACAAAATTACAGATATCTGCTTAAAGTATTATAGCCAAATATTGGCCCAGGAGGGATTATATTCCCAGTTTTGAGATTAATGCATTGTACAGCCCCTAGTCATGAAATTTAAAAGCATTCTAAATAGTGGCCACTGGCCGTTTTATGTGACAGCCTAAATAATTAAAAAGGTCTGTTTCAATCCCATATCCATTGAGTTCATTTTTGTAATGTTTTGCTGCCTCGAAATGGTCTCTGCACCAAAATGTAGCACTAAAATGAGAGTTTATCCTGTATCAGCTAGGAATCTGCAATCTGTTTTATGATTCTACAAGGATGTATAAAAGAAATAAGATATAGCTATCCAGTAGAACTTTTCCCCATTCAGAGATTATTGCTGAACCTTATTTCTTTGGCTTCTGTCCAAACAATCCACACTCAATATTTTCCTCAGTTCCTTGTTGACTGCTTATAACTTATGTGGAAATCCTTAGATTGCTGTTTGGAAATAACCAAAATTACATTCCCTGTATTCACAGGCTTCATTTCTGGCTTTAAGAGAAGCCTCATGTTCGAGACTGGGTAAGCATCTCTCTGTCTCTACAGACACCTACTGCAGTGTAGGTAGAGTCATTCCCAGAATTGTTTCTCCGATGTCACCTTCTCCATAAACACCCAGGTCTTTACAGACAATATGTTTAAGCCATGGGCATACCCTACACACCATGAACTGCTTAGAGATCATGCTCAGGCTACAGCCAAAGGTATCATAGTTTTTGTTCTAGCTTTTCTAGGAAACTCTATCTCACTAGTGTAGTGTAATCCTTTAGTAATCCTTTGTCCAAAGCATCTCCAATATCAGCTACCAAAATGTGAAGGGACAGCTTGATTTGAACCTGAGAGGTGATTTTGGAACATATGCCTGCCTCAGGACACTCATCTGAGACACCAAGAAAAAATTGTCCTTCTTGGACCCAGGATGTGCATATTTAATCTGAATTTCTAAACTGTCAGCTGGATGTTTTTTCTGCAGGGAAATCATATGTTAAACATCTGTCTCAGCTTAAAAAACAGGATTGGGAGAAAGCTGATGGGGCAGAGAGATTGCTATGGGACAGTTACATCTCTAAAAGGTTATTTCTAGGTGTCTTTGCCTAAGTCAGCTGCTTATGCACCAAAAATCGATCCCCTTTCTATTCAGGAAGCTCTCTTCTGTCAGGTGATTCAAGCATGTGCCCTTTTGGAGTGGTGTAAATCCCTTCAGGAAACACTGCTTTCCTCACTCAAAGAAATGTGAAAATAAAAACCGTCAGTGTTATAAACATCATGAATAAACAAAAATATTTTTTAGGGTCTATGAAACACTGTTATGAGGAACTGAATTTTTCTTGTTGACTAAGGCTGATTTTCTCAGAAAATTTGCTGAGACTACAGAAAACACTAAGTAACTCTCCGCTGACATCCTCTGTCAGCCTTAATGTAATGGCAAAGGGGGTGTTAATAGCTCAGACATATAAAGTATTCCGAGCTTTTTTAAAGAATAACTAGATATTGATACTGTATATTAAATATGTTTATTAAAAATATTACAAAACCCTTCATGTGGAAATTGCATTAAAAATATGCATACTCAAGATGCAATATGATGGGAGTAGGGGAGGTGGGGGTGTGCTCTCTTTTGAAGCAGCAATAACATTTATGAAATTTGTATTTTTCAGTTTTTTTCTCCACACAAAGTTTTTTCCAAAGGCAGGAAAGTGGTGTTTTCTAGTTCAGAGAGGATATGTTGTGACATTGCCAATGTCTTGACTTTTTTTTTCTTTCCTTCCTCTTTAGGTTCTTTAGAGCTAGATACACAGAAGAAAACAGTCCTATGGTTTATCTAAAGTCCAAAAACAATGAGGCAAGGTGAGTGAAACATCCTGCTGATGACAATGTACCATAAAGAGAAAGAAACAAAAAAAGAAGGGAAGGTAACACAAAAATTACAGTCATATTTGAATCATCTGTGTGACTGCCTTTCATATTTTAAAAGTTTCTAAAGATTTGTGTGACTAAAAAAGCAAAGGATATCCTGAAGAAGGCTGAGGAATTTCCACTTATTGTAGTTCACATGGATACCAGATCCACACAAGAGGAGCAAGGTGTGCAGGCCAGGACAGTGTTGGATATCCAGGAAAAGAAAATAAACCAGAATGGACATCACGATGTTGCACAACTCAGTGGTGCCAAAGAAAAGGTAACAAAGGAGACATCAGGTGTGAGTGGGCTAGAGTGCAAAGGAGCAGTGGGGCTTTGAAACAGCAAAGTGCACTTACATCCAACTCCAGGCTTCAAAACTCACCACACATTTTAGGAGGCCTTTCAGAAGGATTAGGAAGACACTGAAGAGGAACATTATTTTGGACACATAAAAGCAGCATTGCTCTTATACAAAGCAATGTAATAGCACAAGAGATAAAGAATAAAACTAAAAGTAGCGCATGAGTTAACAGTCAATGCTATAGCTGGCCACACAATGTACTATACATCTTCAGAAAACCTAAAAATGCAAGGAGCTATATTAAGAGAGACATTTTGCCAGATGAGTGTAGAAGATAAAATCTTATGGTGAAACACTTGGCTGAACTGTAGGATAGCATAAGTAACCAAGGCAAAGAACAAATTGTGCTGGACACTCGCAGCAGGTCATTGGGACAGCTAAGGAAAAGAAATCACTACTTTTTGTACAGCTTCTGAGGACACTTCAGAAGTTAACGCAGTGGAGTTAGCAACTCCACAGGAAGATGTTTTGCCTCTGCAATACATTTTTGCTGCATACCTCACAGAGACACCAAGGAGGAAGAATATGTTAAGTGACAAACTGGCACATTAAGACAGCAATGGCTTAGGTAGAAGAAAAAGCACTGTTGCAGTAGGAAGACCAGTCAGAAGAGCCACATGGGATGAGGTCTATTCCAATCTGAACAGCAAAATCTGTCTCATAAATGCTCATTTCAACTTTAAATATCATTATTTTAGTCATAGTCACTCTTGCTTATTATTAATGGATAGTCCTGTGAAAAGATGTGTTATATGTGTTATTCAACATCTTCAAGCCAGTGTCATGAACTAACATCGTGGTTCTTACACACTAGCTGAGAAGTATCAATCATTATTCGTCTGCTATTTTAAGCTGCAGTCACTCAACCACACAGCTGGACTTGGCCAGCTTTAAATTCAAGTTGTCACTCATACTTTTTGTATTACAGTAGACATTATTAGAATATTGCCCATGTGAACCAGTGGGGAAGTTTCTGCAAATGGCTGGAGTCAGGAACAGAAAAACTGGCAAAGGAGGACAGTGAAGCAGTCCCATTAATGGACAAAGAGGATTAATAAAAGGCTGGATTTACCCTTTGTCTATGATAATAACCTATGTTCATTCCCCTTTTCCTGTGCCTCGGCTGTTTCACCACACACCTTTCCACTGAGCAGCGGAGTAAATAAAAACTGGTCATGCGGGCTGACTTTGATAAAATCAAGTTCACAGGCAGATATTTCAAACCCTTTATTAGCAGGGCCATAAACTACATATGCTGTTTGATTAGGATATGATGAAAAGAATTTATTAGCAGATGTGTATTCAGCTACACTGTTTTACTGGCAGCTTTATGAGATTCTCTCCTAGGCTGACAGGTGCGGCTTGCCAGCTGCCTTGTACAGCAAACGGGGGATGGAGACCATGCCATGTGCAATGATTTAATCAGTTACCATCAACTGCTGGAAAATAAACAAGGTTTTGTGCGTTTCTTTCAGTCCCATGTATATTAATTGAAACCAAATATTACAAATGACACTGAAAGAGAGTATTGCTGATCAGAGGAGACTTAAATTTAATAGGACACAGCCATGTAATACATAAATATAATAAAGCACAGTCATGTAATACATAAATATTTTGTTAAAAGATAGCAGAATTTTGTTAAACTTGGCAATGGGAAGTCTTTTGAAGTCTCATTTGTCAGTTTCAATTCGTGGGACAGTCAAATCTAGTCATTTGGGTCACAGCTGGCAAAAGAAAGATGATCCTCTTGGTTTATTGTTCTGATACAAAATTGTCATTACAAATTGAAAACACAGAGCAAATAAAAGAGGGCAAATGGGGAACTTGTGTGGTTACATATTTTTAACTGTTGTGTCTGGCTGTACTTTGCTTAATAGGGGTTGCAGAATTCAAGATGTCTATATCCTGGGTCTCATTACTATTGTTTAAAATTTCTATACCACTAGTTTACAATTAAAACGTTCTTTCTCAATTCAAGTCTCATATCCCGTGTTTTCAATGTTCTAAATATGTGTAACCTGAACTAATATTTTTATTAAGTATCTGACAGCTGCCTTGAAACATTTTTATTTCAAATATTTGCATGTCAAAATACAGATATAGAAGACTTTTTTCCACAGCCAAATGAGAATGTTCATGCAACGTAAAGAAAATGTAATATTGCTAAACTGAAGCAAGGACATTTTACAGAAGATCCTTTAACTTTGTTTGCTGCATGTTTATTACAAAGAATTGTAATGATTACACTGTAAGCAAGGACGAGTCAAGAAGAGTTGTAAAGCAAATAAAAAACTTGTCAAACTGATTGCATAAATAATTATAGCAGTGGTCTGTTAAAAATTATGAAAATTGAAGCCATAGAAGTATTTTGAAAAAAGTGGGCTTGTCTTTGAAGTGTCAGTACATTCAAATTCTTTCTCTCAGCCTAAGAATAAATTCAGATTTCCTGTCCTGGTTTAGAGTCAAGTTCTTGCACAGAATCAGAGGTGCTAGAGAAGGAGCAGTGTCAGCAGCAGAAGACTTTATGTCTGGTTTTTTGATTATAATAATTTCTCTAGGAGATTACTTTTGTTCTTTTGTATTTTAATAGTTTGAGAGAGATGAGTTTCTAGTAGTCACAGCCTGGGGATCCAAAACTGTGATAATAACTGCAGGCCACATTTGGACAAAATATGATATTTTATAATGGATTATGAGGTACTTACTTGCTTTCATTCACTCCTTTTCTCTCCATATCCCTTGGTGTATTTTCTTGCTGAAGGACAGACCACAGCTCAGCCTTTTCAAGATTTTACAAGGAAAAGTGTAACATCAAGAGCATGTGCTGTGCAACTGATTAGAAAATAGAGTTTAATACACACCCACCCTTGAAATCATCTTCTAGGGATGCCTCAGAGAATTTGCCTTGAGAAGCTAGTAGGCAGTAACTCAGTCTAGACTTTCCAATACAAACATCCTCATCATATTGCTGTTCTGTATTGCCAGGGTACAGTTTGCCTTAGGGCATGTATGTATGGAAACACTCCTTGCACCCTTATCATGGAGAAGCTTTCTATCTTCTCCCAAGCAACACAACAGCCTCTCCATCAGCTTGGAGTCTAGGCCGGGTAACAGTGGGTTCCTCTCAGAGCCCCTGTAAAGAATCTATACTAGTAAAATAAATGATATTGTGACCCTGAAGCTAATTTAGCATAATATCGTTATCTGTCTTTACCTCCAAAATAAGGTGGCCACACTCAGACTCAACATGGGCAATATCTTTATCCCATACATTATCCTCAAACCACACCTGGGAATCATCAGGGAGAGTGCTAGTTATCTTGAGTCGAAATCAGGCAAGGCACCATTTAACGTTACAGATAATGGAGTTTTAGTGTCTGTGACTGTGCCCTGTTTAACTTGCTGGTAAAAATGAAACCTTAGGACACAGCTAAAAAGTCTGCAGTCTGGATCCACAACCACAACAGACTTCAGGATGTTATAAACCCATCATAGGATACATTTATATTGCATGTCAAGCTCAGGTCAGCATTCTGGATCTGAATTCTAACTTACCGACACTGCAAAAATTTACAGTCCTAAAAAAAGGTTGCAATTCCCTCTATGGCAGGGTTTTAAGTCCTTGGGGCTCCTAAGGTCCAGCATATGATGTTCAGGCCTGTTTTGCAGGCTGAAATGATTCAGGGCAGTTTGAGAAAGTGTCTCTAACCCTCTCCCAACACCTGGGCACAAGCCAGAGTTTGCAGGAATGCCCTCTCAAGGCACCAAGGAGCATAAGGGAGGCCTGCAGGGCTGTACTCAATTGGCAGGAAGACTCTTCACCATTGCCTGCTAATCAGGTCCCACATAGTATGCACTAGGACACAGATTTAAGCCTGTGTTGCAAGTATTACTGAGTGAGAATATAATCGTCTGTAAAGTTTTCTGACTGATCCATTTTTTGGTAACATATCAAGTGTGTCATCCACTGTATTGATTGCCCAAGCAGTCTTGATCTTCCTTTCTGTCCAAAAGTGAACTCTGTCATCCATGCCCTACCCCTAATTAGCTCAGGCACTGTATGACCACTGTATCAGAGATAACTTGTTTGGTTTCATTAGCAAAGTTTCTCTCCCCTACCCCAGCTCTAAATTTCTGCTAGAGGCAGACAAAGCCTGCCTCTATCGAAGCAGAAGGCTGTTGTACATGCCAAAGCACAACCTTAACCTCTCCTCCGGTGGCTTTGGGACTTTTGAGGGCATGCATATTCTTTAGTGTCCACATGTGCCAATATTAAGAAGTCACAAAACATACATAACTGATGATGAAACTACTCTGCTCAAATGTCTGGAGTACAAAATATCATCTAGTTGTAATAGATTGATTTGAGCTAAGCACACTCAATGCACATTGAGTCAGTATTTCCAAGCTATTTCTGGGTCTCAGCACCTGCATAAAAGGGAAACTTATCTCCTTTGTGCATCTCTGCCTTCTGCTCACCTCGCTGCTACTACAGACCAGCACACCTCCAGAAAATAGAAATGCAGCAATAATTAGGCCCTTCTTTTGGACCCTAATGATTTTCTAAATAGAATTAGCCTAATTTTTGTTCCCCAAACACACAGAAGCATCAGGAAACATTTCATCTTAGGCAGAGAGACCCACCAAAACATATTCCTAATGTTGTTTATATGGTACTTTTATACGGAAAGAAGTTATCCTCTGGAACCCTGCCAAAGATATTGCACAAGTAGGTGAGGGCCTAGAAACAACTTCTAATCTTAGAGATGGCAACCTGCTTCCATCTCCAGGGTCTTTGTTTAAATTCCTTGCTGCAGATGATATACACCTTTGAATGTACTTTTCTTGGAGACATGAATTTAACCGCCTTGAATCTTGGCTTGCAGTCTAACTTTAGGTCTGTGGCAGCACACCCTAGTTGCAAATACAAGTTTATTGATAAGAAATAATGGGATTCAGTGCTGGAACTAACAGTAAATTTTCAAACCCAGAATTAAAACTGCCTGGTTTTGCAAAATTGTCAGATTTCACAGTAAAATTATAAGATATTTTTCAGCGTTGACATCTGCAAAAGTACATGTGGGGTAGCAAAAACTGAACATGACTTGAGAAAATATTTTCTGAAAGTCTCAATAAAAATTTTGACACTTCTGCAGATAACACTCTTTCATTTTTAAGCACATTCTTTTTGTCACAGGTCAATGCTTCTGACCTGTCTCTGTCAATTTCCTCTAGATATGTCCAGTCACTACTCTCATAGTTTTGGTGTAGGCTAACAGAATATAGACCTGTATACATTCCCACACCCACCTATAAGATGGCATCAAGCACACTGAATGATCTGTGATGACAAAACACACTCCTTACCCTATACTAAGTCTTTCGAACTCTTTTACAGGTCATTGAATTCATACTGGTCACAGAAGAATTTTCTGACCATGAAAACTTGGTGGGAACTCAGTTGAGTGGTAACAGATGGAGAATGATGAGGTTCAGTGTAACTACACATGTAAGAGATGTCCTTGGTGCTCATCACTTCTTGAAGGGCTGCGGTTTGAGTTTTGTCTCAAACCAAGTCACACTGGTAAATGCTGCTCACCTTCTTAGCAGAATAGCAAAGTGTGTGTCTTGTCCAAAACATTTGTCCTGGAAAGAAAGAGTTTGGAGCTGCAGTGAAGGGCAACCTGGGAATTGCTGATAAAGCAGAGGTGTTTTACTCCTCCAAACAAAGATGCTAGAGTTAATTTGTTGCAGTTTTGCCTGCACAAGACCTATTATATGGGCTGTAATTTCACGGGATGGAGACTGTGAACTCCCAGGTCACTTGTAAACCGATCACTCCCCAGCCTCTCCTCCTTGTGCTTTTAAGTGTTTTGAGCCTGGTAAATTGAAACCTGAAGAAACACAGAGCTCTGATCTTTGGGACCTCTAGAGCAAACCTGGACTTTTGCTGATTTGCTCTAGGAAGTAACTGCTTACTTACCCCATAATTAACACCACAAAGCTGATCTTTGAAAGATAAAGTATGGGAGGTCAGAGACAGGATCAGGGAGAAGGGTTTCATTAGAACTACAGCATTTGAAGCCTGATTTTCTTCTCATTTGCATCAGATTGATCCTGGAATTGTTTCACTAAAGTCAGAGGTGCTAACAACTCTAAAATCTGTCTGGATTAGAAGCAGGTCATTACTATCACATCTAATGGATTTTAATCCATAAACTTAGTAAAAACAGCAACAGAAATTGCTTGTTAGCTACATGACTAACTACACTTTCACTCTTATCTCACAGAAGAGGCTGCATTAGCACTTCCTTACAAGTTCCAATTTACACAAGGTTTCAGACACATAAATAAGTCTTCCAGTTGATTGACTTCCTTTAGCCAAGCAGCTAGGTACAGTAGCATCCATAACATTGAATTATGCCGTTAAACAAGCTCCGCATTAAATAACTTTTTTACTATTTTTTATTTGCATTTTTTTCTTCTGAAAATTTAAAGTGCTATCATGTACTAAAATGAGAAGAAAAAAAATACAGAAAAAAGAGAGAGAAAAAAAGAAAAAAAATAGGAGAGGAAAAAAAAAAAGAAAAAAAAGGAATAAGGAAAGTCCAAGCTCTCAACTGAGGGAAGTCAGAATGTCCCTCATTTCCTCTTTGGCAGGTTGATTTCAGGTTGATATCCAGTTTATATTAATGAAGAGTCAGTCCAAAATATGTGATATAATAAGTAAAAGAATCAGTTGTCACTGTTAAACTAAGACTTTCATGAACAATAATAAGAACTAAATAGGTATATATCATATATTTAGACATTCCTTTCCAACATCTAGTTTTAGACTCAGATTCCTTCTTTCCAAAGAAATGTGGTTGTACCACAATTTTTTTGTTGACAACCATTTATATCAGAATTAAAGAATCATTATTTTGAGGTTAGAACAAGAATTATTTATACTACAGGACTGGATCCCACATTTTAAATTTACTGGATGAATAGTTTTTGTGTGTCCCTCATTTTGAGTCTTTGTCACACACTGCATCCCACATTCAGTCTTTGGCATGCGATAGTTATGCATCCCAAAGACATTTTCCTCATAAAACTGGATGTTTACTTTTTGTACAGCAATACCACAAGCTAATGTTCTCTCTTTTTAAGAGGGTCAGGGTCTTTGGGTCTATTTTAAAATGAAAAATGAAATAGTGCAGATCAACTAAACTTCAGAACATAAATCAAACCTCAAATAATGGAAAGGGCGGCCTTTAATTTCTTACCCAGAATATATGAATACTGAGATGGATAAACAGTCTGTTAATTTGCTCTCTTTTTTTAATCTTTATCAAAAATGTAATTCTAATACACAGAACAGAATTGCCAAAAATAAGTTCTGACTTGCAAGCAAGAAGGCATCATATTGCCAGTTATGGACACAATAGGCCTTTTTTAGGTCTATGGCATGGAATATTCTGGGCACTGCCACTCTACCACTTACATGGTTAAACTATAAGAATGATCCCTGTCATGGTTTTGTTAAAATCACCTTGCATTTCCCAAACAACTTCCTGGCAGAGTGCAAAAGTTAATACCAGAGAACGACCACTCAGAACAGGCAGCTTGAAATAGTCCACATTTTGGAAATAAAAAAAACTTAATAATATGTAAATATCATGACAATGCCAGCTGGCTCCATGGTAAGAGAACAGGCACTTGCACTGTTTGCTCTGTAGTATAAACTTAGCCTTAGTATGACTAAGATACCTCAGCACAGGAACACTGCACTTCTGGATGCCTCTTCCCAGAAACCCTACCAAGTGAAAGGAAATCTGTGAAAGAAAAGAGTAGCAGAAATATCCAGAAGGTGGTTTCCCCCTACATAAAGCTCCACTTTAACTTAGAAAGATGTGGGTTTTTAAAAGCACTTAAAACTCCAGAATGTTTTGTAGCTGACTGCGGGATAACAGTAACAGTGGGAATACCAAAACCTTGTGCGTAAATTCCTGACTACTAATAGTAGTTCACCCATCATCATCATACGGCTTCTACACAAATATACTTCAGTGCTGTACAATTGTTTGAGGTATCTTCCAGGAATTCCCAAACCATGTGCAGACCCTCTCTCTAGGGATTACTCAGGCTGAGCAGTGGATGTGGTACAGAAATCCCTGTGAGCTTCATGCACACTGTGTAGGGTAGTGCTGTGCAAAGCACCTGGTAAAGACATGATGGCATTTGTCAGAGTGCTGAAGCTTGCTTTCAGTTCAGGAACTACTCAGACCTTTGTTTTTCAGGTCTTTCTTGCTGTGTGCTAATTCTTCTCTTTCATGTAGAATCATACAACACATTTAGCTGGAAAAGACTGGGCTTTGTTTGTTGTCCTCATTTCCTCTCAGGTAAGTGTGTCTGGTCTCCAACCAGCTTCTCTGTTGTTCAACCTCCTCAAAAGAAATTCTACCTGTAGACCAATGCTGAGCATACTCCTGGGTCTTTATTCCACTGATGAAGTAAGCTCCAGTTTAGCCAAAGTAAACGGGGATATTTTAATTAACTCACAAGACTATTCAGCTGGACCATTAGTAGATAACATGGCTCTGGAGCATCCCAGGTAGGAATGAAAAAAGAATATTTGGGGTATACATTTTCCATATAAAAGCTAAGATGTATCTCATGCAAGAGAAGCAAGTGTGACATGTAAATAACACCTTTTCTTCCCCATGTAACCCTTCCTCTAGATGTTCAATGTGTAACCTATTAGAACAAAACTGATGTGCAAATGACCTACCAGAAGCTACTGGGCACAGAAACAATTACATCTTCAGCAGTGTGGCTGTTGCTAGTACAGCTCTTAACATGCAACAAGCAAAGAAGGCCCATATTCTGCCATAATTCCCACAGTCAGCCCATTGCCATTCATCATGGGCTTCTGAACATTTTACTAAGCAGGGGGCATGAAGCCAAAATCATTAAGAAAG
This sequence comes from Vireo altiloquus, assembly GCA_013396875.1. Taxonomy (NCBI): domain Eukaryota; kingdom Metazoa; phylum Chordata; class Aves; order Passeriformes; family Vireonidae; genus Vireo; species Vireo altiloquus. The sequence continues at coordinate 969,126 of VZRF01013940.1, forward strand.
GAATGTAAGAGAATTCAAGTAGATAACATTAAAAAGAAAACTTCACAAGTGTCATAAAGTGTTCTTCAATTCATAGGATTTTGTTGTGGGTTTTTTTGGGTGTTTTGTTTTGAGGGGGTTGGTTGGTTGGGGCTTTTTTGCCTTAAGTAGAACAAATTGATAGGAAAAGAATCTTGGGGAATCTTTTAAAAATAAAGAACAGGGAACCTGTCAGATCTCAGAATCTTTGTTGCCCCTCATTTTATGAACAGAATGTGAGAAATATAGTGTAGAGGACAACTAAAGAAGGGGATTGAGTGGGAATGTTACTTGATTTAAACCTTTCCATTAAAAAAATTCTCCACTGTCAAGAATCTGTCAAGGGAGTTCCTGTATTCAAATGGACAGCAAATTAAACATATCACTAACCTCAGGGAACCTAGGAATACCAAAACAAGGGATATTTTTAGCCTATTTGGCTACTTGGGGGTGGTAAGTGTCTGCTCTCATTAAAATCTTACAACTGTTTCTCCCAAATGTCAAAATTGTAGAGCTGTTGATGGATGCAGCTGAGATAACCCAGGCAGTGGTATTCCAACGGTTTAGGTGACAGTGGTCTCACCATGACAGTGCTAGGGAGCTAATTTAGCTTTCAGGGAAATTAGGAATCCTTCCAAGTTGGATTAGGATACCTTCAGAATCCAAGATATTGTCTTAAGCTTCAAGCTATGTGTGGCGGGTGAAGAAACCCACTGACCTGGTCTGGAAGCTCTGCTTTTGTCTTCATTTCACGAACTTCCTCTTTTCTTCACGAGCTTCAGGGCTGTGGAAAAACCCAGGCCAGGATTTCAAGCTGAGTAAAAGCTCATGCTATGTAAATTAGAAGAAAAAAAAAAAGTTACACAGTCAAAACTAGCACTGCAAAAACACATCCACCATGGGCAGGATGCCAACAGCAATGTTAGAAAATACAGAACAGAATATGTACAAAACCAGCTCTGTCGTTTTGGAAATGCATATCAGAAAATGCAGAAAATATACATCTGTGCTACAAAAAATAAGGTCAGATGTGCATGTGCACGTTTCTGCATGGAAAGAGGAATTTAATTCCTTCTTTGAGCAAGGAACTTTACTTTTCAACTTCCAATATTATTACTTTTCCATTGCTAGCATAGGAACAGTATGGTAAAATATACTCTGGGCTCAGTTCATTCCTATCTCTGTCTCTCTGGTGACTTCTCTGAGTTGATGAGGAAGAAGCTTTCACAAGTCAATGTGCTACTTTAAGCTCCTTTACATTTTGGTGCATCAAACAGCAACAGCGATATATTAGACCAGAGGAGCTGTTACTGCTTCTTGCCCAACCATTCTAAAAGCTCAAGGGAGATCTGAAGGTGTCTGGACCATGAGTAGACAGTAAGCTGGAAAGTCTGTTTAAGTTAGTTATAGGAATATATTTGAGAAAGGATTTCTTAAGAATGAGGCATTTACATGGTATTGACAGGATGGGTGCAGGAGGAAGATGTGTGCTTGTCCTTCTGCTAAACTAACCCGAATAATGTCTGGCAGAGCTGAGTGCGCACAGCCCACAGCAGCCAGAGCTGGCACGTTCTCAGGCTTGTCCACAACATGAACCTAAAAAGTTTCAGATTCAGTTTGGAGTCTCAAAATGTGTGAGGAGGCTCAAAAACACCACATCTAGACTGCACTTACATAAGACTATTAAATTAATTAGTCTTGCAGCACAGTACAAAGTGTAATTCAATCCTGGTGATAGATTGGGAGATTAATCACAATTTACAGCCTTGTGAAGGCAGATACACACACACAAGTATGTAAAAAGAAAGAAAGGAAAAGAAAAATATTCAAGCACTCAGAGACTTTAGCTTCCAGTAATAATGAAATGTATTGATGACAGTTTTGAAATATAAACTATTTCTCCATTTTTCTCAATTTTTCAGTTGATCATAAAACAGGGTTTTAATCTGCTTTCAGGTTCTAAAAAAAAAGAAAGAAAAACAAAAGCAGACAATTGGGGCTTTTATTTTTGAAAAGAAACCTCGATACTTCGAAACATTTTTTTTTTCCCTGGTTTCTTTTTTAACAATTAAAAAAGTCAACAAAATTGACTTTTCCTTGAAAAAAAACTTCAACTGAAAATTTGACAACCTCCAGTGCTAGCTCTAAGCTTATATGGTCTTCTATATTATACCATTCTTATATGGTATTCTATATTAGAATCTATGAAGATTCTTACACTGGTTTTTGAGTTTGGGGTTTTTTTGGTTTGGTCTGGTCTCCTTTTTTTTAGTTTTAGATCAGAAAAATAGCTTGAATTTCAAGAAAGTGAAACTCCAGCATACTCTTGAAAATCCACAAAAAACCTTCATAGACCATGAGAAATGAAAAGCACCATTTTGGGCCCTAAGCCTTTCACATACTCTTCAACAGTCAACACAAAGTCATTTCAGTGGCAGAACTCCAATATTGTATAACCTGTATATGTTATTTGAAAATCATGTGCATGACTAAAAAGTGGCTCTGTGTGCTATTACTTCTTCCAGAAAAGATGTGAGATCAGCACATTCCTCGAAATGCTTTTCATTTGTAGAGGATATCTATAATTTAATTTTTTTTTGCTGTTTTGCAATGATGTGCTATTTCTCCATTTTGGTCGAAAATCACATCAATAACAAGAACAGCAGATTTGAATTCCCACAGTTGTTTACTGCAGTGACAGAAATCCCCTGAACACAATTATCTCGGATGAAGATTTTCATGTCCCTCACTTGGAGCCTTTCTAAACACAATGTGTTTTGCCCTCAGTTGACTGAGAGGGCCTGAGTTTCAGAGAATAGGGCTTCAACACTTCCTGAAAGTGTGACAGCTTCAAAGTATGTCCAATGAGACCCTAGAACCACCAGTCATTTTGGAAAAATGTTGTTGCTGTTTCTCTGATCCATTGTCTTTTTCAGAGTGGCACAACTGTGTTTGCTGTGCACAATTCCCAACAAACTGATTGATGCGGAAGGCAAGCCAGGAAAATCTCTGCTCCACCCCACTTTGCGTGTTCCACGGTCAAAAATGTTCAATAACTGCCCCAATGGGGAATATATTTTTTCCTTTCTGTTCCTGTACATACCCCTTCTGCAAATTGCATTATTATTGGGTCACTTGCAGGCTGTTGACTTCATTCTACAGCTTGTAACCCTTTGCATAGTCTCCCACCTACCACATTGCTCTGGAAATGCCACCAGTGAGGTCCTGCCATGAAATGTTCCTGTAAATGGGAACAAAGGGAGCATATGGATCCTTTGATTAATCCTTGCTACACACACACACACACACACATCTTTTTACCACCCGAATGAAACCTACGAGCAGTCGAAATGCTATGTGTGTAGCCCTGGGCTGTAATGACACTCGTGTTATGTTCTGCTCTTGTTGGGGTATGTATAACCATCATCGCTCGAGCCTACGTCTTCATTCCTTCTTAGGTTACATGACCAACACCGAGATTAGGAACAGGTTTTAAAATATGTCCACATACTGGTAATTTATCACACACACATTACACAAATAAATAAATAATACACACATATATATCAACTTAATTGCTGCACATGTAAGTACCTGATTTCACATAATGAATACTTCAAGGAAGCCTATACCCCAATAGATATTAATTACTCTGTCTGAACCAGAGGCCCCACTTTTCTCCTAAACATGCTACATTCAGTGGACTATTGGATTTATGCTGCTGCTTGTCACTGTGCTGCCTAAACACTTTATTTGCTAAAACAAAAGCAAAAATGAAATTCCAAAAGGAGAGAATTTTCCTTTTTTTGTGAGGGATGTGGGAAAGGTAGGATAGTTTTGGAGTAAGACTCAAAGAAAATTACCTTTCCAGGTTTTATTTGCATTGTTTTATTTGCATTGTTTTATTTACAGTGTTTTGGTGTCAAAGGATAAAAGTATTGCAAGTATTATCTTTGGAGAAAAGAAATCCTTCTGCCCGGCTATACTTCTGGCTAACTTGCATAACTCTTTTTTACACCAGTTTACACCAGTGCAGCTAAGAAATTATTATTTTTCCTGGTAGTGGGTTTGTGCCATCACCCAGAGCTGGGTTTCTACCCAGGAGCAGACCCTTCTCCCCAGATCAGCATATGCAGCATCACTAACAGCAGAGGTATAAACGCTTCCTCCCAGGAGGAAATTCCAGCTTATACAGGGCCACCCTCAATATCAGAGGAATTTTGTATGAATTAGGACCACAACAAATTTCTGGTCACGATCACAGCAAGTCTGAAGAGGACGCAGCCTTGCAGGCTGGAGATACATTAGATACAGCAGCCCAGCTCGTGTTTTGCTCTCTTAAAAGGACACCATTATTCTAAGTCCCAAGTAATTGCTAAACAGTTACACTTCAGCAAATTTCCATGAAAGATATACAAGTCCCCAGAGATGTTCTGGCACAGGAGTGTTAAGTCCAGCATTCTTATATTTTAAGTAGGTGATTCTTTCCTACATAAATGTCCCAGCCCGCTGCACACACAAAGGTAAGATGACCCTCCAGAGACATTAACAGGCTTTTTGCCTCCTCTGTGCCTTATTCACAGGCAGGAGGCATCCTACCTCCCCTCTCCAGCCCTGCTTTGCTTATTTGTGTTTATGGTACACAAGGCAGTAGATAAACAAAAAGGAGTTTTAGACACTTTCTGTTCTTAGCTAAACCTTTTAGTTACACATTAGGGAACAGAAGTGTGGTACGACCCTCTGTTTATTTGTGGTTCTTTTAAGTGATGTCCAGAGACCTACATTTCATGGTTGTTTGAAAGTTTATATAACAGTGGGAAGCTGTTAAACAGCAGTTTACCTTCACTTTTTTCTTTTTTTTCATCATGTAAAGAATTTGAAATTAACACTCATTCTACCGCATTACTCAACATTCTCCAGGTTTTCTTTTCCCTTAGAATTTTTATTTCCTGTAAGTAATGATAAGAGCATTCACGTCAACAAATCTAAAATATATTTGGTAACTATGCACTTTAAAATAGTCCTTGAAATTTCACAATAAGTTGCTGTTCAGCTGTCTGAAAAAAAAAAAAAGGTGATTAAAAAGAAAAATCTGCACTCTTCACATTAGACCTATGAACAAGGCGAAAACTACTTCCAAAAAGAAATTTTTTCTTTTCACTTCCTAGCATTCTACTGAGTAATACGTAATCCGATCTTTTAAATTAACTGGATATGTTTTCTTTAAAATGCTCACAACGTTCCTGCACGTCTGTTAGTTCCTAAAGTTTGTCATGGTCAAACACCCTTAGAATCTCTCTAGCATTGCAATGCATTCAGGAAATAAGTTTTTCTTTCATATGTCTAAAATCTCCTCTTTTTTCTTTATATAATTTGACCCTAATTCTGTTTCCTAAAGGGTCAACAGTACTTTTGCTTTGCTATAGGATCCACTTCTTTTACTGCTTTATATAGCGACAGCTCCTTCCAACACAGAACAGTTCTTTCATTTAAAAAAAAAAAANTACTTTATTTAGTAACCAGGTCTTAATGCAAAGTCACTTTGGGATATTGGATATGTTGTTTTCCTTCAAATCATCTTAAATCTTTAAGCTAAGAAACATAAAACAATTTTAATATAAATCATTTAGCATAAAAATTTGATTTGGACTAAGAAATAACTGTCTAAAAACTGCCAAAATTTTAATGCAAAATATGCATTATGTTGGCTTCTTATATTAGGATGAAAGAAACCCCACTTTTTAATTATGAATTTAAGTGTTTGGAAAATAATTTTCAGCCTGAAAGACAAGCCAGTTTTGTTGTTTTTAAAATTATTTGTGTCCAGGAATTTTTCTGGGAGAACATAGATGGAATTCATAGTAAAATAAATTTAATGTAATTCCATCACTTTTTTGGAAAGCTCACATGACAGAGTCATATCCCATTAATTCACAATGATCACTAGAAGGCCAACTGAAAACTACAGAATAATACAAACTAGAGCCAAAAAATTTAAACGGTTCACTACACAAGACCTCATTTATTTTAGGTTTTAAAAAAAGACATGTTTTCTTCCCCATGATAACTCTGTGCAACAACTCTTACTTAAATGACCATTTTTTTATGAAAACAATTACCTTTTAGGGTTATGAATTCTCACGGTATAATGTTATGTGTTTATATTTTTTCTGGAACACTTTTGGATGCAGATTCGGACTCTGCTCCAAACATGTAAAGTATTCTGCACTGCAAGGCAGTGACTGAAACAAAATTTCTCTTCTAAAGCTGCTGAAAACTCTACAGCTCACGAAGACAAATTTGTCTTATTATCAATATTAGTATTTGTCAAGCTATACCTTCTATTGTCTAACTCTTCCTAAAAGAAAACCTTGGTGAGTGACAGAACTGCAAATCCAATCAAATACCATGAAAACTGGCAATAATAAACTTTGCTATAGTGAAACTCCACTTAAGGGTGCAGCAAAATGCAAATCACGGAGCACATTTATGCTTTTTGAAGGAGCACACTTCATTTACACAGCCACTTGAAACTGCTGACAGTCAAATTTTTTAGGGAGGGAAAGAGCCCCACTGAATATCTTAATAGGTAATAAGAATAATAATCAGGATTTCTGAGAATGCTCCCTAGTACAGCTCTCGATAGAGAGTAAGCAAAGGGACCAACTGTGACTTTTGAACATTTAACTGAAGTTCGGCTCTTAGTTAAAAGACAGATATGGTGTGAAAGATCTAATTCACAGTTATTACCTTCCCCCTCCTCAAACAGATGAAATGAAAAAAAAAAAAAAAGAGAAAATATTTAAAAGATATAAAGCCCCGTTTAGGCCAACAAGTTGTTAAATTTCTTGAGCAAGGGCAATTTTCTAAGTACAATCATTTCCTCCAACAAGGTAACTCATGTAAACACCATCAGGGTCGTACTGTTTGTTCTGGGCTGCCAGATGGGGGATATAAACCATGCAGAAACAATTTCAGATTTCCACCCTGATTAGTTCATCTTGAATATTTTCACAGTGTGAATCTGGAAGTCAGAAGTTTACATAATGGTTATAAATTAGGGAGAAATCCTGCTGCCAAGAAAGGCACACTCAAGCAAACAAACTGTCTCCTTCCTAACATGTTTTAGGTGTTGCTTATCAAACACATTCTCAGCTGTAGGTGGAAAAAGACCTTGAATTCCTCGTCGGTTTTTCGATTGCTGTTTTCTCACCGCGGGCTGTGTAGTCATAGCGGCGATTTACCCGCACCGTCCCCATCCCCATCCCGCGCCCGGTGCCCGGCCCGGCGAGCAGAGCTTGCGGCAGCCTGCAGCTCCCTCCGGGGGCCAGCGGAGAGCCCGCAGCCTCCCGAAACCCTCCAGGAGCTCTGAGCCATCGGCCAGAGACAAACTTCACTGAGAGAAAAATACCCCCTGCAAGTATTCGAGTCCTTCGCACCACGGAGTTTTGCGACAAGGCAGCCGAAGGGGTGACCTCTCCTGTACCCCTGAATTCCTCTTATTCACGCTGTGCCTTCCTGAGCTTCTTCTGAGCATGGCTTTGGCTGGCTTTTACTGTAATCCATAAACATAAGCCTTAACCCCAGTATTATTTTACAAAAACTCAACATAAGGCCAGTTCTTACTAGACTCGATGGTGGCTGTGGTTGAAAGGAAAATAAAGATCACAGTGTGCCTGTAGAGTAGACAACAAATACCCAAGTAAGGTTTATGCAAAGGCAACTCTCAAGGCACAGGCAGATGGAGTAGGCAAAAGGTAAAGTTTACACATTCTTTCCAATTGGCTTGGCTGAGTGCTAAAGCCAGTAAAGTGCTTGCTTTTATTCAGAAATCAATTTAAAATCCGTCATGTTCCAGACATATAATTGAAATTTCTGGTTATTGTAAGTACAGGGGTAAATTCTGCCCTCTGATACATGCACAAGTTCAGCTTCCCTTTAGGATCATCAGGGTTAATGTACATACATGTTAGGGCAGAGTTTAATATTATCTCAGTGGAGTAGCGAACAACGTTAGGTCAAACAAGCCGGTTTCATTTAATATTAAGCACGTTTAAGGAGAAATGTCAGGGTTCAGTTCCGCTGGCTAATGATGTAAATCAGGAATCACTGAAGCCAGACACCTATCCTGATCTTATACCCAATTTGTGTTAGGATTACTCCACTGAAATAAATCAGTTCTTTACCAGGAATCCATTCTACTGACATATGAGCAGTTCATAAACTTTGTTCAGACAAGGAAGTCATGCTGTGCAGGTGAGTAAATTTATTTGTGTGGTTGAACTACTTGCTAAAGTTACCTTTTTATTGCTGCTGTTGAAGTATTCTCAGCTGAAAATTACTTCTCTTTTAAACAAAGTTTTGCAAGAAATACCAGCTTCTTTTATCTTTTCTCCTCTTTTCCCCTTTTCTTTCTCTTCAGTCTTTTTTGTTCCCCCCCTTTTCGTCCTCTTTTTTTCTTCTTTTCCTCTTGTTTGTTCTTCCCTTCCCCTTCCTGCACATACCATATAAATTAAAAAAAAAACAAACCGAAACTCCTCAAACATATTTTTCAAAATTTTCTAACAAAAAGGTTTTGACGTTTTAATGACAACACCACAGGTTTTGGAGGTTTGTTTTGTTTTTCTTGTTGTGTTTGCTTTGTTGTTTTGGTGGTATATTTTCTTGTTATTTTTGTTTGGGGTTTTTTTGCTGCTGTTACAATTTTGAGAAGGGCATGTGTCCCAGTTAATTCATTTACCTGGGAAATAACGAGAATAGAAAAGACAGCCAAGTTTTCCAGGAGGCAGCAGGAGCCCTGGAGCGCAGTAGACAGAATCCCACCCCAGTTCAGATGTGCCGCATTCGGTTGCGTTTTGCCGGGGGCAAGACCTGTGCTAATATCAAAATTATCCCCTGCGATAAAGGACTTCAAATACTAAAAGCACACATTAGGTAGCATACGCTATAATTTCAGCGCGTTTCTGACGATCAGTGGGAGATACGTTCGAGTCCTGTGCCGAGGGCCGCCGCGGGTGCCTCCGCCGGGCGGAGCGGGGCCCGGGGCTGAGGGAGCCGCGGCCGGGGCGCACCTGGCAGACACGGGGAGAGGCTGTGCTGCTGCAGGCTGCAGCCTCCTCCTTCTCCGGAGCCAGGAGCTGGGAAACAGCTGCTCCTTGGCGCGGGAGGTGCTGACCGGAACGTGTGAGCTGCCGGCGGTGCTGCCCCGGGCCGGGCCGCGGGTCTCGGCGGGGGCTTGGCAGCCGCGGGAGCCCCGGGCCCCTCTCGCCTCCGCGCTCCTTCCCCCTCACAAGCTGTGTAATGGCGCCTCCTGCCTACCGGCACGAGGAAGCTGCCTCTGGAAGCTCAGCTGTGTCCCGAGCTGTGTCCCGTTACCTCGCCGAGCTCCTTCCAGGGCTGCAGGGCCGCATCCCCGCGGGACAGGAAGGGAACAGGGGGGTGCCCGGGGAGCTCCAGGCCAAGGTCTCCCTGCCCCACACCAATATGGCCCCTAAGAGACCCGCCTGAGCTCCCTCAGGCCGTGGATGGGGATGGACAGGCTGCTCAGAACCCAACAGACCAGGGGAATCACACCCTGTAATTGCAGTTCTCCCCACTGTGCATCACAGAAACTTTGCAGACATCCAGAGCTCAGTGGAGCTGCCAGGTGAGCTGAACTGTTTGCAGGCCCACGCTATGGTAGACGCTGTCTGCAAGGGCCCTGCCCCCTCTTGGGTTATCATTTTCCTCGGCTTCCTGCCTGCAGACCAAAGAAAACCCCTGGCACAGGTAACAGCAGGCACCTGGATCACTGTCCTTGAATAACACCTGGTGATTTTTGAGCCTCAGCACTATTTGGTGGCTACGGAGCATAGATGCATCCTCAAATTGGGGGTAAGGCAGAGTTTTCCACAGACAGTGACTACAGAAGAAGAAAGGGAAACTCAGATAATGATGTCTTTCAATGCCATTCTGATTCTGTTACACACAGATTCAGTAGCGTAAAAATTAAATTAATTTTAAACAAGTGGCTTTTCAGAAGATAATAAGGTACCCAGACTTCTCTAGAATATATTCTGTGACAAGTTATTTCTTAGTATGTTTAAGGGGATCTGCCTTCATGTCTAGCTACAATCGCTTCATTTTTTTCTCTGTGTATCAATGTGGCTCAACCAACACTCAGGCCAAATAAGACAGACAGTACTAAGCATGTAGATTCTGGTCTGCTGTTCTTAACTCTGTAAGTTTCTGATTTTCTCATTGTCAAATGTTTTCCTTTTCAATTACATGTCTAATAGTAATACTAGTAAGCATGATATAAAGTACAAATTTTGAAAATGTAATTAGGACTTCTGTAGATGGTTTTAAACATGAGGCATAAGTTGCTCACGCAGATTTCCTCACATAATTTCTCACATATATGCAATACATTCAAGTGGATATGGAAATCTCTTTCATTAATGTTGAAATGGATGTATTTTAATACTCGCATCTAAATGTACTCCCCCTGGGCTGTCTGCCCATGATGGATAATATATTTTCTATAGTGAACCACCTGTGCATTTCAGCTGTGAAGGAGATGACAGTACTTCAGCCTTTTCAAAACATCCCTAAGCTATGTCAAGAAAAAGTCCTGGTTCCACTCAGCTATGTTTTTCAGTCCTCTGGATGGTATCTAGCTGCTCTATGAATGCTGATGAAATCGAAATGTATAGATATACCATAACTACATGCATTTGGATCAGCATATAAAACAAATGTTCACAGAATATCTCCAAGACTCGCACTCCACAAAGCTCTGCCTTTCTTTTATAAACACAATGAACTCAAGGAAGAATGTTTAAACTCTCCCTTCAAACACCTTTGCCCTTATTTTCTCTTTAGCAAAGGAAGAACCTCAGCTTAATGCAGTTATATCTTTGGTGGCTATACATCTGCAGGCTTTCAAGAGACAGTTGTTGTCTCTCAAGCTCTTCCTTTAGGTCCTAAAAAAGCACAGACCATGGACTAAATGTGATCTAAGTGGAGGCTTTCCCACCAAGGTGGAAGAAGATACTCACCTGATTCCCAACTATGATACCTCTATAACCCATCTCTCATGTTAGGTACCTCAAGCTCTGGCCATAATGTTTTTTCTGAGTCATCTCAAAGCATGCCAAGCTTTTATCACATCCTATTTCTGGGTTTCACAGACACAGGATGTCTGTCAGAATTATTCAGGTGTGCAGTCAAGTTGTGAATTGGCATCTGCATTTCAGATAATACTTATCTCTCTTATAACTATATTTTTGTTTTTTCTTTGCATTCAGGAAAGTCCTGTAGGCATGTGGCCTACAGCCAGACTGCTTCTGTTCAGGACTTTTAATGTATTCACCACTCACATGACCAAAAATTGAAAAGAGAAGGGTTTTTCTGAGTTTCCATTAAAATCTCTGAAGTGTACAGCAGGGAGACCAAATATTATTTACTTTTCTTCATCTTTTTTTTTTTTTTTTTCCTCAGTGATTCATTTAGTTTAATTTAAAGGAAAGAGAGAAATGTAAAAAGTGAAAGAGAAAAGAATCCCCGTGTTTGAGAATCTCTCTGTTTAAGTATTAAAAAGGGTTTGACATCAGCTGGAGAATGCAGGGTAGGGTAGAACCCCTTCCCAGGACTACTACTTGCTGGAATCAATTTTCTGGAAGATTGGTTTCATACTGCCACATCACATAAGGTTACATTTTGATTATTATATCTTTTTGACATTAAGAAAGAAAAGTATTTTGCTAAATTTTTTAGTATAATTTACAAAAATATAACCGAATTCAGCAGACTTATTGCTGAAAACCATAAAACCACAAGAACTAGGAATGTGTTCATAAGTGCATTTCAATGTGACAGCCAATATTTTGCCAGCTTTCTCAAAGCTATTCATGGGCTTATTGGTCAAGTAAGCGCTAATTGAACTCTTCAAAAATCAGAGGTAACTACTGAAGAGAAAACCTCATTTTAATTTTATCTGCAGGCCAGAAAATACCATTAAAATTCCCAGCCATCACTACTGGCTTATGATGCCCTGTCAGAGTGGGAAAACATCTTTTTAATTCTATATTCTTCTCCTAAAAAAAAACCCCAAATAAATAAAAGAATCTTGAAATGTTTTGACCTCATTGCAAAATAAACAAACAAAAAAGTATTAAGCTTAAACTGAGGATGTTTCTGCTCCCCATGCCTAAAAAAAAAATTAGTAAAGGGTTTGTTTTTCACATTGAGTATGCAACATTACAAGACATAAGGAAATCTTTTCTGAAAGTCAGAAACATCTGTAACTGCAATTACAATGCCTATGGTACATTATGACTCTGACGTTTAATTGGAAAACTCACTGTACAAGACACTTAGTATCAAAGCAGGATTTTTTAATCAGCAACATCTATTCCAATCCTTTTTCTCAAAGGCAACGTGGGCAACTCCCTGGCTGACAGCAGTGGGACCAGTCTGTAGCTGATAAGCCACGAGATTTGTCATAACACACCAGAGAAGTGGGCTCTGGTCTGATCAGATGTTATTTGTTGGCTCTGAGGAGGCAGGGATGCTGTTTTGAGACACATCAGGTCTGTGGTTGCAGCTGGAAGGGAGCTGGCAAGTTTAGCTTGTTTAACAGCTCTATCTCTGTGACTGCTTATGGGGGTGATTGGAGAGCATCAAGATCCACTCAAATTCCTCACCAATACCCTCCAACCGCCAAAAGTGCAAGATGGGAGAGGGACCACACATAGCCACAACTCCTGCCTGTTAACAATTAAAATGTGCTTGCAAAAAATTAACAATGAGAATCTTAGCTATGTCATATTTGTTCCCTCACACATGAATTATGAGGTGAGCCCTTACTTTTGTACGTATTTGTGATACCGCGCTTCCCACACTGTAATGTAGTCTCCTTTTTGTACTTACTCAATGTAGGCTGGCTGGCAGCAAATGATACACTTTGGGTTTCCATGGATGTGTTATACACACATAAATTGGGTATGGTGGGAGGAAGAGAGCCCATGGGTCAGGCACGTGAATAAATAAGAAGGGAGTAATTGCAGTGATATCATTCTTGTCCTCTCATAGCATGCTGAAAATGGCATTGTGTGAATCACCTGCACCCTGTAGCTGCTTGCATATATGAAGGCTCCAAATGAAAATTCAACCAATAACTATGGGCCACCTTTGGGACTTTAACAGTAGCTCCTTAGGTTTCCATGTCTGTCCTCAAAGTAAGGAATTGGCTGCACTTTATCTCCGTGATACCTCGGGCAAAAGAAATTTCACAGAGTAGGACACAGCAGCAAGAGCAAATTTTTCAAAGAGAGACTAAAGCAGAGGTTCTCAGTTTCTCTCTGCCCCATGTCAACACAATTTGGTGTGAGGTGCTAGCATCCATCATGCTCCAGCATCCACCTGTGACCTGGAGGTTTACAGCAAGGCTGGTCACTCTGCACTCCCTTTGTGCCCCATGAGTGGGAGTGGCTACTTCTAGGGTATCAGGTGACTCTGCTGACAAGTTGATATTAAAATGGAACTTCAGAACTGCACCTATTTCATCTCCTTTGACTATCAAGACGTCCCAGAATGACTACCTCAGATCTAGGTACCTACATAGTAAACAGAAAATTAGGAGTTCTTCCATCCCAACTAGGAAATGCAAAATAGGAAGTGAGCTTGGGTTTCCTCTTTAAAGGCCAATAACCATAGATTGTGGAACAGTTTATGTTGGAAGTGACTAGGAAAGATGCCCTCCTTGATTTGTTGCTTGTTAACAGAGAAGGTCTCGTGAGTTGAAGTGGTGATTGGTGGCCATCTTGGCCACAGCAACCACAAAGTGATTGAGTTTAAAATCTGTTGACAGGAAGAAAAGTGCCATCAAAACTTTCACCCTGGACAAGAGGAAAGCAGGCTTCAGACTGCACAGGGAATTAGTGAATCTCCTGAGAAAATGTGTTTGAAGGTGCTGGAGTCCATCAGTGCTGGATGCTTTTTACCATCCCCTCCTAATGCCATGGGAGTAGGCAATTCCTAAATGTCAAAAGGGAAGCAAATGAGGCAGAAGACTGAGGAGGGATCTTCTTTTGGAGGCAAGGCCAAAAAAGGAAGGACGATGGTTCTGAGAATGATAAACTCCTAGAATGTGAGCTTGTGTGGGGTTTGCTGCTCCAGCTGAATCCCTATAAGTCTATGGGACTTGATAGGATTCCCCCTGCCATGGAGACATTGGAACTAGAAGATCTTTAAAATTACCTCTTTCTACTTAGTTTTATTCTTTTTCCAAAACCACAGCCATGAAAAATTCAGATAGAATACACTGTGGTATCCTGACATGCTTGCAGAAAGAGCAAGGGCTCTGATTTTGCTGTGGAAGAGCCATTTTGAGGAATTTCTGGCCTGTTGGGAAGTTTCACAAAGTGGAAGAAAAGACCTGGAATGAAAATATAGTGAAAAAGTAAACTGATGCACAAATAACCATAACAAGGAAACCTTTAGACGCTGAAAAATATAGATTAGTTCATCAACAATCTTTTATTGGTAATGTTTCTTGACTTCCAAAGTAACATGGGAATTTGCCTCAGCTGAGCACTAGTGCTGCTTATTAAGCTCCAGTGGTGGTGGGGCAGCCTGCACCAGGTGGCACTGCCAGAGCTGCTCTGGAGGAGGAACAGGGGCTTCAGGAACTCTTGCAAGGAGCAGAAGAATCCAGTCCTAGTATATTAATTCTATTTAGCATATAGGATTTGGATATCTTGATTTTTTTGAGGTTTCATTTTTTTTTGTTCCTAGGACCCCCACACTGATATTTGGGTTGAAATTCTCAAGTGGCAGTGCTATTTGTGAAAAGTTCCTGTCAAAACTGATTTATGTGATAAAATTCAACAAACAAACAGTTTATTAAAAATAAACTAATGTGCCTTGCTAATTTATTATGTGTAAGAAATGGTACATTAATGCCTGGAATCACAGGGACCACATTGTCACCGTGCTCTGTTGTCAATAGATTTTGTGGATTTGGAAGCAACCATTTCCAAACTCTATATACAGAGGTACAAATTGCTTCTGTTTCAGTGGATAAAGACTGGAGAACAGTCAGATAAATGCAAGGCTTAACTCTCTTTGAAGAGACACCTCAGTTTCTAGAAGTGTATGAGTACATCTGTGACAGGGGTATTTTCTCCTTCTGCTCATAATTTGATATGTTTAAAAAAAACCCACCACTAAATACCATTGTAACCAGATTGAGGAGAAGGAAGGAAGGAAGGAAGGAAGGTTCTCTCTAATTTCTTAAAAGTGACATTCTTTAAAACTAGAGTTTTCCTGTATGCTTTCTAAATTTCAAAGTGTTTAAGACCCTTTCCACATTTTCAAGTATAAATCTGGAAAGAAACTATTTCTCTCAAGGTGAACTTGTGGCTTTTTTGATCACCGGAGTAGTATTTTGTTGTTTGTTTTTATTGAGTTGGCCACATAACTCTCAGGTACAGCATCTGCATTTCTAGACTTCTGCTCCAGTTCTTATGTCACCTGCTCAAGGAAAATACTCAGAACGTCTGTGGACTGAACAGCAACTTCTTTGAAGCAGTTACCAGCACAGCTTCTGACTCCAGCCCTCTGCCAGCACACATTCAACCAGCCTGCAAACATCGGTAGCTGGCTTTCCCCCACTCTGAGGCTTCACATTAAATTGCTGTTGAGACTCCATGACATAAATTAAGAACAGAAAAAACAGTTTTAAGCTTACAACTCTGAAGAAATCACTAAATGAATTCTATTTTGGCAGCTTGCTGCTCGCAACTCAGAAAATACGACAGCAAAGCAAATCACATGTCCAGTGTGTGTTTTATAACCCTGCACAGACTAAGCCATCTTGTAGGCATATGCTTGACTATTTTTAGTGGCTGTGCTCCTGCAAATATGGCAAAGTCCTTTAGCGTTGGCGAGTCACTAGGGGCTACTTGAAAAGTAGCAAGGGATGTCAGTTGCTGGAATTTTGACTGAAAATAATAATACCTGGATTTCAGATTTGCTGCACAGATTTGCCAAAGAGCAAATGAAGTCAGCTCTGGCAATGTGACGATCCGCTGATTGCTGCCTCCAGCCATGAAAGCACAGGATTTGACTGTGTTTTATTTTCATCACGATTGCTACAGCATCATTGTAAAGGTACATGATGGCCCATGGGAATGCCAGTTTTCCAGGGTATCCATCTGGGAATCAAACAACTCTCCTTCAGTTCTGAGCAGATATTGTTGTGTATCCTGAGGACCTATAACTTACACGGCCCATTAGTCATAGAAACATCCCACTAAAATTAGCGGCAGCTTTTCATCTTTATGGGCCTCATGCCTCGGTCCATATGTAGAACATACAGAATGGATTTTTCTTTCCTTGGCATGTAACCTCGTCTTTCCGGTACTTTGGTTCCAGACCTTCATGAGCAATGCAGGTGGCTTTTGTTGTTCCACAGCTCATATTCTTGACAGTTACTGCATCTACACAATACTTCTGGATTCAGCCAGGCTTGAAACATTCTCACAAACAGTTACTTAAGACTACCAGCATTAGCACATAAATATAATAGTAATTAATAACACTTTGGCTTCTTGAAGATTCCTTGTGCTGCTCTGTTGGCTCCATTTCAACAGCACCTAAAAAGCCAGCAGAAAGGTCTCTGCCCACCCCAGTCTTGGTTTTAAGCTTTCTGTAGTTTGTTTTTAAGGTGTGCAGCCGAGGCTTGGGGATAAACTACTGTGATTTTCTCCAAGGTTTTCATGGCCACTTCTCATTTGGTACTGTATGTATTTATTCATCTGTTGGGTCCCAGCTGGAGACAATTCAGACCTGGTTTTCAGAGGTGTTGGGCAATTAATGGTTTCCATGTGAGCCAAGGGGAACTGTGACCATGAGGTACTGTGCTAAATATGGCTTCTGTTTTTTTGAAGAGAGCACGCACAAGACACCATTTAAACAGTGTTTAACTCATATCTTCACTCTGAATCTAAACTTCTAGCAGACAGGGACTCGAGTTACCTTTGCGTCATTTACAGCATTCCTGAAAAGAGTAACAGTTCTAATTAGATACTTTGCATCAGTGATATATTCCAAAAAGAAAATCCAAGGCTTCTCAGTCCTGCCCTTCTACTTGAGTTTCTTGCTTGGTGCCTCAACATATAGGTGAAACACTGAAAAAGAATCTCCTTTTCTTATTAAATAGTTACTCCAAATACGGGTGCGGTTGTTAGTGGCGCTGTCGTGGCACCATTGCTTTACCTGGCACGCTGGATTTCATTTTCCAGTGCTGTAAATTCATAAATTTTCCAAAGCATTTCACATGTTTAGAAAGGCAAGAGTATGCCAGGTTGTCTTATTTGAAGTCCCCAAGTTTATATATCCCATTTTGTAAAAATAAAATAGAATATGTAAACTACCTGGATAAAAGTCAGAGGGAAACTTGGAGTTTACTTAACAGTAGGGGCAGCACTTTTATGCCATACTGTGCAACGTATTGCAATGCAGGCAATGGCTGTTCCAATCCAGAAATAGAAAAGGTGATTCATTTTGGTTTGGAATGAAACAGCAGCATGTCTTGGTGTTACTAATAAAAGCCCTTCGGGTTGTCCTCCTTGCAGGCTTCACAGCAATAATAGCAGTGCTTCTGTTAGCTCATTATCAACATTACTGGCAGTGGAGGAGGCAGAGTGGGTTGCACATTCAGATTATTATTGTCATTACAACACTTACATTAAGACCCCTTAAACAAAGGATTTACAAGCCATGTTAGAGACATCAATAGAAGCTGTTATAGAATCTCTTACTTCAAGGACTGATTAGCCTTTTATTGACACCCTGTGAAAAAACTGCTAACTACCCATTAACTGTTAGTAAATAGAGCTGTAATATGCAGACACATACATATGAGGGACCATCTATGGGATTGAATCTGGTTTCCTGCAGATTACAGGTCACAACATCTTGCCAGAGAAGTTCTGCAGTGAAACAGCAGTTTCTGGATGAACTATTTCATCTTTCCTAGAAAACCATCTCTTTTAAACATGAAGTTCTCAAGAATCCTTAATAACTCAATATTTAAGCTTGAAAAGGGCAGTTACTGATGTGATTCCAGATTTCAGATATTAAATAGTCTGCTACAGCAAAGATCCTTCCACTACTTCAACCTTCCCCTTCTCTCTCACTTGCTTTCTTTGACTTCATTTATGTTCTATGTTCTATATAAAGTAAAAATCATTACTTAAGATTTAGGTTTCGGTAGAATCTGAGCTCCATCCAAGCTAGGGATCAGTCATGCTGACGTTATTATGAGCAAATGCTAACCCATCCTTCCAAAAATTACACAGGCAACAGAGGAAAAATTAAAAGGCTCAGAGGCTGGCCACAGAAAATGGAGTAATGGATACATGCAGCTCCTTGACACTTTCATGCCATGGTGAGTTTTCTCCCCAGAGCTGCATGTGCAGGGCTATATGCCTTGGGAGAGCCCTCTGGAAAAGGTCTCCCTCCCTCAGAGAGAGATGGTGGCCAGGCTGCCTCCTATGGGTAATTTGAAATAATGAATTAAATGAATTAAAATTATTATTATAATAATGAATATTATTATAATAATGAATTAAGGAATTAAACCCAAATTTAATTAATTAAAACCAAGATCAAGATAAAATAACAAAATAACAAAATATCACCCATGCTGCATGATGCACAGAAACACTGGATTTTGATGAAGTAGCAGACAAGAGCTGTGAGCTCTGCCTAAACCGCTGGTGTTCCTTATCCATGAGGTTTGTGTCATAGCCTCCCTTTCTTGTAGATCACTCTGCCTTCCACATCCCCTCATGCTTCCTTTTAGCAGCCCTCCTGTGCTGAGCTTTTCTGAGCACACAGAATGACCTGGCGCAGAAACCCCAGGGTCCACTTCAGATTTCCTCATAAAATAACTTGGATCATTTCTTGTTTTTCTTGAATGAATGCAACACATTCTGCCTATTATTTTGCCAAGGTGTTTAGCAACAGTAAAGCTGGGAACTGCAAAGTGGCAGGCCAGGCCAGGAACTGTGCTTGCTGCAGCAGTACTCCTCCACCAACTGGTTCTGCTTCCCTGTAACTTGTTCAGGATTTACGTCAGGATCTCTAAGTTCACCACCTGCAAAATATTTATTCTTTTTTTTTTTTCTCTCTCTCCGAGAGAACTTTTCCCTCTCTCTCTTTTTTTAGAAGAGAATAATTTGCCACTGGATTGGAAACAAACTAGTACCATGTTGGCAGGACAGTTCTGCCTGTTTCCCAGACACATTTGTTGTATTTGCTAATTATTTTCATCATGAAAATGGTAGAAAGGCAGAGGTGACATCAAATGTATGCAAGGAGCTCACTTAACAGAGATAGATCGAAAAAAGAAATGAGTTATAACACAGTTATATGAGTTTATAACACAGTCATAAATGTGTTCCATTCATTGTGGCTGCAGTACACTGCAGACGTCCTAAGGCTGGTGACTTTGGTGAATTCACAGTTCAAATCAATATGCTTAAAAAAATGTTGCTTAAAAAAATCCTCTCAAATGAAAGATGCTATTGGGTCTGGTTATTAATTACTTACTACACATATCTGTCCAATTCCTTGTCTGTTGAAAATGTTGGACTATCTACCTTGGTCATTAGATTTAATATTCAGCGTGTTCCTAGGATATCGAAAGGTTCTCAAAGACTTTCCTGATTAAGAGAATTTGTGATGTACGGCTAAAATATGATGTAAACTGGAGATAAAATCTGTGGTTTAAATAAGAATTTTTTCACCCCCTTTTAGAAAAAAAAAAGAATGTTCAGATTTTTCACTTTGACACACTTTGAGCGTAAGCCTACTTGAATCTAATGTAAAATTGAAATGAAGAAAAAAATAACTGCAAGATAAATGAGGTATTTTAAATCAAGCAGTGTGTTTAATTTGATCAGAATTGAAATACATTTTCTTTCATTTTTGTGCTGGCAAAACTAACAAAAAAGTCATTTTGGGTTGACCTGAAACAATTTTTTCCTAAGTTTAGACAGAGAGTGGAAAGATTAGTTATTTAGACAGCACTACTCCTAAATTCAAAGGCCGTGCCATTTCCAGCAGGCTATCCTTCCTGCCTTAAATGAGCTTTTCATCCTTATATATATGCTTATAACAACTGATGAGAGAAATATTGAGTAATCACATAGATCACAGTCAAAGTTTCAAAATTCCTTTAACAATTTGACCTTCCTTTCTTGGAAGGGGACCCTATGTGTGTGGAATTTATTCACCATTCCAGTTTATAATGAGATCTTTTTGTTGTTTATTGTGGCCATTTGTTGTTGTTATAAAAATAAAACCTTTCCATACTAATCTGCTCCATCTCCTGCATTCGGGGATTTAATTTACAGTGATGTGCCTGGACCTAAGTAAATGCAGGTTCGCTTACAGTAGGAAGAACTGCTGGAAAAAATACAATGAGCTGTCCCCAGAATAAACAAACCTTACTTTTCCATTTTGATTCAGCCGATGGCTGTGTGATACTGAGTATATAGGAGCAGGATGTTTGCTGACCATCCTACAGATGTCTAATGTTTCAGTCATACTGAATGAATCACTTTTGCTCTGTTGGCTCACAAAGAAGCAAATAATGCTTTTCTGATTCATCTTCTAGAAAGATATTAGTTTGGAGAAGCTATTTATGAACTCAAATACACCAAGCAATCTCTTTGTTCTTTAATTCCTTCCCCATTTTTCTACTTATAACACCTTTTCTGACTTAACCATGTGCAGCATAAACCTTGTGTCATGTGTTACAGGGTAGAAAATCTAAAATGCTAAACACACTAGTGCTCTTTGGGTAACACCTACAATCATAATGAAGTGTTTCTTGCATGCCACATACTGTACCTTAAATCACTTTTATACTGAGCTCTGTAAGTGTTTGGGCTTTTTCCCAGTTTCACCTCTACACTGGTGCCTCAGGAAAGGGAGCTGGGATGTGGTAGGCAGCCCCTGTCCAGGCAGCGGCTCCGGTGGAGGGAGTTGTCACCATCAGCTTCAGCAGAATTTGGTGTTGGGCTGAACTGTTCCTACAGGCACTGCCCAATGCTGGGACATGAGCATCAGCTCTGTCAGCAAGGCTGCAGAGAGGGGAACCTCTGACTGGAGCCAAGGAAGGATGGGTGGGGCAATCTTGATGGCAGAAATGTCTTTTTCCAGCACAGCAGACTCGAAGAAGAAGGATTTGTCTAGAGATTAGCATTAAAACCCCAGTTCAGAAACACTGTTAAGCACATGTCCAGCTGAGAGCAAGTAAGGCACTTAAATGTCAATGGGTTTTCTCACACTGTTAAAATGGGTATGCGCTCCAGGGGTTATTAGGGAAGATTTGCAATTTTTTTTAAGGACAGAGAATTTTTAGAGAGACCTGAGAGAATAAAAGACAAGAAAACTGAAAAAGAAAAAAAGTCATAACACAAGGAAGAAAATTGCACAAATGTTGATAATTAACCAAGAATTCAACAATTATGACAGAAACCAAGGAAAGATGATGTAGATTAGATATGAGTCTGAAATGAATTGGAAATACTATGTGTGTCCAAAACATGTTAAAAACACCTCAGATGGGAGGTGTTTTTAAAAGATAATAATCTTTTTCCTTGATTATGTTGGAATTAAATATGACAGATGTGTATTTTAATTGGCCATGAAGATCTTCACATTCAGACCTTACATTTGCTGACTGCTGAACATTTTCCTAAACAGTCTGGTCATCTTGATGGCCATGACAACCTACAGGCCATAGCTCCTATTCAAACTAGATTCCATGTAATATTGTCATATTCGAAAATTAGCAAATGACAATTACTGGCTGAAAGAGAAAAACCTAAACTTGCATTGCAAATCCTAGAGGAGTATATATTATTTGATCTCATAGGCGCTATCAACACTGCTTTCTGTAGAATTATGATGGTTCATTTATCAACAATTAATTATATCTAACAGTTTATTGCTACCAAACTATTAACACTCTTGCTAATTTCATTGTGTGAGAACCACCCTTCTGCAGCTCTGCAGATTGTATAAAGTTTTGCTGCTTCAAAAAATTCAGCAGTTCTGGAAAAGATTGTTTTAATAATGCAACTCCAAGAATTACCTGTATCTATGTCCTCAGCTTTATGAGGACTGATTTAAAACAAATGGACATTAGTATCAGGATTGCACTGCCAAGCAGCAGCAAACCAGCAAGAGCTGGAGTTTAATCAGGCTCACAGTATCCTGTGCTGGAGACAAAAAGAAGTCTGCAAGATTTCTCAAGAATCTAGACAAAGAAAAGGAATATCCACCCAGAGAAAAAATGTGTATAGAAGTGTACATTAAAAAATAGTGCTTATGTAATTGCTATTAAATATTAATTATTAAATATTGTTATTACATAAAATGGGAAAGTAAGATATGGCTAGAAGGCAAGTTATAATTTTTAAAGTCTGTGGGTTAAGCAGGACTACACAAAATCATTTGATTTTTTTCCTTTGATTTCAGTGGCTTCCATTAATTACTCACAGAAATGGGCTCAGGTCAGTGGTGAAGCTGCAGTGAGGTAAGCCAGAGTGTGGATTTCTGGAAGATCAACCACTTCACCCATGGATGACCTTGTTCCACTCTCAACATAGGAAACTTACTTGACCTTTGGTACCTAGGCTGGACGTTTTTATATGTCAGATGAAAGGAAGGTAAATCCAGATCTACAGGTTAAAAAAGAAAGTTACAGAGGATTTTAAATATTAGAAAAAAATAGTTTATATTTACTGCAGATGTTATATTTTAGGTGGAAAGAGTCCTTAGGATTAAGGTCGGAAAAGCTCCCTCACTGATAAAAATATTTTCTAGACTATTTATAGAATAGTGTCAAAAATAATATTCAACTTTGTGTACACTTCTTTGGAACTTTTAACTTCCTAAAATTCAAAATAATAAGAGGCTAAAATCCAGCACAGGCCAGAAGATACATTAGATAGAGTAGTGTCTATCTGTTATTTGCATCTGCTGTGACTGTGAGTGAAATACTGAATATAACCTTAATTTAATTACTTTGAGAGTATCTCTGTCTATTTTAAGGACTAATTCTAAAGCAAATCTTCTTCATTCTGCACATCTTCTGACTTACACTCATCTAAGCTAGGGACATTCTCAGACAGCTTGGCACAGATAACCAAATATTATTTAGTTATTTATTATCATTGTGGCTTCAGTTTCTTCTCTGAAATGGCTTGGATTGTTTTCCTGAAAAATGATCATTTCTCACTTTGTCCATTCTTGTTCTTGTGTGAGCTCCAGGGAAGACACATATTTCTTCTCAAAGTTTTCAGAAAGCTCCAGCTGAAGAATCCTGTAACTGGAGTAATTTTCATTACCTTAACACTCTCTTCTTCAATCTGTATCTCCCCAAAGAAAAGCCTAAGGCAATTCTAACAAACCAGAGGATCCTGACCCTTTAAAAATCACCTCTGATCTTGGAGTAGAGCTTCCATGTTTCACATGAATGCAGCCTTCCTTTCCAATCTATTTTGGACTTTTTTACAATCCCCATGTTAGCCAGGAAGTCTCTGAAGCTCAGCTCCTACTAGAATAGTTTTATACCTTATACGTTTGACAGGAACTGCTGGCATTCGCCTGCAGGAAGCTGACATGTGATTTAGGAGGGGATAAAACATGTACATGTTTGTTACTTGAGTTTTACAGCTCTGCAGGGAATGAAAATCTTTTTCACAAAGGATTTAAAACCTTGGCTTTTTTCCCCACTAGAAAATTTCAAAATTCTCTGAAGGGAAATTGCAAGATGAAATTAATTTGGGGTCAATTGAAAGGTTTCAGTCTGACCAAACCCAAAATCCTTTTAATTTTGTCTTTCATATTTATTTTTTTTAAATTACATTATAATATACTGAGCAGCATAAAATATGAGATGCTGTTCCTAATGCTGTAAAGAGAGTCTTGAACATATGGCCCAAATGTAACTGATACATTGATGTCTAGCTGAGTTTATGGAAACCCTAAAACAACAACTGTGGGAGATGTGAAATGAGCTATTCATCCTGACTTGTGTCCAGGAGTGATACTTAATAACAATGATATTTAAAATAGTTTATCAAGGAGTATGACAAACAGAATAGGAGAAAAGGGCATGGTACAGGAAAGACCAGGTATTGTACAAGACAGCTTAATTTGATGCCAAGAACAAACTATATTTGCTAAAACTATATTTTGACATAGTTAAAAATGTTCTTATATCCTTGCATACTTATGTGCTTTGCAAGACAAGGCACACAAAACCTCCAGCAGCAATGAAGCTCTGCTAAGGGGAAGAACAGTCTCAGGAGACAAATTTTTTTGGTGCCACCAAAACCAGCACTGGTTTAATGCCCACTCATTTGCACTGAGTGGTAATATATTTTTGTGTATCATTTGACTGAAACCTGTTCAATCAGAGAAGCTTTCCATCCTCTCCACCACCATCACCAAATTAGCATTATTGCTTCACAAGCTTGAAGGACAGGAAGGTAATCAGGAGCAGTCAACATCAGCAGATCACACACCACCAGCCCAAGTGCTTTTGATGAAGAAATGAGTGTCTGCGCAGATAAAATGTAATACACTCTGACTTCTGTAAAACTGTTGACACCATCCCACACAGTATTTTCATGTGTAGGCTGAGGAAATACAAGCTAGACAAACTGTCTTCAAGATGGGTTGAATACTGGCCAAGGCACCTCATTCTAATTAGTCTCAGTATCAATTTGGCAGCCAGCAACAAGCAGAGCAGCCTGGGAGCTGATAGTAGGACTGGTGCTCTTCATCATCTTTTGCCATGACCTGGATAATGAGACAGAAGCCACGCTTGACAAATGTGTGGACAATACTTAATTAAGCATAAAAGGCAGGGTTTGATACACTCTACAACTGGAGTTTCAAGACAAAGGGACCCTGACATACTTGAAGATTGGGCTAACAGAAGTCTCACGAAATTCAGCCAGAATAAATGCAAAGGTTTGTACCTGGGGCAAGCACAAGTCAGTGAGTAAATTGTCTGAACAGCAGCATTTTTGAAGAGGACCTTTGGCATTTAGGGAATACCAGAATAATGTACACCAGGGTGCTCTGATCTCAAGCATGGGAAACTGCATAATGGGCCACATTAGGAGGAGCATGGCCAGAGGAAGGCCAGATGAAGTTGCCCTGCCTTTCAACAGTGATGAGGAGGCAAAGAGGAGATTTAACAGCAATCTACAACTCTTTGAAGGACAGCTGTAAAGGCAATGGGACCAAACTACTCTCAGGAGTAGAAAATTATTTAACACAGTCAAGACCAAAGTGCTGCAACTTGAGAAGTTTACCTTGGACATCAGGACTTCTTCAATAGGGTAGTAGTGTAACACTGGAACCCACATCCAGATGGAAGGTCTGTCCTCAGAGGGTTTCAAGAATCAGCTAGACTTGGCCTCAGCTGGTCTGATCTACTGTTGTTGTAGTCCTGCTTTAATCAAGATATTGTACTAGATGACCTCCAGAGATCCCTCCTAGTTCCCTTATTTCCTTGATCCTCTGATTCATGATTTTTCCTTCCTCTCCTTCCACATATTAGGAAGGTCAAATGAAAGTTCAATAAAAAATTCCTCTCAGAATATGATGCCATGTGAAAATGACCTCATTATACTCCTTTAAGATAGGCACAAATCATTTAAAATGTAATTTGAAAATAAAAGGAGGGTACAAATGTGTGAAGTGGATCACCAAGATAATGTGACTTGTTAAACCTTTATTGCTTAAGACATAGCAGACAATGGATTTCACCTGACTACTTTATCCTGCATCCTTTACAGCAATGACAATGGGCAATCTAAATTCTTCCTTCCTTCCTTCCTTCCTTCCTTCCTTCCTTCCTTCCTTCCTTCCTTCCCTGATTCTAGGAAAGATCTTTACTCATCAGTCCAGTATGCAAAGAATGGAAATCACCATGACTAACTGAGAATGATTTCATCAAACTGAAGTCCCTCAGGCACTTTGGTTTGTGAGAGAAGGTAATAGAGTACAAGTCTGGCCACAATCTGGAATTTAGGTCCAATATACTGACTCAGTCCCATTTTATACAAAATTTGGGCATGACTACAAAGTAGACTGTCCTTTTCTTTGATTATAGATGCATTGAAATTCTCTATTAAGGGGAAAAAACCCAAACATATGAGAATCTGCTGAGGTGATATCATTTCAAGTCACTTCTAGTGAAACTCCACTGATTGGACAAATGTCACCAAGACATTTACCCTAAATCAGTAACTTCCCAGAAACTCAACTTCACACAGCCTTGGGAGCAGTTCAGCGCTACTTTTTAAGATACATGTAAGATAAAATTAATGTGGTGGGAAACACTACCTACATATGACTTCCCAAGTAGACAGATAATAAACAATGCAGTGAAACAGGAACCACCAGAGAAGTTTGCTCAAACAGAGAATTGGAAGTTGTTAACACAGAGATTCTGAAAATGGGCAGTTGTGGCCTCTGGAGAAACTTTTTTCAATCTGTGTGGCCCTTGGAATATTTTCATCCAAGAGGAGTTCCCTTGGATGAGATCCTTGGAAAATATTTCCCTTTGATCTCTGGTGTATTACTCTCCTTTTGCAGCCAGCCAAAGTTTAAAACTAACTTGACTCCCCTTTGACTGATACAACTTCTACAGTCAGATACAGAATTAGTATAGCAGGGATCAGAAAGACCCCAAGAAGCACTGCAAGTAATCAAAACACTGCTCATGTTGGGCAGTGGTAAAATGAAAATTTTGGATATGTCCGGAAGAGACTTGTCTCATCAGCACCAGATGCTTAGACAGACATGGGCTATGGAGAGAATCATAAACTAGTGGAGAACTCACAGTTGCACAGAAGACAATGCAACCAAATCAACTCATACCACCTGGGAATCTGGGCTCTGAAGACTGAAGTCATAACAATAGAACTAAAAATAAGTTCCCAAAAACTGGCCCACTCATCAGCACTGTATCTTGCCTTAGTGAAGCTGGAGATCTGCTACTAATACAAGCTTCCCTGCCCTAAATCATTTATTTTGGCAGCTCATAAAATATGGAAACTCTAACACTCAATATTCCCCATTCTCTCGTGATTACTGTTCAGGGACAGACTTTTTATATCAAACAGAAACTTAAAGATTGTGGCATGTTATCAAAACCATAATGAAATCTTGTGCAAGCACAGTAATCAGAGAAGGCTATTTGTCAAGACATACTGTAGAGAAAAACAAAATCCCACAGTAGAAACAGGAGTGCTTGCTCTGCCGAGAGACACTGTGAAAATGAAATGAAGCTCTTTTTTTCCTCCTCTTTAATCAAAACTCAGTATGAAAACAAAAACCTAACCAAATAACTTTTGCTGATAAAAAAATGTTGGCTGGAAAGCAGTGAATAATTTATACAGAAATAACATTAATAGGGGGATTGTTCACATAGATATTTCTGAGTGTGTGATCAAAAATTTTGGCCCTGGGGGGAGCTCATGTTACTGCCACTGCTGGGTTGAGGCTGGATTTTACTCTCTCTGTGAGACAGTCAAAACCTGGGAAGTTGCTCTGGGAACAAAGGTGTGGGCAGATCTGATATTACTTAGGAAGTCCCTGGTGAGGGCATGCCTGTGTTTTGACCCCACCTGCTGTGGGAGGTTACCCGTTCTATCCACAAAATATCTGTAGAGGTTTAAACTTGACTCACTGCTTAATGAAGAGAAGCGCTGGAGGGGGAGTTACATGCTCTGGGATCTCCTTCTGGCTGTGCTATTGATTTGCAAGCCAGAGGCCTGCTCAGTAAATCAGGGATAACATTATTAAGTTACTTAAATGGACTGTTGGGATGTTAATTACCCAACACATTTGCAGTCAGTCTGCCCTTCTGAAAATTAAGCCACTTGGCTGTCTAAATGATGCTTAACTCTGAGTGCAAAGATCAAATGCTTCAGCTTAAATGTCCCCATTCTCAGCTCTGCAGGCTTTCATAGAACCATCATATTTTCAAATACCATCCCATTTCTAGAAGAGGAGGGCATGGTTAGGTCAGGATTAAGTTTCAGCCAGAGATCAGTAAGGAAAATCTTAAAAGAAACAGTGCTATCTAGTGTTATTGTTTGCACAGTTGCACGAGCACTGAATTACTGAATGTGTATGTAAATGCTGATGAGTACAGCACAGAAAGGGTGAGTGGCTACAGGGGTATAAGAGAATACTTTATTTTTGATCATAAGTACAATCTGTTATTGTGGCAGACCAATGCAAAGTTAGTACCTGTCAACAAGACAGCTGGAGGCCTCTTTTTCATTGATAAATGTTGAGTGCAGCTGTGCTTGGCACATGCTTAGGCTGCAAACAGGAGCCATGGCTTTAAACATAATTCTGATTTTTCCACTCCTGCTAATTGCTGCTTCCACTTAGGAGCGCTACCCAGGTGACATCCTGAAATCTGTTCAAACCCAGAGAGCAAATTAGCTCCTAGAGCTGCCTGGCCTTTTAGGCATCTCAATTCATTAATTCAGCTGTACCAGCTGAAAGAATTATAAATCCTTAATTTCAGTTAGACCCTCAGAACTTGCTTCATTGTTGGATAACCACAGAGAGATTTGGGCTCTTCATGTTCTTCACAGTAACACACAACTTTTGCAGCAGCCCACACTTCAGTGAGGGAGTGGATATGATGATTGCCTGGGATGGTATTATGGTCTCTTTGTCAAGACACTTACCAGAGCTGCAGTTATATTACCTCTAAGCTAAATAATTCATGACTACAGGACTCCTGTTTCTTAGATTTCATGGTGATATGGAAAAGGTGACAGATAGAACTAGACCCTCCCAGCTCCAAGAGGTGGGCATCCTAGGAAGCAAACAATCACAAATAGAATGAAGTACTTAGTATTTGGTATTTGTCACTGCCCCATGACACTCTTGTATTTTTGCCAAATTTAACTACATGAACAAGAGTAGTCGGAAATATTTACATGAAAAGAGAAAGATATAAGATTAAAATCAAGATAATGTAGGACAGCAGGTATCAGACATTCATTGGTATCACAGGTATCAGACAGCAGGTATCAGAATTCACATTTTAAATTCAGAGCACTGTGCACAGCAGATCAGGAAAGGTCTTCACCTTTAATTTTCTATCAAAAAATGTAAAGATATATAGCTAGCAAAAAGGAGCAGAAGAAAAGGAAGTGGACAAAACCATCATGACTTTCCTACAGAACCTTCAAAGTGAGACAGCTAGAAACATCCTCTGGAATCATTGTCCGAAATCCATACCTATTCTCCTTTCCTTGATAAATCTTCTATTTGTTGTACTTTTCTCCACAGTAAAGTCTACGACCAGCAGTACTGTTTTTTCATATCAGCTCCTGATTTTACCTTTCTGCCAGTTATACAAACCTCTTCATGGCTTATTTCATGTCTTGTTTTGTCTCCATCTGTCACTCTGGATGCCTTACCAAAGAGCAACACTGCTTTAAGCCAAAATTCTAAAGGCAATTTATCTACAATGACAAAGTTGTAGAGGTGAGACTGAAAGGTAAATAGATCTTTACTGTTGTTCGGGTTTAGATTTTTTTAAAGCAGTTGATTCACATATGTTATGTTTATCAAAGCTCTAGGACTTGTTACCATTCTTTCTCCATATATCCCAGGGATGCACCTAGGAGGGCTTAGAGTTGTGAACTCATTCTGTCTGACACCTATACCAGCTCCAAGTGAAGCAGATGCAGATTCAGCGTGCAACTACAACTAGTGCTGCTGATTTGGAGCTGAATTAAACTGCTCAGCTGGCTTGAATCACCCACAGAGGCACCCGTGAGACTTGTTTGGCCCGCTGTAGGTATCCACAGCATAAGTGTCAGCATCTGAGTCAACCTTCTACGCCGTTTTCACAATCACTGGAGAGATACAATCTCCTTTTGGAGACCCTTTCTTTCTCAACTGAATGTAAAGGAAGCCTGTGCAAATCTATGTCCAATTTTCCAGGCTCAGATAACGGTTCCTGAATGTGGATATGAATGTTTCTGGCATCAAATGATTACACAGCTGGACCTCCATTTATAAACCTTTTGCTCAGAGCAGTCATCTGCTGATGGTGAGCTAGAAAACTTTCAGCACTTCCTTCACCATAGTAAGTAGTGCATTTTGAATGTCCAGCAAAGGACAGACACAGCTCTGGCAGCAGCTGTAATAGTGGCAGTTTCCATCATCCATGGTGGTTATGGTGCATTTTCTAGAAGTGCATTCGTCCTGCTGTGTGGTGAGTGGACATTATATCACCACTTTATTCACAATAAGTGATACATGAAAGTTACTTACTGCTTAGGTGTATTAAAACTGCAATTAAATTTCCATACTATTCAGAACTCTTACAGAAAACATTTTTAAAGATGTACAGATTTATCTCTGCAAATAATTAAATTGTTTCCTCCTGTGGTGCCCAGTGAAATATTACATATAAATCTGGAAATATTATTTCCTTTAAAATTTTCCTTCATAGTGTTTTATTGATCTCTTTCTTGTCACTGCACCACTATGAAACATCTGTGTTTTTCCTTCAGCTCACCATCAGTTCCCATTTGAAAAGTCTGTAAATTCTGTGCTCCTCTAAAATCTATAGATAATTGATTCCAGGAGTGTGTGTCCACAGCAAACTGTGTAGCTGCGGTTCCACTTCATTTAACAATATACAGTTCTTTGTTAGGTAGAGATCAAAGAATATAATTTTATTAAGTTTTATTTGCCAGATTGGAAAAGAATGGGCTTTATTTTAAAAAAAAAAAGGGCAGGCCAAGTGTTTTTCTAATAGAATATAGAGTGCGAAAGGAGGTAAACCAAAACTAAAAGCAATTCATATATACCTTGAAGTAATTTTCAATCAACAATAGCCTTAATATATACTGCATTCAAAATATTTTCACCATTACTATGGACAAGTGTCATTACCAAATAATAGCAAGGAAGAAGAAGTCTTGGAAAATGCAGAGGTAAACAAGTATTTGCTACAATGTGTAGCTCAGGAAAAAAAGAGTTGGATGGAAAATAAAAAGGGAGGTTATGTTTAATTCTCTGTTACACTTCCATGCTTCTGACTTCATGCATTTGAACAATTTTGAGTCAGTGACTTTGTGTCTGTGACTATCAGAACTACCAATTAACACGTGTAAGAGTTTGCAGGATCAGGTCTTGCCTGTGTAGAGGGTGTCTAAATTCTGGGAGCAGGGAAATACCCAATGCCTCGAGCAAAATGCAGGACATTGCTTTCATAAACACACATCCTTGTACACCTAAGTCAGGTGATAATACCTCAGTGGCAACATCCTGCAGGACTTCTCTGGATGAAATTATCCCATTTTTTGGTTGGGGTTTTTTTCAAATTAAGAGAAAAAATGTCCACAATTGTTTAAAGTTCTTTACTGAAAGTGTTTGAAAAACAATTGAGATGAAGAATAGATGAAATAGAAAAATCAAACCAGGATGTCCTGGAATGTAGCTGCCAATAGCAGCTTTGTTTTGGAATGGAAATCTCCTCATCTTTGCTTTGGTACTTTATTGCTTCTGTTTTAGGTTTTGGGAGGCCTGGGTATTTGTTTCTGCTTGAAAGCTTGGTAAAGATAAAAAGCAGAGTCCAGCCTTTCTTCATGGTAAATTAAGTGGTTTTGCAATGTGCAATCATCTAAAAAATTTGACACTGATATGTACCATGGAACAGCTTAAATAATTTTGGATATTGGCTCCAATAAAGTTTATTTACCTAGGTTATTATTCTGTGTGACAAAACAGCATAGTCCCTGCTACTCATTTATTTTATAAAGTCAATTTTTTAGCTCTGGTTTCTTTAACATGAAGTTCATATTCAGAATGCTTAGAGTTAAAAAATGAGACTAATTATGTACAATGGGACATTATAATTAGAACAGATTACATCTGCTTGCACAAGAGTTTTAAAGCAAACAAACAACAAAAAAACCCAAACAAATAAATAAATGCTTACAAAGTGCAAGTGGTTGGACAACAAATTGTTTTTTGCAATTTTATGTTGAAAATTCTAAGCAATATGAAGAAAGTACACACTTTGAAATGGAAATTTTGACATTTTATACTTCTTCATATTGAAATTACTTGTCATTTTTCAAATATTCCAAAATTCAAGATCTGTATGATTATTCCATTTTATCTAAACAAAGTGTTCAAAATGACGTATGAAAGAATGATTGTTTAATTTTTTTTTAATCTAAGAAATATTCCCTCTTCAGATGAAAAAATATGCAAGAAGAGGAATTTCCTTACATTCTTTTCATAGATGTCTAACCTCTTTACAAAACTCAAAGTGAACATCAAAACCAAGACCAATAAATTGTTTTACAAAATGTGCTGTGAAAACAGGAAAATGATGGTAATTTTGTCATTAATTACACTATGCCAGGATGAAAACTGTTTTATTTAATGCCCAGCAAAAGTAGGGTTTTTTTTTCCTCCGCATCATGCGGAAAAGACAGTTTTTACTGTCTTTTGTTTCATTTTTCTTTCAGACTTATTTTAAGCAGAATGTTAAGATACCTGGTTTTGGAGCATGTTTAACATCTCTATCTAATGTTAATATTTTTCATGTATCTTACTTTTATTTTTCTCAGTAAAATTGGTAGAACTGATTATTTTGCCAAAACTGAAGATAACCACACTTCATTAAATTAACAAATTTTAAGTATTGCTAATTAATGTAAGTAATAATATTTGACATGTTCTATTGCAATACTGTTTGAGTGTCTCTCAGGCTAATTTTCACTGTATTCCTTCTGAGAAACAGAAGTCTGGATTAATTCTGCCTCATTTTAGAAATATAACTTGGAGCACTTATGGTGTGTATGCTTTAGGATCACAGTTTCCGTGAGTTCTCCCTGTAGCCAAAGAAGACAGACAGGAGCCACCAGAGGGAGGTTGAGCCTATAGAAGGCCTACACCAAAGTAGCATATAAAACAGAAGGTGTTTCTGGAAGGGAATATGGATGCAAAAAAGAACAAGAAAAAAAAAAAAAGAAAAGAAAAAAGAAACACACCAAAAATTTACTTTTTTTTGTGATATAAATCTCTCTGGTATATTTGCAGTTTGATCATTGTGTCCTCATTCCCTCATCTCTATGAGATTATAGCAACCTAGTGAGAGAGAAAGAAGGAAGATAAAGATGGACACTGAAGTGGAACTACCACCAAAACCCATGAAATTT
Organism: Vireo altiloquus; assembly: GCA_013396875.1. NCBI lineage: Eukaryota > Metazoa > Chordata > Aves > Passeriformes > Vireonidae > Vireo > Vireo altiloquus. Next base: position 1,002,449 of record VZRF01013940.1, read on the forward strand.
GGCTTAGAGTCATCAGTCTGAGGAAGACCTTGTAGAAATATGTACCATTTTGTCCTTCAAAGTAGTAGAACTTGAAGGAGATGGTCATTGAGCCTCATTTTTTTCAAGAGGAGATTTTACCAAATGACATAAATCCATGTCAGACTTGAAAGAAATGTGGGGTATGTAACAGTAAGAAATAAAATGGCAGAACTCAATGGGATGCAGGAGCAGGTTCAAGGAGATCAGGCACACTCAAGGAATAGAAATAATTCACAGCCTGCTATCACATATGGGGCTCTGGACAGTCTGGTTTTTTGGCCTGACCCACTCTTATCCTCCTTGATTTGTGTTTCTGAATAGGTTTCTCTGGCCCACCAGTGAAGGGCATAGGAAGCTTTAAGTCTGGATGGTCATGTCAGTAATGTTTCTAAAGGTGATGTAAGTCTTGAAGCTCTGCCTTACCTCACTTAGAAAATCTGTGGTGCAGCAGGGCAACTCACTCCAAGTCTATAGCTAGCAACCAAAGACATCCATCATGTCTAAACAACATTTTTTTTAACTTACACAGCTTTTTCTTGGAGTTCAAACAATTATTCACAGTCTGGGAATAGGGCATCTGCAGTCACTTGGAGGATTTGGTCTCCTGCATGGCCATATGAGACACTTCAGTCAACTTGTGGGCACAAACATAATTTCTGAATTTCATGTGTATATATCTATGTTATCATATTCTTTCACTGTGAAAGCAGTAACTACTGTATGTGGTAAAATGATATATTGTTGTCCGCAAAATGTCTTTGGCAACAGGATGTTCACTAGCCTTGGAATTTCTCCTTGTATAAATATTTTTAATCTACTCCATGTAGGCATATTTTGGCTGCAAAATAAAGGGGTTTGGAGATTAATATATCCAAGCTCAGTTCTGCTTATACATACTACATACATCAAGGTTTTATTGAACTCTGCATCTAGAAACTTTGCATAGCAGCTGTTTTGGTTTTTTCCTTCCTTTTGCCTGCTTTACTCAAAGGGGGATTATGACTATATCCTATTTTTATACCGTACAAATGTAGTAATTTAATCTACAGATATATTTTCATTCTTCAGATGTAACCTATATAAAGCATGTTCAAATTTATGGTCATTGCTTTTCCTGTAAAGAATATTACTGACCTCTTTTCAAAAATCCACATTTTCCCAAGGACTGTCCAAATAGCTATTTATCAATGAATAACAAATATAACAATTATTTGACAGTATCAAATACCTTTCAGCTGAGGACCTTAGTGCTGTTTCAACCATCCTCTCCATGCCCTAGGGAGATATCTTTAACCGGTTTGTTTTATTGGCACAGCAACTGGGTCTCAGGGAAGTGGCACTCCTGGTTTCAAGTCTGAGAGTCCATCGGTCACAGGCAAAAACACAGCCCAGAGCTTCTGCCTCATCTTTGCTCTGTGGAGCTGTGAGTTCTCTTGCTGGTTAAACTTCTGCAAGAAGAAATGTAAAGGAAGGCTAAGATGGTTGTTCTGCCCAGCTGCAATTTGCCGTTTCTTTGTCAAGAGAAATTTATACAAACATCTAAGTATACGCCTGTATCTCATGCAACCATTTAACAAGTTTTGGAGGTTATCTTTCTGCTGCACTGCAAGTGATGCTAGCTTTCTGAGATTGTCAGTCTCGTGCTGAAGAAGGTGACAGATGTCATGGAGAAGATGACAGATGTCCCCCCACACCCCAACCCTTGCTCCCTGAACATAGGTTGTCCAAAAGCAGGGCTCACTACAAGAAAACAAAACTGCTGCTGGTGAAGGGGTGAAACAACATAACAGAGAGATAATTGAGGGTGTTTCCCCAATTCAAATAACAACCATTCTAATGAGAATACAGGAATATGTATTTCAGATGGACAGTGGTCATTCACATCTTTGTCCAATTTCTCCCTCAATTTTGATGAGATAAGATGTATGCAAATGCCAGTTCAGAATACAAATTAACAACTGCCCAAAGTGCCACTAGTTTAAGTCAAACCTCACTTGAGCAAAAGATGTGTTTTCCCCTTCTTACAGAGCTGGAAGTTGTTGCTTGCACTGGTCGTATGTGTTTTTCTTTGCGTAGCACTGTATACATTTCAAGAGCAATAGAAGTAATATTAATTGAAAGAGATTGTGAGATCTTTTATTTATACTTGCTACCACATGATAATTTTCAGAACTTTGCCAGGACAATTAGTCTAGTACTCCTGTAAGCTTATATCTCATTACAAAGGACCAGACTGTCCTCAGTAGCACAGACACACATACAACATCTTTAATTGGAAATGAAAGGCTGACACTGACACCATCCTCTGCCCCTTCAGCCCAGCTCCAAGGCCTTTGTGATGTGTGAGAATGTAGAAGTAGAGGTGGACCCTCTTCCCTCCCACTCTCCTGCTCCAGAACTTAACAAAGTAGTGAAAGTATGTTTTCCATGCTTTCAGCAAATTTTGGCTGAGCTCATGTCCATAGGAACTAAAAACAGGTGGAGGAGTTGCAGCAGTGACTAGAAGCAGATTTCTAGAAATGCAGAGCAATGCAGAGTGAGAAATGGGGCAGAGCTGTTCCTTAGCAGATGACAGTGCTGGTTGGAAATAAAATGGTAACCAAGAGATGCTGTCTTTAGAGAGGTGAGACAATATCTGTCCTCAGCTTGACATTGCCATCACTGTTGTGCATGACACAAAATCTATCATTGCCCATGGACATATGACCTAATATATCCACTAGCCTGGAAAAAGGAACAAGAGTAACTCATGTCACATTGGAGTGACAGATGTACACTGCATTTTTTTTTCTGTGATAGACAAAAAAACCTAAATTCTTTCAATTTTTCTTGAGAAACCTCTTTATTCATTTTTAAGCCTACTCTCACTGTATTTAACTTTATCTTGAGCACATGTGTCCCCCTTGAAATCCAGACCTCATCATATTGCTTTATCTGGGACATTGTAATTTTCAATTAATTTATTTGCTACAGGTTGTATGACTTTCTGCTTAACTTCTTCCAGAGTGAGACTGCAAAAGTATCAAGTTGTGGATTAAGAAGCACAAGATTCACTGTAGCCCCAGAGCTACCTTCTGCTGTCCTGATGGGGTGGAGAATCACGGAGGGAGGTTGGATTTTGGGTCCTATGGCAGTCTTACAGCTATACTGTGGAAATGACGTGGCCCTAATGCTGGGGCCTGTCCACAAAACGACTCCATGTTCATAGAATTTTCAGAAGGCTGTATTTATTATTTCATTTCATTTAAATTATTTCATTTCATTCCATGCAAGCAGGTAAAGATACAAAAATGCAGAAACAAAAAGCAAAAGGCTTTTTCTGTCTCTAGCAAGCAATGTCTGCTCCCTGAGAGATCATCTGTGTCTGTTTCTGTCTGTCTGTGTCTGCAGCATAGTCTCACAAATATGAAAACAAAGACAAAGCTCTTTCATTGGTCAAGGAAAACACCTTACCAAAACATCTTTCATATTTACGTTCTTTGTCAAGCATTTCTCCTGGGAAGCTAGGAATGTTCCCTTTAGAAATGGAGTTAAATGTTACAATTCAAGACAAGTGTTATAACTCAAGACAACTTAAAAAAGGAATTGCTTTTCTCCAGCTTGTTGCTGTGGTCTCTCTAAGATCCACTAAAAAGTCAGCTCCACATATACCAATTCTCACATTCAAATGAGCTGTTTGTTTATGGGCTAGAGAAATATTATCTTCCCTTAAGGAATGCTATTGAAATTTTTCATATTCCCCAGAGGCTCTCCCTGTTCTTCCTGAGGTGTTTCCCACAAGAGGGGAGTGATGTGAACTGTGAAATTGATGCTATTTTGTGAATAGTTAGCTTCATGTGTTTACAATGTGTTAATTATAGTAAAGCATAGGAAGTCTTTAAATTAATGCTATTGCAGGCTGAGCCACTGTGTACATAGAGACTTTTTTTTCCTGCCACTGCCCTTTTAGAACACAGTTTTCCCTCTAAATTATTTCTGTGATGACTTCACCATCAATAAGAGTAAACTACAGGCCTCTCCCACGGACATGGATGATTTCCAAATAGAGACCAGTCTTCAGCAAAAGTAGTTCCCAAGCCTAGCCACAGAACAGCTTCTCTTCCCAAAAGGGAGGTTATAATATTGTATAACCTCATGTGACCATTGCTGGCTTTTTAATGATGGCCACTCTTAAACACTGGAGATGTTGAAATTGTTGGTGGTAGCTCTCCTCCTTGATCTCTGTTCTTGTTCCTCCCTACCTCTGTTTTACCACCAGAGATGATGGAAATAATGCCCTCACACTCCCACTGTGACAATTTGAACTGAAAATACTTGGTCTTGCCTCACAGGCTTTTCTGGGTTTCTTCCTTAGCTTGACTTCACTTACTACACTCTTCAGGATGTTATAACATTTGATCTTCCTCAGTTTTATTTATTATGTGACAGTGCTGGCTTTGCTCCTTTGGCTGCACAGGATACACATTTTATGTCCCAGGACTCACCAGGGAGTATGTGAACATCCCAGTAAGAGAGAATGCAAAAAGTACAAGATTTAAGTACAAAAAATGAGGATTAAACTCGTAAGACCTTTATTTTATACTCAGAGTCCTCCAGCTAACATACCAGTGCTCCTGGCTGGAGTTTAGAAGAAAAAAATTCTAGTATTTTTTTCAACAGGAAAGATTCAGAATAATGTTGTCTTTTTGGTTATACATGTGTAATTGAACAGTACATATTTCTGTGGTGTAAGTAGTCATGTTTCACATAATCTGTAATAATTAGCAAAGCCTTGTTGACCTATAGCACTCTTAGCTGCAAAGCAGAGTGTGTAAATTGCTCCTTGAGGAAAATTCACCCTTAATGTAATTCCATTAACTTCATGCCCTTGAGATTTATACTGATATCTACCACTACATCAAAGGTCCTGGATAATTAAAGTGTAGAATAATAATTACCCTTTTCCATCCCTAAAAATTCCACCCAGGCCAGAAGGGAAATCCCCTGTGGTTTTTATTGTCCCTTCCCATAAGGATAAACAACCTTCTCTGAAAGCTCTTGTCTTTACCCACTGTGACAGTTAAATGGACACTGCTGGGTTGAAAGTAATGCTCCCAATTCTGATTCTTATTTGCACTCGTATAAATCACTAGTAGCTCTGCTGTGGAAAAAAAGAATTGCAATGGAAAAAGAGTCAGTATAGGTGGGAAGAAAAACAGACTCTCATATTTACAGCAAAGGAAAGAGCACTATATATATGTTATCTATAACCTGTCCGTCTCACAGAAATGTATTCTTAGAATTTACTTACCAATCTTTACAGTGTTTAACTCAGTGTTCAACATTTCCATAAATTTACAGATTTTACATATTTTAATTATATTTTGTTTCCACCACTTAGCTAAAAAATATTTTCCACTAGTTGTGTAGTATAATGAAATTCCTGTAAACGGTAATTTCAAGGAAGTTTTCTACTATGACATTAAGAATTCTACTACTTTAAACAGTGGAATACCATTACATGTTCCTGTCGCAAATAATATGTTGCTGTCAAAACCTGAGGAGCTTATATGAAAGTTTGGGTAATCCATGTCTATCATTTTGATAGCATTTCTGTGCCATGAACTATGTGAGATTAAGTTGAAATTTTATTTTCTTGGGAAGTACCTTCACTTAAAATAATTGCAAACTTTATTGCCTTTTGGAAAATTAGAAAGATAAAAACACCCCATGAAAAAGAAAATCCATGTAAAAATATTTGTTTTGTCATAATGAAGATATTATTTTGAAATTTTCATGATCAAATAATTCTTGAAAGATCACCCTCTAACCCTCAGGCAAGGTTTCCACACTGCCCAGCCCCACCAGCATTAGGGAGGGTCAGGACCCGTGGAGGTTGTGGGTAGCCCTATCAACATGAGCCTTAGAAGAATAAACAATTTCTGGTCCAACAACAACCTGTGCGGGTTGGCAGGAACATGGTAGGTTTCCAGGACCCTGTTTGTATTTCATCAAAACTTCATCAGACCTGACACATTCCTATGAAATACTTCTGTTTCCCCATACTGGGATTTTCCAACAAAAGAAGTGTTTGATCACTGGCTCCCAACCAACTCTATTCTGAAGCAATCTGTACAAGCTGGCCCATAAACAGTAACAGGTTATTTCCAGCAGTTTACACCTGACTGACACATACTCAGCTCTCTTTCACTATCCAAACTGTTCTCCAGGCACTTTTGTTTACAGACATATCTTTTGGGTAAGAGCATAATTTAGTCTCGCTAAGAAAATATATCAGTGGTCACTGATCAATGTAGTATGCTTTAGAGACCAAACCAGATTAAAGTGAGCCTATTAATACCACAAAATACCAATCAATATTTGAACTGTTTATCTATATATATGCTAAAAGTGCATTAGCAAACTAGCAGCATATATACAAAGCCGCCCATTGTACCCACGCTAGTCCATTTTTCTTCAGTCTACAGCTGTGCACGTAGCCCCACTGGTTGTAAAATGCCAAAACACTGCTCCTGACAGATCACACCTGCTTCAAATAACACATCTCACCCCACACTAATCTACAACTATAGGCTGGTTTTAATGATTTTAAAATGCTGGTATTAACTCTTAATGCTCAACTAGTTTTTATGGAAGCAGCAGAGTACATTTTGTCCAGTTTTAATACAATCCCAATAAAACAGCTGAGAAATTGCAGTGCCAGAGAAAAGACATTCAAATCCACCATTTCTCCTATTGTAATAATAATCAGCTTGACAAAGTCAGATAGTAAAGCAGATTGTAGCACTTCGGGGCTTTTTTATACATATATTTAATTATATTGTTAAGTTCCCCATTTGAAAGCAATTAAAAAAATACTTTCAGTTTAAGATTATAAAACTACCCACTTCTGATTTCAGCCTGACATTTTTATTGGTAATCTGAGTTATAACATGCTCAGGTTCATTCCTCTTTGATTGGCTGCTGAGCTTTCTGCCAGGGTTTTATAGTTTTATGGGAAAGTACAGTATTTAAAACGCCTTTAAATTCATGGGCTACTCCTGCTTCTGAAAAAGCTTCTCTTGACTTCTCAGAAATGCATAACAAGAGCCCATGTTTACTTAAAAACATCTGCTTCATCCTCTTTCATGTAATATAAAAAGTGGGCTGATGTTTTCCATGTTTTCCATTGCCTCTCCCCGGAGGTGTTTAAGGAAAGACTGGATGTGGCACTCCGTGCCGTGGTCTGATTACCATGGTGGTGTTCAGTCAAAAGTTGAACTCAATACATTCAGAGATCTTTTCCTACCTAATCGATTCTATGATTCTGTAACTCTACCCTTGTGTCAAACTATGAGATGATTTCTTTGGGGCTAAACCTGGCTTCCCCTCTATCTCACCACAGCCAGTGGAGTTGTGTGGTGAGATGGGGTGAAAAAGGGGCATCCCAGAGGAAGGGCTGACATACCATATAGAGTATAAACTGGTCCTCAGGGACTTAGGCTGAGGTCTTAGCTACAACTTGATGTGTGAAAAGAGTGGGAAGGAGATTTCAGTGCCTGGGCCAGTTGTTGGCTTCCCAGATGAGAATAAAAGAGGCAAAAAGACCACTAGAAGAAACACAGACAGGAGAAATCTTTCTTTTGCAGTTTTACTGGGAAACTCAGATCATATAGTGCAAGCGAGTGCAAAGAGCTGGTCTTTACAACAAAGACACAGACAAAAAAGGACATTGAAATGGTCTAATTTTTGTTATATTGTTCTGCAACATTTCAGTTCTTCTAAAATTCTGTTCTGAGTTAATTTTTTTTGTTTTGGTTTCTTTTGGTTTGTTTTGGTTTGTTTATTCAGCTTCTCTTTATTCTTTATTTTCTTTATTCTTCTATACACCAACCTCTTGTCCCACTATGAGGCAGGGGTTGGTGTGAGGGGAGGGGAAAGAGGATGCAGGACTGCTGGTCCACATCACTGGGACTGCAGACTATGCCCAGGGGCTCTGATTGTGATGGAGCAGCTCTGCAGGGAGTCACCAACATGGAACTAAGCACATCAGTGTTCCATCTTCTGACAGAGTGGTGCTCCCTCAGTGTCTGCAACAGAAACTGGGAGGGGTAAATCTTTGGCTCAAGACAACACAGCCATTCCAACTCTACACCAGAGGATGCTCAGATAATTTTATAGTCATGATTTCTGAGGAGAATAAATTGGGTACAGTCTGTACTGAGGCCATCCCCATGTCAGGCACTTGGCACTGCTTCTGGTAAATACTGGTGAGCACCCAAGTGGCTAATGATGATAGATGTTACTGCAGTGTGGTGAAAAGACCAAGTGAGTTTGGTAGAAGCTAAACCTCTGTCAGCAAGTGAGGATCATCACACCAGACTTTCAAAATATGCTTTTGATGCCTGTTAGCCAGAGGCTGCTACCTCACACTTATCCACACCGGTGCAGACTGAACCTCGGCAGTGATTTTTATGTCACATAAATGCAAGTTTGTTTTTCCAGAGACCTTTTTAAGAAGGCAAAAATTCACATCTTAATCTCCCCCAAACTTAACACTGTACTTACTGAAGGAACACGGGGTGTATGAAAACATAACAGTAAGAAGCTGTTTATACCCTTTAATATTATAACTCAGCTTTTGTCATAAATCTCTCTCCTTGATTGCACATACCTCCAGCATGAACTCATGCTCCTTTTGATTTTCCTCTTTATTACCCTTAGCCAACTGAGTGATGTGTGAGTTCCTGTCATGGTGCTGACTCTATTACAAAGTGCAAAGGTAATTTACATCACGGGGCTGGCAGGGCAACCAATAGCACCGTGCCTGGGAGGTGTGCAGCTCCAACAAGCCTCTCTCTTTTATGGGTAATGAGGAGCAATATTTTTTTAAAAAACAAACTATAAATTTCTGTGTATAGTCGGAGGCAAGTCCTTGGGGTGGGAAAGCAGATTTACACTTAGCCCACTAGTAGCTTCGTGAGGAGTCAGCATCTTCTTTTGAGTGAATAGCCCCAAGAGCAGAGCCTGAGCCACCCCCTCACTGGCTGAATTCCTTTGGCTCATCGTGGGGGAATCATAGGAGTGGAGAAAAACAGAAAATTCATGTTTCTTTGTTCAAGAGGCTCACTGTAAACCAAGACTCCCTGGAGTCAGAGCTGCAGTTTTCACACAGCTCCGTACCCTGTACTATTTGGAAATTTTAATTCAGTTTGGATATAAACAAACCTTCACCCTCTTTGAGTTCAGGCAGCGGCAAAAGCTCACCCAGGAGCACAGCTTGAGTGAACAGGGTCAATCTTCAGAGGGCCAGGAGGAAGCACATCCTTTCCAGGTGGCACTCAGTGGATATTCACGATATCAATGGAAGCAACTAATTTCAGAGGCCAGTCACCCTACACTCTCTTTATAGCCATTAAGGAGAGATAGGCACCTCAAAAAGTGGTTTAGAGATTCCTAGTTAGGCTCTTAGTGTGATCTGTGCTTTGAAGAGAGCTTGCCTTTACCCATGGTGTATAAACTTTACTCCTACCTGAGATAGGAGCCCATGGTTGGCCTGCATGAATGCACTCATCTGCTGCTCTTCATCTGTGTGACTTTAAGACTGGAAAATCCTGGACACAGGCACAGCATCAACCCCATCCCAGCCCCTCAGACAAACAGGGATGGTAACATGCACTCCAGTGTCTGTCAGTTTTGATTAAAAATACTGCAGGATAAACCCCAATGCCCAAATTCTATAAGCACTAGAAAATTTCCATTTTATGGCTAAAGGTTTTTTTTCAAAAGCACCCCTACAACCCTGTCCAAGGCCTTCTTCTGACAAAACCATCTTTCTGATCCCAAACTTTGCACTTGGAGAAATATGTTATTGTTCTGTTCATACAGATCAATGGGAAGGGAGGAAACTTCCTCACCATCATACACATTCCATGCATTTACATGTGATAGTTCTGTTTTACTTTTTAAGAAGTTCAGCAATATGAAAGGCAACAGTGTTACATAGGAGCCCTCATGTCACTTCTGCACCACATAGAGAAAAAGATTTTCCTGCATCTTCTTCAGGTGACTCATGGGCACAGTTTTCATACTCCATGAGAATGTTGAAATAATTGTTGTAAAACATTCATGAGAACAGCTCTTTCTCTGGTGTTTGACAACATTTTAATACTAGAAATATATTTTGAAATTATTGTGAAGTTTGATAGATACAAAATTTGCTTTCATTTGATACAAGCTGTGCAAAGCAATCAGCTCCTATTTCAATTATATGGAACCTGGGGGCCCAGGTAATTTTGTGAAACAGGCTTCAGCATCCATCAAACTCAAATTCTGGTGGTTGTTGAACTTCAGAGGAAATAGTGTGTTAAATTGCAGTGGTGGTGATGTATCTTTACTCATAGAAGTGCTGCACAGCTTCACTAGCTGCATTTCCTAGTAATTCAAATATAGAGTTTCCTCTATTAGCTTTCAGTGCACAGCTTAATTCAAGTACTTTCATAAAGTTTAAGCCAGGGATATTAGGACTGGGCATCTTTCCTTAAAAGTATAATTTTCAACCCTTCCTTTAGCAGAAATGGAAAAGAATTATGCTCTGCATAAATTTAAAAGAGCCTCAGCATTAATACAAAACAAACCAGTGTAGCCTCTTTATAAATACTCTCATCCCAACCATTTCTACAGGACTTGTTTTTGCAGCAGTAGCTTAATTCCAAAGCCACATAAATCTAACTTGTTTGTAAAACTACTGTAGGGCAGTACAACACAGGCCAAATCTTTGTTCCACTGACATCCATAAGACTGATAGCAGCAGAAGAAAGCAACACTCCCATATGTTTATTATATCGTATTTTATGTGGCTGTCATGCTCCGCTAGATTTGCACCAAGCTGAAGTCTGACTGACCTTCATCTTAGTATGCATGTGCAGGGCAGAGTGACTGCATGTAGGCTTCTTTATTTACCAGCCATCCCTGGGTGTTGCATTATCTCCCTCTGAGGCGTGTTCTACATCTGCTTTAAGGGTGTGTTTACACTGGAGTGAGTGTAGGGTGAGTAGACATTCCTAAGCATTTTAAGGAGTATCTGAGGACTGTTTGCAGCACAGCTGTGATAGCACAGACTTCAGCAAAGACTAGGGACCCCTGTATTTGCTCAGTTGTAGGGCTAGTCTGCCTGAGCCCAAAACGCCTGGCCAGGACAATCTCTCCAAAGTCGAGGGAGCTCGGACTTAGTAGGTCCACTCATGTTCTTGTTCTCTGATCCTGTGCACAGGTAAAGGTGGTGAGATTGCAGAAGACAGAGCAACAACCCATAAGCACATCCAGCATCCTACTGTCATCAGACAACATGTACTAAATATATTTATTAAATATTGAATTCCAGACAGCCAGAAGAAAAATGCATAAACACACACTTATCCCTAGGCTGCCTGGGCTAAGAGAATGCTCTGTTTGCCTTTCATATTGAGACGACTCTGAGCTCTTAAGATTTGTATTTGGGAGTGTTGTAATGTTACAGAAGCATAAGGTCATGCTTTAAAAATGGGTGATTCAGTGTGAATATCTACTGATCAATTTATGGTTGCCTTGACTGTTTTTCATGTCCTTTATATTCTCTTGGCACTTGGAGCATCCCTCAATAACCCAGGCAAGTCAAAATGAAATGAACAAAATCAAGGGTGTTCAACAAGAAGCAGAGCGCAGACTTAGATGCTAAACTGACAGAAGGAAAAAGCATGAGCATGTTTCTCTGCATTGTTTTGCTTTACTCTTAATTAGACGTTTTAGTAAAGTAACTTTGGTGTCCTCCTCTTCATAACTCACACATTCCTGCGTTTGTTCATTCTCTGTTAAGTCAATGAACTGTGACTGCATCTGTGACATAGAGTTTGCATCATTTTTTCTTGCCTTCTTATCCACGTTCCAGCAACTGTACACAAAAGGAGAGTATTTTCACTCATGTGATAGGGTCTGCCTTTTCTCCTATAACTCTCCTCAAGGTCCAGCCAGGCCTCCCAGATTGCATTCTTGTCGATGTTATTTGAAATTATATTGATTATTTTGAAAAAACTGCATGGAAGGCACCACTATGATCTGATTTGAGGACACTGCCCCTCTAAAGACATCTCCTTAATCAGAAAGTATCAAGTGTCTATTCAAGCATTTGCATCAAGTATAACCAAGGCAATAAGTGCTATCATGATCCTTTAAACAGGGTATTAAATTGGACTTGGGACATCTCCAGTCTGACTTGTTGGAGGGTGCTGAATAAGTTGGTTTATTTCTGAATACACTAGTTAATTTCTGAATACCTTGACTTCATCACCAGAGAAACAGGAATAAAATTAATTTCCCCCATAATTATTTTGAGATCCATTAATTAATAAAGATATCTACAGAAACAAAGTTTTATAAGGAATTATACTTAATATCTTTATATCCTTTTGACAAGTCCACTTGTGTTCAAAATCTGCTGTACTGGTGGAAATGAAGATTGTTGTGGCTCAAGAGTTTGTATAAATTTTATAAATCTAAATATTCAGGGTTTTTTCTATGTTTGTATCTTCCTTTTCTTTAAAGCAGAAGAGTTTTTTTATCTGAATTTTTCCGTGCAACCCTTAGAAAACTATTTTAATTTGTAACAGTGGAGCTCTGTTGCATGGAGGAGAATTCTGGCTGTACCTTTAATACTTGTAATAACTTCTTTTTATGTATCATAACAGCTCCAAACAGTAAGCAGCACATTGCTATAGATGGCTATTTATTACACCTACTGTACAAAAGGAACCAACTCTCTATTACTTTTTTATTCATATAGATGTTCCTATAAACCAGATAGTTAAGTGATGTATTTATTTTGGTTTCTAGCCAAGCAGAAATATTTAAACTCTGCTTTTGGAAGCAAGAATTATCTAATCACTCACTAGCTTTTATAATAAAACATTTATCATGGAACATTAATCCATTAGTACTTATTTTCCATCCCATCCTTTCACTAGCACCTTGCTTTGAACAAGGTTGAGTTTGGCTGTGATTTTTCCTTTTATCATATATCATAGTTACATGATGGGACACACCAGCATTGAATTCAGAAAAAAATCTTGCACTTTGCTTGAACTTGGCACCCAGATGTTCTGCTTGTGCTTCCACTGCTAACAAAATAGTGCATGTGTGAGTTCTGAAATAAGTCTTTCATCGTAATGTACCAGAGTTTCGTGGATGTAAGGAGGCATGTGGAAACAGCTAAGAATAATTACCTGCTAAAGAAAAACTTGTGTTTAACTAGCTTTGTTTTTTCACAGCTTTAATTTGCATAGCACATCACCAAACTGCCACACTTAAGCTCTCTGGCATTAAAGGCAAAAATTAAATGCTTCAAATTTCTGCTTTGTTTTGTTTCGCCAAATTAGAGATTAAAGGTAACCCCTGACTGAAAAGTGCAGTCCCTGACTCTGTGATGCCACATCACCTATGGTGCCATGTGACTGATCAAAGGCTGGACTTCCTCAGGCTCTTGCTGGACCTGCATTTTCAAAGCCACTGCTCAACCCAGTGTCAGCTCAGGACCAGAGGGTGACATGTCCTCTTACAGCACAAAGCCAGTGAGAGGAAGGGGAACACTCAGGAAACTCCACAGTCTCATTCCATTTTCTTAACCCCCCCTGAAAAGGGGGAAAAGGAAGGTGAGAAAATAATGAAAAAACAGGTAGGAAGATTCTCAAAGAACGAAAAACAGAATGTCTATGCAACTGAGAAGTCTCCATTTATCTATGACCTTTGTGTGTTGCACTTCCAAGCAGCAGTTGGATGCCCTGGTAGGTGGGTGGGTAGGTGGGTGGGTAGGTAGGTAGGTAGGTAGGTAGGTAGGTAGGTAGGTAGGTAGGTAGGTAGGTAGGTAGGTATCTCTGGAGATATCTCTAGGGATTGTGACAGCTGGATCTTTCCTCCATTCACCAGAGTGTACTAGGACCAGGATCACAGTTCAGGCTGCAAAATTCAGTTGAACCCAAGATCATTCCCCTTCATACAACTCAAACACTACACAACATTGTTGCCAAGTGCCTCCAAATGGGGCTCTGCAGGCTGGTGTCAAAGAGGGGCTCCTGTGTTTGTTTACCATTCCTACAAAGAAATGTTCCATTTCTGAGCCAAAAAAACAGTCCTTTTTGTAGCATGCATTACAGAATGTATGAAACATCAGAGCCAAATCCTGTGAACTCTGGGTGTAATCTTTACTGCTGGAGAAGATCCCTTGCAACCCATAGGTGTAATAAATACTATGTCAAGATTTTACAGAACAAGAGCCAAACTATTATTAATTGTAGCAATGGAAGACCCTGATTCACTCCACCTCTCTTTGCAGATTTAAGTGAGGTGCCTGTGTCGAGTGCTGGCTTTAGGCAAGCTGCAACTCGGGATGATTAGTGACTTGAATCACCACAGTGATTAGTGAGGCTTGGGTAAGTCAAATAAAGTGCACACACAAAAAAAGCCTGACCACTGGAGAAAATTACTCCTGGGCAGTAAGGAATAAAGGAGGAGAGGATTTTGAAGACCATGCATTGTTTCATTATTCGGATATAAACTTTCCCTGCTAGTTGCTAATAGATGAGAGCATTGTGGTCTCTGTGGTCCCCAGAGGAAAGTGCCTGTCACCCTGTGAAAGAGCCTATTATCCTGTGAGGTCTTAAAGTGTCAGAAAGTAACAGAATACAGATACCAGAGTAGTTCTTTGTAAATTTCAGACTTTAATCTTCATTAGAAGTCTCTCCTATGATTTTGGAAGAGAATAAATTTCTATCTTTTCACTGTAGGGTTTTAATCTTCAGATAATTAATGTGCATACTACACCTGTACTACTCATAGAGATTCTGTGGACATTACAAGAAATTTTGTGTGCAAAGACAGATAAAATGCAGGTTCAAAGAAAGAAAGCTAGTCACTGGGCAAAAGTCCCTGAAAAAAAATCACTTTAAAAATTTTTTTTGGGTCCAATTATTTAAAAGAAGACAACAATATGGTCATGGTTGGAACATGAAAAGTAGACTCCTTAATTAAGTTACACTTTCTTAACTTATTCCAGTAATTCCTTCCTACTAATTTATGTGGAAGGTTTATCTTTGCAATACAAGACACATATATGCATAAGGCTATGTCCCTATACTTCTAAAAATAGACCTATCCTTTCAGATTACTTGCATGTTCAGTATTCTAATATCCTTCCTTTTTTTTATGTGTTTCAATTTTTTTATTAGAAAAAGCTCTTCAGATTATTTTTATCATGGGTAAATCAAAGTTATATTTAAAAAATTATGTGGATCGAATATCCAGATATTACTCTTAACAGAAAAAAATCTATTTTCTTTCTTCCCATTGGGAAAATGGTAACTGCCTTCTCAAACCAAGTTATCAGCTCAAGAATCTGAGAATTTCTGTCATTAAAATGGTATTACCTCATTTTTTAAGTTCATTAAGTGCAAGTGCGTGTAAATGATCTGATGGAATTCCCTCAGCACCTACTCAGCTAAAGATTAGTTCAGTAGTTTTGTCAAAATGAGTAGCATCAGGGCAACTCTAACTTTGAGCTGGGGGCTGTCCCAGTGGGGGACAGGAAGCCAGGAAGAGCTAATGAAGTCAAATTCAAATCACCTTTCCTCTTCTGGAATCAGATTTACTTTTATAAATAACAACATGTAAAACAATAACATGTTCTGAAATATAATACAATACAATATGAAACAATGGAATGCAATACAGTAAGTAGACCTAGCATTGTTGAAGAGTTATGAAACCAGACACTGAACATTCTACCAGCTGCTGACACTGAGACACAATTCGGAAAACTTCTGACAGGGTCATCATATCTTTTGGTGAGCCTTCTGACCTCTCCATGCTTTGCTGGAGGACATTCCTGCATGATACAAAATGTCTCACTCAGTGTGGTGCACAATTGTGCTGAGAGATGTTTATAATATATGAGAGACCATAAAAAGGAACTTTGACAGGCTTGAGAGGTGAGCCCATGTGAACCTCATGAAGTTCAACAAGGCCAAGTGCAAGGTCCTGCACCTGGTTTGGGGCAATCCCAAACACAAGTACAAACTTGGAGAATGGGGAGAGAATGGAAAATGGATTGAGAGCAGCCCTGGGGAGAAGAACTTGAGAGTGTTGGTGGACAAAAAGCTCCATATGACTTGGCCATGCACACTCACAGCACAGAAAGCCAACCACATGGTCGTGGAGATCAGTAGAGGTACCTAAGAACTAGAAGAACGCAAATGTCACCTGTCTTCAAAAAAGGCAAGGAGGAGGACCTGGGGAACTACCTGACAGTCAGTCTCACCTCAGTCAGAAAGGTGACAGAGTGCCTCATTCTGGAGGCCATCTCTATCCACATGGATGACAAGAAGGTGATCAGGAGTAATCAGCATGGATTCACTAAAGATAAATCATGCTTGACCAATCTGATTGCCTTCTAAGATGAAACAACTACCTGGATGGATGAAGGGAGAGCAGTGGATATTGTCTACCTCGATTTCAGCAACACTTTCAACAGTCTCTCACAACATCCTCATAGGCAAACTGAGGAGGGGAGACGGGTGGATTAAGGTAGATTGAGAACTGGCTGTGATCAGTGGCACAGGTCACAGGCCTGTCACTAGTGGTATCCTCCAAGGTCCAATACTGGGCCCAGCATTGTTTAACTCATTCATCAATTGCTCAGATAAGATTCCCCAATGCTCAGCAATTTCCTCGATGACGCAAAGCCAGGAGGAGTGGCCAATATCACAGAAAGCGGTGCTACCCTTCAGAGGGACCTTGGCAGGTTAGAGAAATGGGCAGAGAAGAATGATTTGAAATTCAGGAAAAGAATGATTTGAAATTCAGGAAAAGAATGATTTGAAATTCACGGTCCTGCTCCTGGGGAAGAATAACCCCAGGCACCATTACAGGATGGGGGCCAACCTGCTGAAAAGCAGCTCTGAAAGTGAAGGTGACCAAGCACTGGAACAGATGGTCCAGAAAAGCTGTAGCGTCTCCCTCAATGGAGGTATTCAAGAACCATCTGGACACAATCCTGTGCCATCAATCCTGGGATGACCCTGCTTGAGCAGGGAGGTTGGACCAGCTGACCCAATGTGGTCCCTTCCAACCTGGCCCATTCTGTGATTCTGTATCCTGGTCTGCATCAAAAGCAGTGTGTCTAGCAGGTTGAGGAAAATTATTTCCCCCCTCTGCTCTGGTGAGACCCCGCCTGAAGTACTGTGCTCAGATCTGGGGCTCCGAACATAAGAAGGACATGGACCTGTTGGAACAAGTCCAGAGGAGACCAAAAAGATGATCAGAGGGCTGGAAAACCTCTCCTATGAAGATAGGATGAAAGAATTTGGGCTGTTGAGCCTGGAAAACAGGAGACTACAATGGAGCTGGAGAGGGGCTTTTTACAGGAGCCTGTTGGGATAGAAAGAGAGATACTGGCTTTAAACTGAAAGGGAGTAGGTTTAGATTAGATTTTAGGAAGAAATTCTTTACTGTGAGGGTGGTGAGATACTGGAAGAGGTTGCCCTGAGAAGCTGTCGGTGCTCCATGCCTGGAAGTGTTGAAGACCAGATTGGATGGGGCTTTGAGCAACCTGATCTAGTGGAAGGTGTCCCTGCCCATGGCAGGGGGGTTGGAACTGGATGATTCTGAAGGGCCTTTAAAGGCCAAGTGATTTTGTGCTACACCTGTACATTGGAGAAACAGGCCTGTTTACAGTTGACCTTCACCAAGTACAAAGGCTTATGACCGTGCAGGACTGGCCTCCTAATAATCATCTTTATGACAGAGAAACTTAATCTTCCAGGACATATGAGCATAGGGACGGACCTCAGTGTCTTCTGAATAACAATTCAAATGCACATATGGGATTAGGTTTTTGCACTCATTTATTAAATACTTACAAAAAATTCTACAGATGGGCAAATGTTTGCAAAAAATAGCCCTTTTCATATTCTTCTCATAGGGATGAATAGGGGTCAAAGCAACACTGATAGTTAAGGTAGGTCTCAGTCTTCCAGGAAAATTTAAATATATTTTACTTCTGTGCTTTCTCAACTACAGGAAAGGTAACTCCTTTGGGATTTATCCTTTATTAGACTACCGAATGTGACTAAAATCACAGAAAATACTGCATACTTTTGTCTATATGTACTTGAAGATATTAGAGGACTTCTTATACGGGGGGTATTGTTAGCACTGTTAAAATACAAAAAAAAATTGCTCCACTTGAAAAGAAGCTGCATGGAAAAAACAATCAAAATTGCCTAAGCAATACTATCACATAATTAGATTGCCTGGCATAAGCTTAATACATGAAATGCCCTCAGTTCTCATGACATTCTCTGTCTTGATTAAGGAAGGAACTAAAAGACCAGACTTTTTCCATTGCTAAATTTTCCATTGTGAAATTTGACGTGTCCATGACTGCAGAAGCTCTGTTAATCAATAAATCACTAGACAACTTTGATTAATTAACTAGTCAACAACTCATAAGACAGTTCAGTAAGAACATCTGCATTTCCTTTTGTCCTATGTGATTTTTTAGCAGAGTAAAATGTGGCTGTTTCTTTCCCAGACTGTTTGATTTAAATGTTCTATGGAAGAATTATGGATTATTTCTATTTGTGCTTCAGTAGCAACTACTAGCCTCTTCTAAGCTCCAGGCTTAATTTGTGCTAGGTTTTACATGATCCCAATTTAATAGGCAAGGGTTGGGGGCAGAAAGAGATGCAAAGTAATTCCAGGGGTGCTTGTCTGTACCCCCGCACAAGCCCAGGGGCCAAGCCTGCACCAGAGCTCGGATGTCTGGAGCCCTCCCCCAGCTCCCTGCCAGCCACGCTGCCTGTCCTGCGAGGAAACACAGAATGCTCTGCTCTAAGCAAACAGCATTGTTTTCAAAGACAATTTGCCAGCGTGAGCTTTCCTGTAAAAGGAACCATTTTATTAGCACTCTGGGTGGGATGTCATCCTCCAACAGGATGTCTCCCATGGAGCCACCTAACCTGCACTCCAGTGTTGGATGCTGAATGCAGTGGTCCTTCCAAAGTCACTGCTCAGCCCTTCCGTGGGGTGTATTGGGGTGGTGGAGGACGGCAGCAAGCAACCCAAAGGCACATGTGGAACGTGAGGGCATGTTCTCCACTGGAGAAAAACAGAATTTGAATGTGTCTTAGTCAACAGAAAATAATTATGTCTGTGCACAGGGCTGGGTTGTAGAGTCGGTCACACCGGTGTCACTTGGAAGCCTGTCACAGGAAATGGATCCTGCAGAAGGAGACATATAAACTTAAAAAATATAAACTTTATCTTACTTCATACCCATGTTCTTATTGAGCTACTTCAGATTTCACATCTTTTCAAGAATGCAGAAAAGAAACCCAGCATTTACTATTACCCACGCAGACAGTTACAATGCTGATCAGGCTCTTGAGTTACTTCGTGTTTCTTGCTTCATTTCAGATTGAATGCTCTGTCTCACCCAGCTGACAATTCCAAATTCCCCTGATTAAGGGAGCATTCAAAACCTTCCACTCGCAAGCCCAGCAGAGACCTCTGAGCCACCCTTGGCTGCTCATGTATGAAGCATTCATGATCCCATAACCTCTGTACTTAGGACTGCACCATGTTCTGGTTTATTTAAATACGTGAATTGCTGCCTCTATGCTTATTTCCTTACAGTAGTTCCAATTCATCTGTATGTCTCCCACTGTTTTCAACATTGTTCCTCATGATAAGTCCTCTCCTCCATTTCTGTTGTTTTCCCTCACAAATCCTTTTTGCAAAACAGGATGAGAAAAATATGAAATGTTTGGATTACTACTAGACAGAAATCCCAGTATTCCAGGCAGACATATTGCTGATCTTTTCGATTCTGACAAAAAAGGTGAGTTTTCCTATCATTTACCAGAACACATGAGAAACAAAGTGGGGACCGGGGTGTCTTCTGCCAGAGCACAAGCAGTAACAAAGTTTGGTAGTCATTACCCAGAGCACCATTTGAGACTTTGATTTCAAATACATGATTGCTCAGTTTCCATCTAAAGCAGCCAACAAACAAGCAAACCAGAAAACACTACTCATGATCCTTTATCTTAATACTTTTTTTTTCACTTGCCTCAGGAAAAAAAAATAGGCTGAGAAGCAATATATTGAAAAAGTTGAACCATACCAACCTTTGAAGAATCACATATAAAATACTATTTTAAATCAAAAGTATGTGTTGCACTTTGGACCAGATTGCCAGCTGATGTAAAACAGTTCAGCTCCTTTAATCATATGGGGCTATGCCAATTTACATCAGCTGAGGATCTGTCTAATAATAATATGTGAAGCAGGGCTTCACCACATACTGTACTGAATGTTGGAAAACATCCTGTACTTAAATGCATGCAGCTCTTTAACTTGGAGTATGAGACTGGCCACATTGTTTGACATAAGGGTTAGTTTTCAGATAGTGAAATTTCAGTTGCCAGGTGCCAGAGGCAATTTATCAGACACTCATAAAATAAAGATCAAAAAGCCCATCAGTCTCCCACTGCATCTGGGATCTAGGAAGGAACACTTACAGCCCTCTATCCTTTAAACAGCTCTCACTTAAAGAGCTCACTGTTTATAATAACAAGAAAAGGAGAAAGGGGTCAGGTCAAAACCAGCTGAACAGCAGGTGGTGTTATAAAGTTTTTTTTCCACAGTTAAAACTTTTGTGAAAGAGTAGTTCAAGTGTACTCATGCAAGCCTGTTTCATATTTTTAATTTGTATTTTTAGATAATTTTTGGCAATTAGAATACAAGTCACACATGACTTGACTTATTTTCTCTGCTGTTTACTCGAATAAGTTACAAAAATAATCCTGAATTATTTCCTTTCATGCTTCCCTTTTGACTGAAAGCCCTTGCTACACACTACTGAACTCAACTTTTAGATCCAGAACCAAAATTCCTCCAAAGTTCAAAGGGGTTTCCGAGCCATGTTCCTGTTCATAACCAGCTCAGCTGGAATGGTGCAAGATGAGAAGTTTGGATTCAGATCTGAACTGTACTATTATTTAATATTTAATGAGCACTCATGCTCACTCTTGGCTGAAGTCAGAGATGTGAACCTTGCCTTCTGAAATGTTTGAATGTCAAGGCTCTGGTGTTGCCCTCGGGTCTCTTCAGCAGGGTGGAAGAAGCATCCCTCCACCTCCAAGGAAAGTGTCACATTCTGGTTTGAGTCCATCTCTTACAACTTCATTCCTCAAAGACAAAACAGCCAGACTCTATCAGGCAAGAATTAGCCACACATGTTCAGAGTTGTCATTAAAAACTCACATAAGAAACCCCTCAAATGAGATGAATATAACATACGTTTTTATCCAGAAGAGTCAGTGAGTGTCACATGAAAGACTCATCTCTAGTCAGCAATTGACTGTGAAAACCTGACAAATCTCATACACTAATTAAAATATAGCCTTACTCTTGAGGACACAGGATTGGAGGAATTCTGCCCCAATGTACTAAACAATCCTATGAAGTATGGAGCACATACAGTCCCCAGAGACATTTCATGGTGCTGAACACACTGGAACAGAGGGAATGTAATTTTTCTTGACTAATTTTAAATCCTTAATTTAGGTACCTGCTAAGGTTCTGAGTACAGCAAATGGAGAGAAGAAGGTGTCTAAATTAATATCCTAATTGCAGTACAACTCAGATATTCTGCATCATTCTCCAGAGGCGCTTTCCTCCATCAGTCAGGCTTAGGAGCCCTAGCTCCTAATACCTAGGCACAAAATACCTAAATGAGATCCTTACTACAGGCAATGTAAAGGACCTCACTGATAAAAGCATTATTTTCTGCAGTGCATGCTGTTTGCTCATGCATCCATTCAAAAGTATTCTCCACTGCTCTTACCTCTGCTGAGCCTAGGAGTTTCTTCACCACAGCATTGATTAATGTTCCCAACTGGTCAGTCATTGGGAGCAGTGATGTCTCCAAGTTCACAAACACAGTGCTCATCATTTTTCAAAAATGTAAATGTCTGTCAACAGTTACTGCACAGAGGTAATAAAAATCCATGGGAAAGAAGTGGTGTGCCTTGGATACAAAAAGTATGGCTATCATTAGTATTATTTGCTGGCAAATGTGACTTTTGTAATAGTGACCACAATATTGTTACCATACATCAGCATTCACAGGGGCTAGTACCCTCTAATTTTCTGACTGCGATCAGGCTTCCCAAACACCTTGTCCCAGAAATCATTTTTCTATTCCAAAGCATGAGTCAGGTCTCCCATCTGCTTTGGACATCCATTCAAAAAAGTTTACTTGGCTTTAATCCCAGTCACTGAATTCTGTGTGGTATCCAGTATAGTGTATGCATTATTTTGAAATGCTGTAATATTGTTATCTTTGCTTTATAACTGTGATCCCTTAGAGCTTTCCTTTGTATTTCCAGCATTTATTTCCCAGGCAGTTTTATAAAAATGTAATGAGGTGCTATTATTAAAGCCTATTAACTTATACAGGCTTGTTGCCTGATGAGAACTCAATTTTATTTTCTTTAAGCAGCAGGCCAGATTGCAATCAAGCAGTTTCTCCAGTGAGTATCCCAACAAATTCATCACCCTATTTCTTAGTCTGAGATAATGCTACAGCAGAGACCAGGCCAAAACTTTCCTTTTTCAAAGTTACAATGAAGACATATTTACTCTTTTCACAGAAATTGGCTGTAGTAAGGTAATTCTTTCCTTCATTTTGTAGTGTCTTCTCCTGTTTTTCAACTTTCATCTCAGAAATTAGACTATTTATGGATTTTGCTGAGCTCATGAGTTTTAATTAAGATTTCTACAAAACTAAAGAATTCTATAAGTTACTTCTCCTAGCATTAGGCTCATGCAGCATGCGTAGGCACAAGACCACACAAAGCAGGAGGTTTTGCATTCCAGGTCACCATCTCCAGAGACCAGAGCATAGCAAGGGCTGCCAAATGGGTTTAAATGGCCCCAGCTCCGCCTGCAGCTGTCAGGGCCCTCCCACACACTGACAAAGCTTTTCCCACCCTCCTCTGACCTCCAGAGATGTGCCTAGTGTGGAAACCTGCTGAAAGCACCAAGGTGTTAGGCATTTCTGCTAAAAACAGCAGGAGGAGGAGAAGGACCTTGCAATGAAAGCACAAGGTTGTCTGCTTCAGTTCCTAGACCTTTTGCATGTTGCTTGTCTGACCTCCCATTTCACTCCCTCTACTATTCTGTTTTGACTTTGTGTTTCATAAAGCATGAGAAGAGAACTCCTAGCTGGGATTAGTGGAGAAACACAGGCATCAAACTGTGCTCAGGTTATCAGTGAACTTTGTGAATATAGAACAAAACTTTAAAAAGAAAAAAGGCTGCAGAGTAGTTTTTCATTGTAGACTAGGGAACACAGAGACCAGATTAATTATGAGATAACACTATACATTTAAAAATATTAATAATTGGATATCTTAATAATTGGATATTAATACCTTGGATATCTGATTCTGCTCTTACTTCTCAAAAATGATATTTCATGCATACTGGACTCCTGAATCTCAAAAATCCAACATCTTCTGGCACTGCAAACATCTCATGAGATTCCTTAATTGATCCGCTTGTGAGTGTCCAAAATGTACAGATTTTTGGAAAGCTACTTTCATTGAACTGGAATTCTTCCTAAATTTCCTTGGCACCGATCTAATGATATCTGAGGTAATTTAACAAGTATTTCACAAATATTAGACCTGAGACAAAATACTACTTCAAGTTGTCTCTGTGGATAGGACATTAGTGGGATGGCTGAGTGAAATTTTCATGGCAGACCCTTCAGCAAAGGATCCAGATAACAGTATATTCCTAACAGGGAAGTCACTTTAAAGGAAGTTGCTACTTTTCCTGTGCAGACAGTTGGAGAAAAATTGGTGCCTTTCAAGGCATCTACTGAGAGACTCAATCTCCTTAATTTTAGGCACAATAGAGTGGCAGTCGGGACTTCCTCTATAGCAGGCACAAGTTAGCAAAGCTGGTGAGACCCACCTTCCAGTACCAAAGGAAAGCTAACCTAGATTTATGTAAGGCCTTTTTGTGGCACCAGAGAGAAACACTTCACACATCAATCTTTCACATCTATTTTCGAACTTGGCTCTGCCCAAGCATCTCCTTAAAATAAGGTAAGAAGCCAATCCTGAACAGAACAAAACCTTCAGAATATCATCTTTAGATCTCCCTCTATAAATTTTCTGCACACTAAAGCAGAAGAGATTGTTATGATCATCTGATCCGTTGTGCAATACACCACCTACTTTTGCTCTCATAATATATGTTATGAAAATATACTGGCTTTTAAAGCAATTCCTTTCTCATTACACACTTTCGAACTCCATGTTTCCTTAGCTAAGCTCCTCTAAACTTTCATTAATTACAGTACAGATCAAGTTTCACATGACATTAACTTGGAGGAGTATGATTTAAAACATTGTGAGAACTTGTGAGATTACCACTTCTGTGCAGCTTGCTGTGCAGCTAGACAGCAAAATATATGCCTCCATATAAAAACTGACATACCTATTTCTGATGTGAGCCCTGTCATTAAATTGTGTCAATTATTCCTTTTTGCTATTCAAAATTCTACCAATTTCTTCCAGTAGAACATAGGTTCAATTCTTGGCGGCTTCTTTATGCTGGCTCTGTGATTTTCTCAACTCTAGCTTTTCCACTCATTAAAGTCATAGCTAAATTCTCCTTTCTTTCCTGTCTCTCAGCTCCCAAATCCCTTCACCAGCATGTCAGATATGTCTTATCAAGTCACGAGCAAACTCCCTACTCATGTCAGCCAAAGCTCTGGAATACAGTTCCCCCCTACCTCTGCAGCCTTCCCTCTGCCCATTCCCACGGTCTCTCTCCAAGCACCTCCCAAGCCTTCAGCCTATCTGCTCCTGTTGGCTCTTTTCCTGCTCCCTGTGGTCCTCAGGAGCTGCCAGCTGGCCTGCTCTCCTGTCTTCCTCAGAAATTTAGATACTTTTGCTGTCCCCACTACCTAATGTGGAGTCAGGTTCATGCAATCCCATCTCAGAAGGAGAGCTCTAAACACATCTTTTTGCTCTTCCTCACGCCTTTTTGCTCTTTTGTTGACACCATTTCTGGGGCCAGGCTCCAGCAAAAGGGAATCAAAAAGTTGTGTGTGGTTGTCAGAAAGGGTATAATGAACTGGCTCATGAATGTCAGCTTCTGGATGGACTCTAAGCTCCCTGATGGTTTTATGAGCATGTCAGCAAACACTGATTTGCCTACAGTTCCAAATCTTCACTGCTTGTTTGCGAGGCAGAAGTATCTTTCTCTCTTCACAGTACTTCAAAGACAAAACTGGCCATGCAGTTTTGTTGCAATGTCTTAGGTAGCCACTTTAGTGTTAATACCTAGTTTACAAATTACTAAGTGTTGAACTACTAATGATATGGATATTTAATGTTTCTAGACAAAGGGAATTATTTTTCTCATATTTTATGAGAACTAATCATCATGGGAACAAAAGAAAAAAGTTGGCTACTGAACCAGAGGAACTAACAGATCCATTAATTTCCTGGAAATGTTTCCTTTTAGTTGGCTAATGTGCCTTATGAGCTAAGGATAATGCTGCACATGACTGTATGGAAGGGATGACCTCTTTCTGCCTATTCTCTGAGAAGACAGACAAAATCTATCTCCATTTCAGACACCACACAGCACATTAGGATGTTTTAGTGTCTATTTACACTAGAACAGGGTGCTAGGACAGCTCGGTAATTTCCAAGTCACAGATGGTTCATGTCTGGGCCATTCAACATACAGCCTGCACTCATTTTCATGGACATACCCACACATGAAAATCTCAGTTCTGTGAATATCTTTCTCATCCTTTTTGATAATCTAGCCAGGAAAGTTGTTGTCTTAGAAAACTTATTTTCAACCTGCCTTCTGGGAGTGAACTTGATTTCATTTGGCAGATGTAAATGAAAATGAATTAATATCCATTTCCCCCAGTGCCTTTCTCCCAAATGGTGCTCTGAGCCTGGGTTGAATTTATTTCCTCTATTCCGACAGAGGTGGCTCATTGTTACTCTTCCCAGCTTCATCTTATTTTTGACATGCATGATATGTTGGAGGGTTCAAAGAACTCAGTTCAGCCTTTTTTGTTCTCAATCAGTGGGAAAAAAAATATCTCATTCTAGAAGTTTGTCCTCTTCCTTCTTTCATTCTCTCTCTCCACAAGCACAAACAGAGAAGGGGAGAAATATCTGGTAACAACACAAGGCAGTATTGGAAAATTTCTATATGAATATCACCATGTCCTGTAGGGCATAAATGGCACTATATGTCCTACAGAAGAAAGTACTCTTGGCAAAAAGAATTTTTGCAACTTCATGCCTCCTAGTTTGAAACATTGCTCCATTGAGGAGAAAGAAAGATTTAATTTCTTTTTTATATATATACTTAAACATTATTTTGGTGCTGAAATCCCCCCTCATCACATATATCTCACAAATATTTTGTCATGCAGATCCTTCTGGCTTTTGAAAATTTGCTCTGTTATTCAGGCTGTTAACCATGTTTTACAGCAGGATCTGTGAAATCTGAGGCTGAATTAACATACATGTTTCATAAAGAAATACATTTTAGAGATGTCACTATGCAGGAGGATAATAAAATAGGGCTCCTAAATTCCTCTGTGTGTGGGGCAGGGCTGCACTTGTTTCTGTATGCCAGCAAATATCTAAGATGAAGCATGGGACAGTTCGTTTTTAGGTTATGCCAAATTCTGTATAGAAAGAAGAGATATGGGTAACATACAATGTGAAAAGCTGAAGGCTTTACACTCTGGTTTGGTTCCCGATTTAAAGCAGTCTATTTTTTTTCTGGAAAACACAGAAAGAAATTTTTATTACACTTGTTGATTGACTGCCTCTGGCCCAAGACACCAAATGAAGCACAGTTACTCTTGGATTATACCCAGTTTCACCATTGCTGATGGATCTTCCACAGAGAAATCAGCATGAAAGGCTCGTCGCCTGCTACTGCTTGGCAGAGAGGAGGCAGAAGTGTCAGGATGGGACCACTGTATCAGGAAGACAAAAACAGACTTCTGAGAGTAACTCAGATTTAATGTCAGTTTTGTAATTCACCTGTGGTGTTACATCCTTTATAGCTGGGAGTGCTTCATCAAATACCAGGCATAATTTAAAAATAAGTTTGCCAACATTTTTTTTGTTTTTCTCTTAAGTCTAGAGCCAGCAAAGAAACTGCTTTCTAGACAACAGAGATAGCTTCACTTCAGCAAATGTACTAATGCTGATAGTGTTGAAGAAGAAACACATCTCTGACAAGGACTGAGCAGAGGCTGCACAGCAGATAAGGAAATTATTTTCTTAAATGAACCCAGAGTAAAATGGAATAAAAATGAAAATAAAAAGAGCAATCAAAGACTTTATAGTTGGGGAGGGGGTGTTTCCAAGTGACAAAAATCTTCTGGATTAATACAAAATCAACAGGAACAAAGTTATCTTGGTATTTCTTTATCAAATGAAATATTCTAAGAATCTGTTTTAATTAAGAACATTACTTCTATCTTTTACCAAGTGCAATCTTCTATTTGGCACAGCTTTAGTAACAAGTGGTAGATATTTAAACAAATGGGATTTTAGCCATGGAAGAGGAATGATATCTATCCATTTGGTTTGTTTAGAGTCCATTTACACCTTGACTGATATCTGTAGGTCTTGCACAGATGTAGCAAGGCAAATGCATGCCTTACTTTGTGTTGTTGTTTCTCTCCTACGTAGGACTGAGTCGGTATTGCAGGGCACCAGAGAAGCCTGATTACACAATGCCACTCTACCCCTCTGGCAGGAAGAGCAAGGCAGGACACAGCCCCAGCAGTGATTGACAGCTGCGGAATTGTCCCTTCTCATATGACACAAATCACTGTTGCTGTGTTATTGAGGAGTTCATTCCTTTCAATTCCTCCTTCTTTTTCTCCCATAATCTTCCTTCCCCTCACAGGCAGGTTCGTCCCAGCCAGGCACACCCAGGCAGTCCCATGTGTCTTTCCACCTTTGCACTGTGGAAGAAAAAGAGTACTGGAGTTCTGTACTTCAGGAAGACAGAGATTTAGCAGTGCCGTTCAAAACATACATCCTCATTTAAAGCAGCTACCTAGTTGCTGCCGTAGTTAAACTTCAAGTGCTATTTTGGAGAAAAGCGTGGGAACTGAGATTTGCTAGATGTGCCCCAAAGGAGAATTTGTCTGGTTTTAGATTGTGAAATACTCCAGCTTCTGGTATTGTTGTTCCTTTTTATTTCTCAAAGTAAACACATATTGCTACTCTGATGTGTCTGGTCGTTCAAATGTTAACACACAAGAGGAAACTTTTATGGTTACGCAGATCAAAGGGTTGTACAAAATTAAGAACACTCATTAAGTGCTTGCAAGGTCAGGAATGCAATCCACTGTGCTCAAAATAAAAATTCAGAGAAATTAAAGAAAACTTTGTAGATATATTCTTCATCTTGAATTCAAATCAATACATCAGAATAGCCTGAAGCTGTATATGAAACCTTGGATTTTCAATTTGCTTCGTGGAATCTCTGTCTAAGGCAAAGGATGAACAACTTACAGAAAATCAAATTTGGGTTCTAGCTCTGAAAAGTTAGTGCCTGTGCTTAACTTTATGAACAAAACCTTTGATGTCTGTGGGTTTACTCTATAATGGTTTGTCACACACTGGATCTGTGTGACTTATTAATGGCTTCTCATATTTAGATGTACTTTTCTTTTGCAGAGCACTAAAAGGAATCATAGGTCTTATATGTGTAAGTTTAGCTTTCATTCCAGGGGATTTTTTAAATACCTGGATTTTCTTGAGCAATCCATAATACAACAGTTCTCCCTTGCAGTTGAAAAATACAGCTCCTCCAACACTAGCTGTTGTACTTCACATGCATATAATATTGCTATCAGCTGCTTATTGACTTAAAAATGTTTGATTTCTCTCTCTCTCTCCTACTTAGCAAGATTAAAGGCTTAGATGTTCTGTTATACCATGCCATATGTTAAGAGGAAAGACTGATTTTGGCTGCCGACAACATTCCAAGCTCTATTTAAATAATATTAGCTAAAAGCTCAACTTGTATAAATGCTTAAATCTGCAGATGTAAAGCTTTGATTAACAAAGTCCTTTAAGGACCAAAATCTGCAATTTACTGCTTTTGAAAAGTCTGCCATGCTCCAGGGAGATGTACTGTTTCTTGGTGGAGCTCTGGCAGGACTCACTGATGTATTCACAGGACCTGTTCACACCCACTGAATTTCACTTAGGAAAAAGTCTGTGGAACTCCCCTAACCACATCATTGTGATGGCTAAAACACTCCAAATTAAAGCCAATTTATACTTTTCTCTTGCTAAACTCACTGGCAACTACAAGAAAGAGCTTGAATTTTTTTCTGTATTCTGTTCCTCTTGCCATTGAACAAGGCCTGAATGAGGGGTTGCTTTCTGATGAGTGAGTATCACACCATACAAGCGCAGGGATGAGAGCAAGCAGAACTGCTGACATCAGCCTTCTGCCAAAATTTCATGAGCTGGAACGTCAGATTACACAATCAGGCCTGTGATAAGATGCTAAGGGGACATGATCACATCCTCATCAACTGGAAGCATTCAGTAACTTTTCACGGTGTGTTCTCAGACAGCTGCTGGTATTAAAGTTATAGGCACTAAATTAAGGATTTATGGTTCTCTTATGGGTGTAGATTCATTAAATCTCCATTCTTAGAGAGTATGGGGGGCGTGGGTTGGCAAAGAGTATCAAGTGCTCTGGGTTTAGCAAGTGTCTGTGTTTCGATCTCAAGCATCAGCTTGTTTGAAGACATTAGAAAAATATTTTTTCCATCCAGATGAACAAGTTCTTCTGTTTATTTGCTCATTTTCTGTTTAGCTTTTGGGTTGCTGTTTTGGATTGTTTGGTTTGGTGCATTTCTCCTCCCTCTGTGACATTGCACATTGGCAACCTTGGGACAGAACTGCATTCTGAGAGGATACAATGGATCCCCTTTGCCAGCTGGGTCTTCTGCATGGAGATTAAGGCACAGAAATCCACAGAGTTTGATCAAATGATACAATCATACTCTCTAGGATTACACTTAATTCACATATATTGGTATTGTAAATTATAAATATAATGCCATTAAACTGTGTTGTTTTAACCAGTATTATTTTAACACAGGAAAGAAAATATAAAACCTGTGATCTTTATAGCACACCCTTCTTTGTGTCCTGTGAAGCCATCATGCTTTGCTTAAGTACCCCTCTTTCCATACAGACTCACTAGTCAATCCTGCCATATTTTAACTATATGCTGGATGTGCTCTGCTGCATGACTGATCCATATCTTTCTCATGTGCATGTTTGTTACCATCATTAGCTACAGGTGAGATCACCTCAACAATCACAGAAAGACCATTAATTACTCTGAAATTGCTTCAGTCTTTCACTAGAAGTCAATCTAAAGCTTCACATTGGAGCATAAACATATGCTTATGGACTTTTCTCTTAAAACTTGCATCTTGCTTGCCATGACTTCTGAGGGTAAGCAGTAGCCAATTGAGTTTTAATGTGGCACTGTAAATACATGTGTTCCACAATGCCTTGTAAGCACAAAGCACTCCAGCTGATGGTCTACATCAGCCCATACATCTGGCAAGCATCAAGAAGATATTAAACCTGCTTCCTTGAAGAAAACACCATGAACAAACTCTGATTGTACTAGGAATAGCATACAAATACATATTTCCATTTTGACATGTGAATTATACAGTGTATTGACTCTCCTCTCAAATCCGGACTTGGCCATTAAATGCCTTCCAGGCCTGTCCCAGCCATATGTGGTGAATGACCCTTCAGATCCCACCCCTTGGGGCTAGTCCCTTTGTGTACTTCACTGTATAGTCAGAAAGTCACCATCAGGCTTTTTGTCAGCCTACCTGAGATGGCTCCCAGGAAGATGGTAGAGGCGATGATCAGAGGAAACACGTTATTGGCCACTCCTGGGAATTATCTTTACAATTAACAGACACAACTACAGATTCTGGTTTCTTAAGGAAAAAGTCACTTGAGGCTGCTGTAGAATAGAGATACACAGTCATGCCTTCCAGCACTCATTAGCATTATATGACACATTCAACAGTTATACCCAGTCAGATTTTGTTTGACATTTTTCTTTGCAGTACATTTCAGTTTCCTTACAGGTATTGATACGGATTTAGGCACCCACTGTATTTTTGTTTTTAATTAATTGGATATGCTGTTTTTTGAATGATCTGTAAAAACACCAGCGACTTTGCTTCAGATGTAGATTAATGATTTTAAAGGATCATATTTGTACTCAAACCTGTGCCTTAACTATTTAATATTGGATATATTGTCAATTGCTTATTTGCTTATTTATCAAATGCTTTTATGGATATTTTTACCAATTTTTCATGCCTGATCCTCTAAATGTACCACTTGGCTTGGTAATTGATGTTTTCCTTAGCCTAAAAAAAAGAAAGACATTTATAGTGAAGTGATAGCAACCATGCTGGAATAACACTGCCTACTGAAAAAATACTGGAATATCAAAATATCTCCATATTTCAGGTATCTAGATGTGTTACATTCCCAAAAGAATTGAGAATTCAAGGGGCGAAAGCCCTGTCTCATTCAGCTGGGCATGATGTGCACAGCAGAACTTGACCAGAAGAGGCTCAGCATTACTGTAGCAGTAGATGTTAATTGAAGAGAAAAGCTGGAAAGGGGATTGGTACTACTTCTCATGGAAAATTCTTATGTGTTTCCTCCCAAAGCCCAGATGTGCATGCTCTACAGAGCCTCTGAGGGACATTTCTACACTGCTTACATCCATTTTTTGGATAATTATGATAATTATTATTTGGATAATAATAATAATTATTTGGATAATAATAAAGAATTTATCGATTCTTTATTTGAACGGTCCAAACAGGACTTGCTTCCTTTCTCTCTGAGAAGAAGCTTCCCCCCAAGGGAAGCAGCACCAAAGGCATAGGTTGGTTTTATGCTGAGTTCTTTCTTTACATATGGCAAAGATACAAGCTTATCTAACAATGGTCTATAATGATATGTCAAAATCATAGGATTATTTTAGGCTGGGCTGTTAGGATTTACGTCATATATATAAGATATATGATACTGCTCTACATCAGTATAATTTCAACTTGGTGCCTATTTTAGAGGTGTTTTGGACACTGATAATGAGACACAGAATGGGGGATAGAAAAACAAATTGAGAACAAAGACAGGGGGGTTTAAGGGAGCAAAACGCAATCAATAACAAAACAGATATTCCTGGTTATAAAAAAAAAAAGCTTTGGAAACCAGCCATTCTTAGTATAAAGTATGTGCAAGAAGGAGAACCTCAGAGAGGTTCCACTTCATCTATACCTCCCACTGTTTTCATCACTGTAGCTCATGATGATCCCTTTCCTCTATCCTCGTCAGTCTCCCTCACAGACTCTTATGATCTTTCCTCCTCTTATGGTCTTGTGCTTTTAAATTGCTCTAACTCTGCCAGTAAAAGCAAATGTCTAAATATATAACTGATATACCCATTCACCTTGGGATGAACGTTTTATTGGTTTGGATGTCATCATATTCCTCACAATCACACGTTCATCCCCCCAGCACATATGGCAAGCAGCTGTATCATATGGGCACTGCTCTTACAGTTTAAACCTGAGAGATTCAGAAGTTCAAAATTAAAACAACAAAATAAGAACTCTGACCTCTTCTTAGCAAGCCCTAGTTTTAAACATTGCAGAAGTGAAGAAGGTCAATGCAAAAGCAGAAACTGAGCAAGGAATAGTAGTTCCCATCTTCAGAAGATGCTATTCCAAAGGAGAAAGGGCACTATTACTCCAGATCTGCATGCAAAAGTTCTCAAAAAAAAAAGAAAATAAAAGTCTCAAGTTTCTGATTCTGTCTTCTTCAATTTTATTGAAAAAAACAGGAATGAATATTTTCATCTGGCATAGTCAGACAGCAGAGTGCTCTAAAAATAACAGTCAGTGTTTAAATAGAACTTTTCATCCAGATATCTTAAAGCCATTTACAGGGGTGGATAAGGTAAATTATCCCCACTTTACAAGACAGAAGAATCAAAATTCTGTTGAGTTAATTCACCTGCCCAAAGACAGCCCTTATTTTCACCTAAGGGACAGGACCAGACTCATGGCAATCCAAGCTGAATTCTGTTCTTCCATTCCCTCATTCTATTGTATTCCCCCATAGCATCACATTTAACATTAGGAGATGAGGCAGAAGCCATGGGATCTGCCAGGACACCCTCATGCCATTCACACCCAGCTGTGCCTGGCCCTGTGGGTTAATAATGCCCCAAGTACTGGAGCAGGGGTGAATGAACAGAGAACTGCTGAACATTTAGTCTACAAAAAAAACTTTAAATCACTAAGTCAAATGATCACCTAAATTTTGTCCTTTAAAGTCAATGAGCAGACATGGCCAAGACTGCAGAGACTGCAGTTTGAATCAAAGCCTTTGACTATTGCAAGCTCTTGGCATAAATTACTCAGTGCAGCAGGAAATCCTCTCACACAGCAATGCACAGCGGTGGTGCCTGGTTGCAAAGAGCCTCCCACTTACATGGCCATCAGGACAGAAAACTTTCAGTATGACTGCACAGCACACAGAAATCAGCCAATGCTATATTTAGACTGAGAAGTTTTCTTTCAGTCCAGCTGCATTGAGACTGGAAATCGCATTGCATACAAGACCCAGAATTAACTCCTTGACTTCATTTGCTCCACGAACACACCTCTTGCTTTCTCCTTCCCTCCTGATGTCCTGACTTTTGTGATCCGCAACAAAACCCATTTTCCATCGTTGA
Source organism: Vireo altiloquus (assembly GCA_013396875.1). Taxonomy (NCBI): domain Eukaryota; kingdom Metazoa; phylum Chordata; class Aves; order Passeriformes; family Vireonidae; genus Vireo; species Vireo altiloquus. Next base: position 1,036,439 of record VZRF01013940.1, read on the forward strand.
AATGGGACTGTGGTGGGTGGATATTTTCTTGACACATCTATTCATTCATGCTGGATAGTTATTGACACATTCACTTTTACTGACAGTTTTTTCCTTTCTCCTTTTTAAACTTAGCATCTGCCAGTTCCATGTTACTACACCTTCTGTTCACTGCAGTGCCCTGCTCTAAACTTGAATTTATTTTTTTCTCACATAAAGCATACTTCATGCCTTTTCCTTTTGTTATTTCAGTTAATAGGAAAAAAAGTCCTCCCAAGATGCAAGACACTAGTGAGCATCAGGCAGAAAGAATCATGACTGTCGCTTTTCAGGATAAGTACAGAAACATTTAATCAGAACATTTTCTCTCTTCCCAAAGCTTCCCTGCTACCATTTCCAATGGGGCTGTTCATGGAAGTCTACAGCACTCATTATTAAGAAAGTAGCAGATTCTCTTCCAGTTCTCAGCACCACAGGATATGCTGCAGCTGAGCTGCTTGTTCTGCTGGTCACATTGGTGCTGTTTATCATTCCATATTATTTGTCTTGCTATTGCACCAGCAATCTCCTTATGTCACAAGCTCTCAGGAGATCACTTAAATAGACCTTCACTTACAAGTTTGGCTAGGAATGTTTCATCTCTGAAAACAAGAATGCTGTGAAGCTACACTGATGATTTCACACGTGACCTCTGTATTATAACAGATCACCTTCCTAGTGGGGCAGAGGTGAAGAGACATCAGGTGGTAGAGGTCAGAATCCCTGCTCCATATCAGTAACCAGGTCATCCCAGAACATGGCAGGAGGCTTCTTGATGGATACCAGCAGAGGAAAGGGAATCAAAATCTGAAATAGCTGTGAATTAGTAGGCTATCCAGGAGAAGTGCTTAGATTGGGAATTGGCCAGCACCTGGAGACTAACCAGATAAATGTGCAGAATATGCTCCCTTTATTGCTAACTCATCTCTGAGTCTCCCTTTCTCCCCTGCACATTTATTGCCTTTTGATGGTGTTTTCCAACAGCACTGTAGCTTTTCCGTGTACAGGCTGATGGGCCACAGTGTACAAATAAGAGAACAGTGAAGCCTGGGTTTTGAGTGCTTCCAGATTTCTGGGTGTATCCTTCCATTGTTCATCTTAATAAGTACATAATACTGGGATGACAGGATGGAGCAAGGGCAAGGGGATGCTGAAGGGAAGTGTAGCCATCCAGTGGTCACTCAGCGCTCAGCTACACAGCGACTGCTGCATAGAACCAGGAGGATTTCGTGGGATTGTTCCTGAAAGCTGTGAGAGAGTCCTCTGGCAGAAAGAGATCAGGGCACATACTCACTTGGCATTTTAGTGACTATATTTTTGCTCCCATGAGATGACAGAAAATACCTCAAAACTTTAAAATAAATCTTCCTATTAGCTGATTTATTATACAAGATAAATATGTAATATTCCTAGAGAGTGTTACTTCAAATTTGCATTCTAGTAGTTTCAACAAGCCCAAGCTGGGCTCAAAGCCTGATGATCGGTGATAATATAATGATTTCTAAAGAATAAAAAATAAAGTAGTAAAAGTAGTAGAATAAAATAAAGATTTATTTCGTCCATAAAGATTTTTGGATATGACAAGGAAGAAACAAAAAAGTGCCACTAGTCTAAACCATTGGAGATGCCACATGCAAAGAGTTGTGAGGGAAATGTGACTTCCATGGTCACCCCAGGAAGCCATGGTCGATATGTGAGGTGAATCTCTGTGTCCTCTGTTTTAGTCTAGTGTCACACTCACACAGCTTTGTTTTCTACACTGTGCATTCTGCATTGAGAAGCTCATTGATTAAATTCACATCACCTTACATTTGCCAAGTGGCCATTAGGAAAATCACAGGAGCATGAAAAAAGAAAAAAAACCTCCATATATTATCAATTCAGCTATTGTGAAAAAACTTTTTTTTCTGGTCACAGAAATAGAGTGGTTAGATTTCAGGGTTTTATCTTCGGTAGAACAGACAAGCTTTGTGTTTTGGGTTCCAGATATCATTGGGCACTGAATTGCCCATAAAGAGTAAGATATCAACTATGTATTTTGCTGATATGTCAGATGTGGTTTTCATAAACTGCTTTTAGATGACTACAAAAGAGAAATCATAAAAGACTACAGAACTATCATTATGTAAGGACATTTGGCCTCAAAGGATCACAATTGATGAAACTATTCATTGTGATAAAGAAAATTCATTTTTTTATTAGAAATGGGCTTATAGTGTCCAGAGCTAAGTTAGAGTTGTAATTTAGGTTGAGGGCAAATTGAACAAATGCTCAGACATATTAACAGCAATATCCTGAGGCTGATTTTATGAAATTCAAGAATGTCTGGACCAGAGAATAGGCCCCGTCCAGTATTGATTCCATCTGCTATTTTGATGTTAAACACAGATATACATAAAATAAAGTGCAAAGAGGTGGGATTCAAAATTCTATTCGTGTCACCTTTGTTTTTCAGTTTTAATTAAAAAAAAAAAAATTTTGCTTAATTGGATGTTGCACGCTATTCAGTTTTTCCAACCTTAAATCCTGGAACCTTAATGAAATCTCAGTTGTGGGAAATGAGTAGGCACATTGAGTATTGGACTGCCTGTGGTTAAGCCTTCAAAAAACCCCCAGTCATTCTTATTGAGATTCCACTATTGCTGAACAGTAAAAGAAATCCTTTTGACTCAGGCTGGATAATCATCAGGTCAGCATTAAGGCCTTTAAAAACACACTACATCCTCTCTTCTTTTACACAGAATTGGTATATAATTGCCACATTAAACGTCACTAATCTGGTCACAAACCCCTCTCTACTGTTATGTTAAAACAGATCTGTGCTAGGAGACCTTGAGGAAAGAGGAGATGAACCATATTTCCCTTGAAGCATCTCCTTCTGGTCATTGGTTGCTGTTGGGTACTGGCTACTGGACTGTATCAACAATGGATCTGATTCATTGTGGCAGTTCTAGAGCCTTCTTCCCAAAGTATTCTAAGTAAAGTTTTCAAATTGAAAAATCTCCTCTGAGAAGGAAGCAGTAAACTATGTTCACAATTAATTGAAACATACTACCTTCATTTTTTTCTCCTAAGGTATTTCTAGTAGGCAAGATAGAACAACTTGCTTCAAAAAATGCAGAGATTTCCTTCCACAAGTTCAATCCCCTTTATCATTCACATGAGTATATTTTCCTTTCTCAAAGGTCAGAATGAATTAAAGCAGCTTCTCTTGAAAATGCTTACATTTTATATATTCATATTTCTATAAACAACTCAACTGGCAGCATCGTCCTCAGGTAGAAGTTCATGGTCCTAGGAAGATGTTCAAAAATATTTATCTTCCTGATCTGTCATGATCTATTCTAAGAAGTGGACTTCATTGTACAGTTTTAGGAGTGTTTTCTTTGGTCAAAATAACACATGAAACTTGAGAGATGCAAAGACTAAGCTTCAAACCACAGCATGATAGATACATAAATCTTAAAAAAAACCCAAAACCCACCAAAAACCAAAATCAAAACAAAACAGTGGTCCTCAAAGTAACAGAGCTAATTCAATCTGTTTTCCTATGGCTTGAAATTTCAGGGATAGCTTCTCCATTACCTCAGAAAGGGTTAACAGTGACTGACACTCTCTTTCAATCACCATGTTTTTCTTTGTAAAGGCAACTTTGACAGTCACATTCCAGCCTTCTCCTTTGAAGAGGACCCTCACACCGATCCTAACTTAAAACTGTAGGAGTCAGGTATGTTTAATAATTCTTCCTGAAATTAGTCAAAAGTATCAAAAGCTTTCAGAGATACAAACATGTCATCACATAAACTCATCTTCTCTTAGTCAAAGCCCAAGTCATGTCCTTTTGACTGCTTCTGGAAACCATAACCTGCTAACCTTAAAGATTCAATTTCACATTCTGCAGATCTGCAAGTGGTTTTACTCATGGCCAAACCAGGTCTGGCTGCAAACACTACATTTGCTTCCAATTGAGTAAAGTGAAACTTTTGTGCAAGTATACTGATCCAGAGTTCCTGGATGACGTGCATTAGGGATCAGTGCTTTCTCAGTTGGGACAATAATTAGAAATGGGGTCTGAACCAAAACTCTTGGAAGTAAATAAACCCATTCTTGCACTGATTTTCAACTCAAACCCAGATGCAGCCCTAAATATCACAAATGTTGAGATCCCCCTCAACAATGAGCAGAACTAAAACTTCAGACCAGATCCTCCAAATTCAAGGATTTTAAAATCCAGCTCTGTATTTTGTGGTTTGGACACTAGGCTCTTTCTAGAGATATTTTCAAGTAATAGGCAAGCAGTCTCTAGTGTTTTTCTCCTCAGAAAATACATCTATATATCTTTCAGCTGGTCAAATTATTCTATTTGAAACCCATTTGTAACGACAGAGTGACCTGGTTGCGAGGCTCTATCTGATCATTTGCAGACCCTGTTAAACAACAGCTTGTGCATGACTTTAGCAGATGGTTTAGCTAACATATAATTTCTACAGGTATATAAAATAACAGTTGGAATCAGAAAGTTTAATGGTCTCAAGATTCTCTCTCCATTTTTGCAAAGTCATTTTCTTCTAGCTGTTACAGCACAGCAGCAAAAGACCATACAGGGAAAATGATGCTGGGATAAACTAAGCTGAATAATAACACTATTTAAGTATTACTTTAGAAACCCTATCAATGTGTGTATGAAAACAAGCATTTCCCAGATAGTTACAAAAGGGGAGGTCTAAAACTCCCATATCAACCAAAGCAGTTTGATCAGCACTGATTTGGTCATGGTCATAAATATCTGCCATCTCCAGAGAAGGTTTATTTTGATGTAGTCAGCAGTAAAGAGCTGGTCTTTAAAAAACTTCACAAAAAAATTCCATAATTTATTTTCAGGAGATAACATATTTTAAAGGATATGCATTATCAAAATAAGAGGCAAGGCTTTGCTCAACGGTACTTGGATTTCATTCCAGATGATAAAGAAACAATATCTGGATTCACAACTGACACTTTTCAGAGTTTGGGAGGGCCAGAAAATCCAGAGCATAACTTCAGAAGTAGTAATTCACCCTATGCTTCATGTATATCTAACAAAGGGAGTTAGAGATCCTGGAGAGCAAGAGGCTACTCTGCAATACCACAGGGGTACTTCACTGTGCCCCTTCCAGCCCTGATCCCAGTACGAGCATCCATACAGCGGGAAAGACATGCTCTGCAGCTTGCCCCACAACCTTTTCCATCAGGGTATAAACTGGAATGGTGTGTGAGATCCTCTGTACCTGTGGACCTGCGTTTCCTTTGGAAGGAAGTCCTGATGTACAAGTGAATGAAACAAACCCCCACCTCCTGCCCTCACAGTGCTGGAATGAGGCCATAGTGCTGCATGAGCTGAGCCTGCAAGGACCCTGCAGGGACCTGTCAGTCCCGAAGTGTTGGCTTGGCCAAAGAGCCCCAGTGGAAGTTTCTGCTTTGGATAATCCTCTAGAAGAACCCACCACTCCCTGCCAACCATGGAGGAAACTGAACTCTGCGTCCAGAATAAGCCTTTGTTATCACATTTGTTAATCATTTATCCTGTTAAATGCATGGCATTATGTTCAGCTAATATTAGTTCTGCTGAGAACAGCAGTTAATGTCTTGCGTGCAGAGTTGTGGGTGTTCTACACATGCATTAATGAGAGAATATGTCATCCTCTGGAGAAAAGTGAACATATATCAGAAATTTCTGTCAAAATGCCTCCTCAGATGTATTTTTCTTAAATATTACAAGCCACAAAAAGGGGATACAACTCTACAAAAATGTTTACAGTTCCCATTCCAGTTTTTATTTCCAATCTGCCCTACCTTCTCATAGTATTTAGGATGCTATAATTGCCCAGCTCAAACCTAAAACCAACCCAACATCATTATTAAGTGGTGGGAATATCTCTGCTCATTGACATCTATGAGTGTAGTGAAAGAATCCCCAATACTGTCAGAAAATAAAAAATAACAATCAACTCCAGCAAATGAAGATGGAGTTTATAAAACTATCAAAACATATAAAACTATCATTGCCAGTCTTGCAACACCCACATACATGAGTCTAATTTATATGAATTGTTCCAAGCCTCATTTACCAAAGAAAATTGCTGTCATGATGGATACATCATGACAGTGAGTTGGTCAGGAACATTTTTGTTCTACTTCCCAAATTAGAATATATTGATTACTTCATACGTTTTTTTAAGGGGAAATGTTGGTTTTGGGAAATGGATTGAAAAGCATTTGCAAATGTTTTTTGAAGTAACAAAGACTTTGTCTCTAAAAATGACCATTCTATTCAAAATTACATTTTGAAAAAATATAAGCAACTTAAATTGCAAAGTATATATTAAAAACAACCAAAGTATTTCCAAATTGCCAAAACAAAATGTTACAGCTGATTTGAACTAAAACCATATCTTCTGGATTTATAGTTCATGATGTTTTTAGATTTTTGACTTCTTTGTCCTGATTCAGGACATAAACATTTTTCCATACTGTTACATTTGGCCAGAATGTGAAACCTATTTCCTGCCTGTTTCTTTTTTACTACCACACTGATGGCAGTTCTCCTAGCTCAGTCACAGCTGTAAGATATTGGCTCTGCTGCAACTGTAAGGCTGCTCTTGCTGAGATATTTTATATCAGTTCCACAGACCCAAAAGATAACTGTGCTGCAAACCCAAGTTTTTACTTGCTAGAATAACTGTAGATATATAGTTTTGCACACACACACACATCCATTAGATCTAGCTTGTATTAGCCATAAATTTGAGTAGCTTTTCCCCTATTCACATAAATTAATCTACTTCACTGAAAGCATTCCTGTAATTTACCAAAGTGCAAAGGCTCTCTTGGGTCCCATATGAGCAATTTCAATGTTAGCTGTAATCCATATTTTAATACTTGAATATAGTGATGGGAGATGCACTAATACCATAGAAATTATCCTATATATATAACCCCTGTTCAAAAAAAAAAAAAAAGGACAGAATTATTAGATGTTAATAGACTTACTGTACTCACTCTGCTAATTTTGTGTCCTGTTTCTAGTCTCTTTTTAACCTCTTTCTTTCTGCTCCAGTTGTTGTTTGTGAGCTCAGGTAAGCCTGAATTCCTTCTGTGCTTCAGTACTTGGCTGCGAGAAGACCTGAAGGGGGACCATACACTGTGTTCCTTTCCTTCAGCTGGATGTGCTTCTTTGTTTTCCAAGCACAATGCTACAGCAGAGAGGGGTAGCCTTCAGTGGAATTTTATGGCGTATCTACAATAAAAACCAGTTTGGGGGCTATTCCTACATTCCGAGGACTGCTGGCAGGGCATGACTCATGGTCACACTGGTAACATTTCTTGCCTCCAAATGCAGTGTCTATACAGAAAACAGTTTGCTGGAAGCAATATCTGCCCCATTAAATCCCTGCAGCAGGTTTGGGTATGGTTGGGAAGAGCCCTGTGTGGCACAGCTCCGTCGTGCCCAGGAGCATGAGCATGCTTTTGCACTGACAGCAGAGCACGACAGACAGTCATGGGCTCATGCCTGAGTCCTTCCCCAGCCCGGTATTATTTACTAGCATGGACCAGCCTGTCCAGCCCAGAATCCTAACAAGATTGGGAAGAAAGAAAAATTTGCTGGCAAAAATTTCCAGGACCCCTGCCCGCGGGGAAAGACTTACTGACATGAATACAGCAAGTGCCACCTAGAGGTTAAGCTCCAGAAACAAATCCCTGACCATCCAGAGGGTGAGGGATCAGTCAGAGAACCTCACCTTGAAAGCTCACTCAGCCCTCATCTACAACACTTAGCTACGGGTGGAGTGATATTGGTGGTGGAGTGATATTTTGTTGGCATTGGTATTGTGAAAGACTTGAAAGGAATTATTTCATACAATTGCTAAAAATAGCATTGTGGTGAATTTCACCTTATTTGAATGAATACTGACTTTTTTTTCTATTGGCTGAGATATTTCTTTAAGTCTATAAATACCTAAAAGCAATTTTTTTGGTGGTTTGTTTGTTTATATCTTACAGAGATCTTGCTAATAAAGAAAGGGCAGGGAGCATGAAAGATGGAAGAGAGAGGTACGACATTTTTAATTTTGACCCTAGCATTGCCCCTGGACAAGCCAATAAACACTTGAGTTTGCATATGATATGAATTTCTTAGCCCCTTGTGGGTAATGCGAGCTGCAGGATAATGAATCATATCATCACTTCAAAAGATAATATGTACAATCCTAATGTTTTCAAATTTCATAATGACACAAGGGCTGTTGGTAACCTGCCAAACTTCAGAAGAGTTATTGAATTATATGCATGAGGCAAGAGTATCGAGGCACGACATGCATGGATGAAAAACCAATATTTTGTAGAAAGAAACAGAAACTGGAAAATAATATGAAAATGGGTAAACAGACATACAGAGGTCCACCCTTTTGTTCTGTGATATTTCACAGGTTGATCATGTCTTGTGCTTGATTAGCCTCCTCCCTGTTGTGATCCCCACAATGCTTCTGAGATGGCAGACAATTTTGTTCTTGCTTTCCCGCTGTGTGTTTCAAACCTCTTGGAACTGCAAAAATGATACCATAATCTCAAACATAGGATCAGCAGTTTTATCACATTTGTTAACAGGTAGCAGCTCTCGGCATAAAGTAAGTATATGACCTAATAAAGTTGTGTAAGTCATTAAATATGTATAATAGCTATTATAATTTGATATATTCTTAGCTGTCAGCAGGTTTTGGCCTGGGCTCTGGGTGTTCCTGCACGGCAGCTCAGGCAGAGGTGGAAGCCAGCAGATCCCTGGCAGGTGTGCTGCCAGCTCTCGCTGCTGGCTGCTGACAAACAGGGAGCTTCTCAGAGGTGAAGCCAGCGATGCCCTCAGGATTCTGGAGATGCCAGCACAGCCCCAGGAATGAACAAGCTGCTGTGTTTGGCCTTCCTGCACGTGAGGAGATCTCTGCTTTCCTGCGTGGCTGTCACCAGCACCGAGGAGTCCCAAACACCCTCAGAGCCAAACGTGGCTGTTACAAGTAAAGTAAAATATAATAAGAGTTTTCTTTTTTGACTACCACTGAAAGGCATGAGGTTTGTCTTTGTCTGTTTTTTTGTTAATACTCCACAATTCTGCTTGTGCAAAAACAACAATAATATTTTAGGACTTTACTTCAAATACTCAATAGGGAACGAGAGTGACCAACTTCTTTAGTCAGGACAGGTCCCATTTCTATATATCTTATCTTTGCCTTTTCACTCAAGGAAAAAATTATTGAGAGCTGGAAAACAAATCATCAGATTTTAAGTGCAAAAAGGAATAGCCTTCTTTTTCAGAGTTGGTGCCAGAATCACTTCCAGGTATGACAAGAAACTGGGAACTTGCAGCTAAGTCCTGGGATTTCATTTTGTTCTTCCTCATTTGCCATCAAAATGATGAAGGACTCATGGAATGCTTGGCACTGGAGGTGGCAATGAGGATTTCAAACACACATTTAAATATAAAACAACTACATTAAAAATGGCAAAATATAGGCAAAATGTGCAGGGCTTTATTTCATCTGCCCTTACTTTATCACCACTATGAATGGGGGCTCAAAATTACTGTTTATGAGATATTTTACTCTAAATACTAAGGGAGAAAAATCTGGCCAAAACTCATGACAAGTCCCTCTGTTTTGTCAGCGTGAAATACTTGATAATTTGTAATGCATTTAGCCATTAATCATTTTAAAGGGCTTTTAAATGGGCATGGAAGTCCTCTGAGTCTTTTCCATGTACAGACATTGGATCAGGGACCTTTGCTACAAATTACTTTTGTCTGGACTTCTAATACAAAATCAACTTGAGAACAAGGGAAATACATCACTGTTAAATTTTATTGTAAGACACAGCCCTTATAACACATCATGGGAAACATTCTTGAGCTGCTCTATTAATAACAGCAGTGCCTGATTTCTTTGGTTTAAACTTACCTTTTTCACATTTTCTTGTGACATTTTCCAGATATAAATTGTTATGATGAAGAGTCATTCAAAGCAAGGGAAAAAGCTGTAATTATGTTTCTCTTTTCTAAAAGAGAGTGGGGCAGGAGGGGGATTATTTTACACAGATCAGTGAAGGACACCCTAATAAAGATTGGTCTGGAACATTTCTTTTTATGACAATTGACTTATCAGCAAGAGCCGTTGTAGCAAATCTGGAAATTACATAATTGCCAGAAACTGTAGATATTTGACTTGGCAAGAACTTTAGGTGTCTCTGATTTATTATTGTAAGAATTTGGCTCTGCAAAGATGAAGAAATGTTTAATGAAAGAACAGTAGAATTCAAATGAAACAGGCATAGATCTTGTTTTCAGAGGCTATATTTAACTACATTGTCACTTCTACTGTAACACAAATAAACTAAACTGAAAATGTCCAGGGTGACAAACTGGCAGAAAGATCAATCTGCAAGAAAATACTAATTTCAACAGCTGCACACTCATCTCTTCCTCTCCACTTTGTACTACCCTTTGGGCAAGTTCTTTGTGGGTCATTCATTATACTGGATGTTATCCCATTTAGCACAATAAAACTGTAAAGCTGAAAGAAACTTGTTAATGAGGAATTGCATTTTTTAAATCTGTCTTTCACAAGGTACTGAAGCCCTTTCCAGCAGCAAAGTTTAAAGGCATTAGGTATTATTAAATTTAAGAGAAATGTAGGTGACTAAGATTAGAGTAGTGAAATGGGAATACTATAAGTACTTATTTTAGGTTTGGAGGGCTTGCATACCACAGCAATTCTGAAAACACCCGTAATTATTCTCTGTATCAGAAGACCAGGTCACAGCACAGTAGATTAAGGTGAAAGTCTTTGCTTAAACCATTTGCATCAAAGAGATTTACTTTGGCAAGTCCTCCAGGAGACATTTTCCCTTTGATAAAGTTCAGCCTCTTTTTCTGGAGAAATGCTGTTTCCTGAAAATGGTTTATCATCTGCTCTTTAATATCTCCTTATGTTTCTCATGTTATCTTACTGCCTCATGGAGGAGTTGCTAAGAACATCCCACAGTTTATGTGTCTTGGCATTCAGCTGGGCGGCAGCAGCTGGAATCAATGCCACCACTGCTGCTCCTGGCAGCAACTGCTGACTGCTGCAAAGGGAAGAAATCCTGCTGTGGTGTGAGACCAACATTCCTATCTCCGAGAAGACACACGTGCTGGCACCACCATCATCCATTAGACCAGAAGCTTTGAGTCTGCTATCAGGCTGGAGCTTCTCCACTGGCACTTGGACAGACCACGTCCCTGCCAGGGCTCTGATCATCTTTGTTACGGAGGAGTAAAAAGCCCTGTTAAAAAGAATGTTTCTCTTGAAGTGGAAAACTCAGATTATATATTTCATTGTCAGGAGATTAAGAGGAAATATAGCAAAAAGTCACCAAGAGCCATCTTATTATCTCCTTATTTTTTTTAAAGAGTCAATACTGAATAAATGTTACTGGACATGTTGGAAAAGGGGAGATATACCAAAGAGTCTAACATTATTTTTCCTAAATGATGGAGATATTACTAGCAATAAATTAATATTTCTCCATATTTCTTCTGTTCCATATCTACCCTGATATTGTTAACTACTGAGGCTGCATTGGCAAAGGTGTGTCCAGACACCTGAATACAGAAATCTTCTGCCCCCAAGCTTGAGTAGACTGTTCCAATTAACTTTTTAACAAATAGGAGCAAATGAGTAGTGCTGTGGCCATTAGCAACAAAATATGAAAGCATCAAAAAATGGAGCACCTCTAAACTGTTCAGTCTGGACTTTTCCACCCAGTCCATGCAATCAGGGGTAGCATGGCTTGTGCTGTATGTCATGTGCTACAGCTGAATGGGGTAGCTTATTTACTGGAGAGAATACCATTTGATGCTGCCCTGAAGCCCTAAATCAAGAATCAAACCTGTAGTTGTGTCATTTCAGGTGAATCTTAACTAGTTTATGTGGGGAGGGTTGTGTTTGTTTGGGTTTTTTGGATTTTTTTTTTTAAAGAAGTTTTAGAACAAACTGGAAAAAAGGTCTGTTAGGTATAAGAAGAAATATCTATTCCTTTTTTTGTTTGTCTGTTTTCTCTTGGTTTTCTTTAACAGCTGCATCTATGAAGAATGCTGATTCTCAGTGCAATTATACAAATGGAAACAGGAAGTATTTTGAAATGGTAACAGGATTTGAATTCTCCACTGATGCAACATGACATGACACCAACTCACAAAAATTGCCTCAGAGTGTCTTACAGGAAAACACGGGCATATTATAGATTATTATCTTTTTGCATATCAGGAGGGTTACTATCAAAAACTTTATGGGTGTTTTCACATATTTTGCGCTGTTTCCCATCTCTATTCTGACATATTATAAAACTGGTACTCAAACCATCTGAAAAATTCCATTTAAGCTGTTTCTTACTATAACTTATTTGACTACTTACCTTCTTTTGCATTTCATTAGAATCATATGCAGTGCATGGTCTGCTATTTAGAAGCATTTCCATGACAATAAAAAAACCACAAGAATTAGATTACCAGTTATTTTACATCCTTTTATTCAGCTGCAAAGACTTCTCCCATTTTTGAGTGAATACATTGTTGGTAGAATACATAAAGTTTATATGCTATAGCTTAGGTTGACTGGGAGTTGATATTATTACTAGTACTAGTATTAGTATTAGTATTAGTATTAGTATTAGTATTAGTATTAGTATTAGTATTAGTATTATTTCAACCTGGACTGAAAAAGTTATTTTAGCAAAATTTGTCCCTCTCCTCTTAGAATGTAGCTAGGGAAAAATATATCATTTGGATCACATTAATACTTTAAAGCAACTTTTGTCATACTACTGAAAGCTGAATTTGCCAAATTTTGAGGCTTTGGAAAATTTGTTTACACATATTCAGGGGAGATATACTTGAGTTAGCAAAAATTAACCTCCATTGAGAATATTTCTTTCTCACCTAGATGCCCGAAAACCTCCTGCCAACATGATGCAATTCACAGGAAAAAAACCCAAACCAAAATCAAAACCAAAACCAACAAACCAACCAACCAACCATAAAACAAACAAAAAACCCCCACCCAAACAAAAACAAAATCAACAAAATCACACACAAAAAACCCAACAAAAGCAAAGATAAACTAAATTGGGCCTTTGGACAATGTTTCTGAACTATTCCGATGCTGTTATGGTGAGATAAACTTGAACTACAGGATTTAATTTTTTTCCCTGCTCTCCGTGGTACTTTTTTGACATTCATGACTGACAAGGATTAATAATTTGATGAAATTCAGATGAACTGGAGATCTAAGGGATTTTACAAAGGGTTTCCAACTTAAACAATTCTTACAAGACCAGAAAAAAAACCAACAAACAAACTAGTGCTCAGACATAGTGCAACTTTTCCCTTCCAAAAGAATTTGCAGCCAACAAAACAAATTTAGTTACCCCTATGCCATTTTCCATTTCTGCAATGGTCTATTAAGTGTTAAATTTAACTTCTGTGTGGGCTGTATGCAACGCTTGTCACTGGAGGTCTGCTGTGGCTCATTTGAGATTCTTCTAGGACACAGAGGCCAGTTTCTGGAAGAGTGAAATTCTGCTGATGAAAATATCTCACTGCTGGCAGGAAAGACAGGATTTTGACCATAGAACTTATTTAAAAGGTATCATGCGGAAGAAGGTCATGCGTAAGGATGAATATTATAAAACCAAGGAAAGAAGACAGTGAGAAATACCATGTGCAAATACCTGTGATAATATTAGAGGTACAAGTATCAACAGGAACTGTGTCCCTTCAGTAGGAATGAACGGATACAGGCTGGAGAACAAATGGTACCAGCAGTGATAAGCACTACTTCTGAATTTGCTAAACAACATATTTCATCACACACCTCCTGCCAGGATAACAAGTCATGTTATTTTAACTTGATTAGTATAAATGTGAAGGACATTAGAGAAGTGATATCTACAGAGTGAGTTATGGATAGTTTTATTTTATCAAACAACTAATAATCAAGTCGGTTGAAAATAAATTTAAGATATCAAATAGTATTCAAAGCTTTGAGTCAAAACTAGAGAGAAAGAAACATTGCATTAATTTACTAGCAGTGTGTATGCAATAATATGGTTAGAGGGTGAGTTCGGGACCAGCTCAGCCTTCTGACTCTACAGTTGCACCCCAGCATCATGCAAATCCTGACTTACAGTAATCCTCTGAGTCTCTGCAAGCAGACAGGGCAGTATAAAAGGACCTGGCTGCAGGTCACAAAAACACTCAATCTACTTTAATTAAAACCAAAAGCTGGCAGTGGCCAGAACTGTCACCAGAGAAGTGACAAATCTGAACAGGTCACTGGGATCTGTCAGGGTCTCTCCAAACACTACATTCAATCCCATCTCCCAGTGATTCACTGAGTTTAAACACATGAACAACCCTTCCTATTAACTTTTATAACCTCTCTCATGCCACAGACCACCGGATTTCACACCGTAATGTACATACAAGCCCAGCAAAATGAGAGAATATGTATTTCTGATGAATATAAGCTACTTGTTTACACAGCAGGAGGCTGCCAAGATTGGTTGCTACAGCCCACAAGTAAACCTGAACTATCTGATAGTGCCAGGAACAGGCAGAGCAGCACCAGGCCAGCCAAGGCTGTACAATGTGGGAAGTGCTAAAGATGAGAAGGGTTTCAGATTGAGTGAGAAAAACAGGTTTTGGAAATAAAGCAAATATTTTAGGTTCAGCTGCAAAAGCCTGAAGTTAAAAGAAGAAACAATTATCTAATAAGCAAGGACATTAAAAAAGGGTTAGTGTTTCTAGGTTTGGCTCAGAGAAGTCTTGAAGCTGCAGAAAATGTGCTTAGCAAAGATACTGAAGTTTTAAGCTTAATAATGGAATATTGTGCATTGTTATTACAAGGCATACAAGCGAGTATTGTTTGTAACAGGTGTACGTGTGCTTTTTAGTGACTGGTTAGAACACTTGTCTGTAAACTTTAGAAGCATGCTATTGGCTGAAAACGTTTTAAGAATGTTCTGTAACCAAAAGATTTCAGATCTTTAGGCATGAGCTGTGTACCATCTCTTGTGTAAACGAGACTGATGCCTGAATGAAATAATAAAAAATCTCCTGGAAGGTCTGCCCGGGCCCCCGTCCTGTTTGCAAAGAGACATCGACAGTACAAACACTTGCCAGCTGCCCTGTGCTCTTTACTGCTGCCACACTGACACACCAATACCCAACATAACTACTCTGGGTGAAGATCATTGGGTGAAGATCATTGGGTGATCTTTGGCTGTAGTTCTCACAGACTCTCCATCTTTCAGTAAGTCTGTAACTTCTAGCTTTGGAGCCCACCACAGGGCTTGCCAGGCAAAGTCCTGCAGTACTTTTAGAGAGCCAGCACATTAATCTTCTTGAAAAGTCTCAGATTCAGAGGTCTGGCTTCATTCCCCCACACTGTGCCAGCATTACACACACATATATATTTGCCAAAGGCACTGACCTCAGCAGCACAGTCACCTGAGGGTCTCTGTGTGAAAGAGGGTGAAAGTTAAGCTTTCAGTGTAATGAACTGTCTTCTACACATATTTTTTTTTTCTTTACAGAGAAAGATCTTAATGAATACATACAACCTGGAAATTTCTGTACAGGAAGGAAAATAGGATGAAAGTGGGACAGTTAATGTGTTTTGTTCAAAGTCAGGAGCTGAAGTTGCTAACCCAATTTCATGATCCATGACCTACTGAAATTTCATTGTGTTTCTTTTTGTTCTGTGATTTTACAGCACCATTTAAAATGAGATATAGCACCATTTAAAATAATTTTGTGATGTAGATACTTACTACTAAATTGTAGAAGCCTCCAAAAGGAAACATTACTTTTATATTATTACTGGTGTTACTCTTGTCATTATAGTTCATATTGTTATGTTTCTACACTCTCAAGAAAACATTGAAAACAGAGAAACCTAAATATTGTTTTAATGTAAATAATACAACTTGAAAGTCACTTTCAAGGGAACTAAAAACGGGCTGCTGAAGTGTTCTCTACCCTGATGCAAGCACAATGAGAACTGATGAACGTGTCTGAGGAATGTTTAAGTTGCACAACAAAAGGAGAAGCAATAGCAGGAGGAGATTTTGAGTGTGGGTCTCACCTTCAGCTGCAGCTGAGCCCCATAACCTCTGCACCAGGCAATTCCCACTAGTGATCACACCAACTGGATCAGCCCAGTTTTCTTGGCTCTGTGGGAGCCAAGTGCAGGAGAGGGACTGAAACACTGCTCTGCAAATGCACGGCACAGCAGCACAGCTGTGGGAAAGCATGTGGAGAAGGGCAACGGTGGGAGCCTCACACTTAATGCTTGAGCTTGGAGAGGTCTGCAAAAATAATCTTCCTTCTACTGAGAGGATTCAAGAAGGGAGGAGGGGTGTCATATGGGGAGCACCTTCCTGTGTGTTCCTGCAGCAGCAAACACAACAGCTCCCCGATGCTTTCTGAGGCCCTTGGAAACTAGCACAGCATAAACAATAACACATTTTCTTTGCTTTTAGTCCTTACCTGTTTTCTCCCAAAAGCTTAACTTGCCAAAAGGAGGGAAGGGGACCTGAACCAGAAATGGGATACACGTTCCCTGCGAAAGAGAATCACATCATAATTCATAAGTAACAGAGACGTTGTGTGAATGTTGCTGACAGGTTTGAAGCCATAGCTTAGAGAAGCCCTAAATCTCCTCTTCTGTTTACACTTCTGGCTCATCTTTCCCCATCAGGAGTGCTGCACTAATCACTTACAATCCTCTTCTTGGACCTGGGTGGTAACTCTGCAGTCAAAAGCACTTTTGCTGCAATTAAACCTTGTCTCCTTTATTAGTAGGTATAATCACACTGTCCCACACCCCTTGCTTGGAGCAATTTGTACATTTTCTGACTATATTCCTATTCTTCATTGCCTAGGAGGGAATAGAAAGTGTATTTTTTTTTTCACATACTCATAAAGAGACAAGCAAAAACCTTTGTTCTCAAGGACAGCAGCAGGATGGCTGGTTATGTGAATAAAATTCCTGTTGCCCAGTCTGCTTTGTAGGTGAGTTACACCGCGGGGTAAGGCTCAAACGAGACTTGGTACGTATGTAAAGAGGAAATTGAGAAGTTCTGTTTTTGGAATACAGTGGATCTGTTCTTTCCAATGTGTGGATGGCAGTCAGTGCTGTAGCACAGTCAGTGAATGTTTTTGCCCTGGCGGCTCTGCTCTGCCATGTCTCCTGATGCCCGGAGCCCACGGGATGGCTCTGCTGTCCCATCAGGGGTGCACAGCAGCCCCCATCAGTGTCACTCTGGTGCACACATTGTTTGATACCTTCCTCCATTCAGGAAATGGGTGGGAAACCACAGTTTGCTTCAATGAGTTTCTCTGTACGCTCCAGAGAAGGAGGAGGAGAAACACAAACTAGCTTGTTTCCTTTTTTTTAAAATTATGACTAGCACAGTGCAACAGAAATTAAGCGATATGTTGACGGTATTTTTGCACAAGCATGCAAAAAAAAAAAACCTAAATATTTTTCAATATGAAGTTCTAATTAAAGATTTTAACCTAATTTAATACTTAACGTGAACCCTTGTGGAAGGTAGCACAACTAAACCATGGGTACTTAATACAGAATAGAACATGTAATTACCAGAGTGAATCTTAGAATAGTTTAGTGTCTTTTGTTATGGTAAAATGAATCAATAGGGTTTCAACATTTAGGTCTCGGTCTCGCACAGACATGTCCCTGTGTGGAGCTGCTTGCGTGACTAGAGCCTCTATTAATTTCCATTATTAAAGAGATAATTAGTGCATAATGCAAAATGCTCAAACAACTGTCTCCATTATAGAGAACAGAATCTAAAATTTTTCATGATATTGTGCTTTTTATGTAGTAGGATAGAGGAACCCCAAGGGGTTTGTATGTACAATTTATCTACCTTCCATCTTATGTTTGGTTGTTTTGTAATGCAAATATTCTTCTCTTCATGCTTGGAACGGGGACAAACCTTTCTCCAGATCATCATTTCTTTTTCTCCTTTGTGTTTCCTAAGTGCCTACAGAGTGATTCCAGTGCTACAAAGTCAAATCCTGAACAGCTGAACCTATTATTATTGATATGGTTATTGTCATTTCTAATTGTTTTTATTAATTCAGAAGTTATTACTTTAATACTGATTTGTTTCTAATTCAGAGAAAAACCCAGTAGGATTATTTTTAATACCATTTGTGCCTTTTGTAGAGCCTTTTCTGACCACAGATTTTAAACAAGGCTGTATTTTGGTCCTATTTTTGTCATATTCCACATTCTTGACAAGATGGTCAGGATTGCTTGCTCACTGAATGCTTCTCAATTCTCCCTGTGGCAAATACTAGATGGGCCAGACATATTCAGCATTGGAGATAAAGCACTGTTTTTCCACTTTTTTAGTTAGCATCTAGGTAAAAATAATATTTTATCTGAATTTCAGAATTCTTCTTGATTTGATTTTAAACATTCCAATTATGTGACAAGCCTTTCTTGGGGTAAAGATGGGTAAAAATTGGTTGTTCAGAATAGTTAGGAGGAGAATTCAGCTCTAAAAGTTTTGTTACAGCTACATTTTCCTAGAAAAATTATATTAAGTCCTCTAGAGAGAAAAAAATCTCCAAAATCTAAAGACAAAGCTTGGCTGCTGATTTCCTTCTGAGAAGATCAAAGGATAGGAAACTTCCGAAATAGGGGAAGTGAAACTTCTATTGCAATGATTAAACTGAATTTCTTAGGGAGAAGATATCATGGCTCAGCAGACCTTACTGAGCATTCCTCTGCACTTGTGCTGGATTTAGCTTTCCGTGTCACCTGTCTCATGAATATTGGCATGAATCATGCTCAGAATCGTGGAGGTGGAATAGCTCATCTTAGAAAAATGTAAGATCTATGACACTAGGTAATTTATGTGGCTGTTGCAAATGAACATATTATCAAAGACCAGAAAAAAGCAATGCCAGGAAAAGACGCAAGGCAAGGCAGTTGACGAAGAGTGCAATGTGACACCACAGGTTTTTGCATCCTTGTTTCCCTGCACAAACACAGAGGGTGGGAAGTGGAAGAAGAAGAGAGAGAAAATGAAAAATACCACTGAAGAGGGACCAAAAGAACTAGAAAGTATCATGAGATGAAAAAGGAAAGGGAATACTATGATGCAATAGAAAAGTTTCTTCAGCATAAATAGATGTGCCTTCAAGGCATGATGCAGCTTCATCATGCACATCTTTGGCCCAATAGAACTGCTTTTTTATTTCTGCCTGTGTTTGACTAATTTTGATAACAGCAGGCAGGCAAACAAAGGGATATAGACTGTCTGAGATCTACATTGAGGATTTGTAGAAATCATGTAGAAATGTAGAAACACATGTAGAAAATCAGCTGTTAACTGTTTTATAGAGTCAAGTCCTCAATACTAGGGTTATATTAGAGACGCTTATACTATTTACAAACAGGAGGATTTAAAAAAATATTTATCTGGCTGGTTAGATGTAATGTTGCAGTGTTGTCACATATTTTGCCACTGCAGGTTGACCTAGATCAAAGCCCTTCTCAGGTTCCTTCCTTCTGGGAAAACTGTATTTATGCTACAAGTCTTGGGCTCTCAGCATGAAAAATCACAATGCATATAGGAAGTAAAAGTCAGTGCAATTGCACTCTGAAGTAACCCTGGCATGACTCTGTGAGAGTTAGGCTCTGGAACCTATATGTCTGTGATATAACCAGGCACAATACATACTGAGATCTATACATTTAAAGAGAGGTAACATCCTTCCATTAAAAAAAAATTATCCTAATTTTGCTCTCATTATTTTAAATATTTAAAAATATTTCATGTCTTTCCAAATAGAAGTAGGTATCAAAATAAGAAAAAAACTCACAACTTTTAAAAATTATTTTTAGTAATGCACTTTGAACTCCTTTTTGAACTAGAACATATAAATCATTCTGCGTGGTTGTTCTTAATACAGGAAAAATATCAGCAGTTCTGTCAGGGGGACTTTCTTTTTATTCAAATACTTGTAACAAATTTCAGGGAATGTGCATGACTAACTACAAAAATGTACATACAAAGAAACACAAATTTTTTTTTTTCTTTAATGTAAATGCCCTACAAATTCATGCATAATAGCAGAAAATTCCTTTCCTTCCCTTTCCTTTCTAGCTTAGCTCAGAAACCACAAAGTCATTCAGTTTTGGATCCATTCCTATTTCTCAGACTCCCCAGGAGGTTTAGTGAAAGCAAGATATAGTTCTTTCCTGGAACCCCGTGGCCATTACTACATGTTTTAGATGTAGATAAGGCTGCTACACTCTGCATTTGGGAAGTCAAGATTTCATTTATAAGGTGCTGAAGCTGGAAGGCTTTCATGTCAGGCCCTCAGCTCACAATCTCCAGCAAAAGAGGAAATGGAGGGTATGTCAGCAGCAGGCAGCCAAGCACAGAACAGAGACATGGCAGCTCAGTGCATATGTTCACACAGCTGAGTGCTATGTAGAGATACCATGTGGGTCTGGCAAGCAAAGTATTTCTGTTAGCATAGCACTGCTTTCAGCAGCAGCACATCAACAGCACTGCTTGGGCCCAGTACCAAATTACCATCTTTTAAGTTTTCAGATGTCTTACATAGGTTACAAGGAGTCTTCACTGAGTGATGGCTCTTTTCTTGGGTGGACAGGAAAGGGGAGAACAAAAGTAAAAACAAAGAATGTGCCCAAGGAGCTCTGATTTTGCTCCTGAGGAGATGCAGAGTGGTGGGGAACACAGCACAACAAGAAGTCAGCCTGGGCATGGCTCTGGAAATGTATTGTCCCATGTTCACACAGACAGAACAGTTCAGTTGTGCAACTACCAGAGACTTGGTTCCTGATTCCTCCTGTTCTTTTCCCCTCTTCTCCATGGGAGAGAGAAGAAATTTAACTAGGAATAATCTCTTCTTGGAGATCACCTTCTTAGACTTCTGCTGAAGTCTCTGAGCAGGACAGGGGTGGTGACTGGGACCAGGAGCTGCTGTTCTGTGGCTTGGACCCTTTTTCCAGAGTCAGCCTGGCTGCTCAGCCTGACCTCACTGCGTTGAGGGGAGCAGGTATTTTCAGTCGCATATGACATGCTACAGGTCTGAGCTCAGACATGGAAACAGTCAAATTTCTGAGTGAAATATTCAGAACAAAATTCAAGGGAAAAAAGCACAACTATCAGTAGCAGAGCTACTAAAATCAGGTCTGTTCAGATTTTGTTATGCCTTTTGCAACTTTCCATGACAAGACCCACTGCAATGGTCCTAACTTGTCTTTTCGCATTTGTTTTGTCCATGCACTGCTCTCAGTACATCTCCTTTTACCTTCGACCTCCAGCTCTCCTCCTCCAGTATGGTCAACTCCCATTTCCCATTTCCTCTAACTTCCCTACTTCCATCACTTCCCTGCTTCCAGATCCCTCCCTGGTTAGCTGGGCCTCAGGCAATGTGGCAGACTTGGAGGTGGCAGATCAGCCAGGCAGTATTCGTTTTCTACTACACAGCAGAGGAACAAGCAGATAAGTGCTTTCCCCAGCAGGGCAACAAATTGCATGTTGCTATTGATTATCATTAACTATTTTAGCAACTTAAATCTCTTTGACATCTTTATCCTTATGTCAAATTTGTTTGCAATTGAACATCACTGGAGAAAGACGGACAGATGGTAAATCACATAAGCCTCCTTTCACTGGTAAAGCCACATTAAAAAAAATGGGGCAAAAGTAACGAAACAATCCTGTTTCTTTTTTGGAGACTTGATGGAGGCAGAAAGATCTGAAAATCGCATACAGACTATGTAGGGATCAGGGTTGGACTCAATATTTAGAGTCTTCATTCAAATTGTTAAAGGTCCTTTTGATGGTGATCACATTTGCTGTGACATAGATACCACTGTGGGTCTGCTGTGTCACATCCTGTATAGGCTTAAGAGAAAATCCGATTTCTTCTTCACTTTCCACTTTCTCCTACAGCTCATCAGTGTGGAAACCTTTGCTGTGGTTCAGACGGTGATCTGCAGAGGCAGAAAGGACCATTTCGGAGATGCTGCCCATAGCTCCTTGTAGGACTCTGGATTTTAGGACCACCCCAACCTCACGCCAGAATAACAGTTTTTGTGGGTGTGTACACACTCTCTACACCGCTGCCCAAATTGCTGTTTCGTGAAGGTATTTTCCATGTCGCTGCATGGCACAAACGACCCTAGGTCACAGACATCAAGTCCATTTTGATTGCTAAAACGTATTATACAAGAAATCTCCTGGGAATTTGTCGCAGTTAACATTAATAATAGGGAGTTAAATAATAAATCCCCAGTGCTGTAGGTACACTGAGCGCTGGCGGCTGCTGCCGGACATGAAGCAGGTGCGGGCACTGCTGCTCCCCCGAGCACTGCGGAGGGCAGCGGCCGGAGCCAGCGTGCGCTGGAAGGAGCCGCCGCAGGTGCGGTGAGGGCGGCGGGGAAGGGCCGCAGCACGGCTCCCGCGCACCCCACGAACCCCACGATGAGGGGAGGCACTGCGGGCGGGCTGAGCCTCGGGGTGTGAGGGGTGGGAGCGTCGCGACCCCGCTGCTCCATGGGGCCCGCGCCGCGGTCGGGGCCGGGGCCGCCCCGCTCTGAGGCAGGGCCAGACCGCTCCGGGCCGCGGCCCCGGGCGTGCACAGCGGCAGGGAGAGGCAGCGCCGGTGCCTTCCCCCGCCCGGCCGGGGCGGGGCAGGGGGGCGGCCGCTGCCGCCGCTTCCCGGTCGCCCGCTACGGCC